>CAKKXW010000001.1:34861522-35228370 GCA_920937365.1 Sphaerophoria rueppellii | reverse complement strand
TTTTAGATTTAACGCAAAATCGTTTTATTGAGTCTCATTTAACGATTTTTTTGACACTTGCTTTCATTAACTAATGGGACATTAAATTTAAAAGAGTTTTTAGTTAAAATGCCAAATTCGGCTTTTTAAGAGGGATATTTAAAACCAATGGAGCTTTTAAAAAAGGTTTCTATTTATTCACTCTCCATTAGCGAAAAATGACAGTCTTCATTTCAAACTTATTAATTATTCGAAATTATAATACGGATAATATTTTGGAATATTTGTTGGATTCAAGTAATGAGGACGATTTGCTTCAACCTGAATGAAAACAATATCGAATGGCAGACAGAATAGATATGGAAAAGTGGGATGGCCAAGATTTCTTCTTACAATTTCGTTTATCCAAACCGACTATGGTGGTTAAAGTACTCGAAATTATTCGAACCGATTTGGAATACTCGCTTGAAAGGTAGACAAGCGTTAATTAAATGACATAGTCCTGACTTAAGCTGTTATCTATTTAAATTTTATAATTTTAAGGTCACGTTATATTCGTCCAATTGCTCAATTGCTCATTACCTTACGTTTTAACGCCTTTGGATCATTGCAAATATCTATCGCCGATTTCGCTAGTGTAAGCGTTGCTTCTGTTTCCAATTTATTGCCAAAAGTTACGTGGGCCATTGCAAGTTATCGATCAAGATTCATTTATATGCCCCAAACTATATCTGAAATGACTGCAGCTAGTGAGCAATTCTATAAGTTTGGCCAATTTCCGCGAAATTGACTGCACACACGTAAAAATTCAATCTCCTGGTGGTGAGGATGCAGAAAATTATCGGAATAGAAAAGGCTTTTATTCTTTTAATGTGCAAGCATTGTGATCGGCCCACATAAAATAAAAAAATAGAGTGGCGCGACAGCTCTTGAAGAGCCAAGGCCTAAGTGGCTTACTCTCATCAACAATTCTCTAGGTGCGTGTGAAGAATTGAGGGGACCTACAATTTTACGCCGATTCCGAACGGCAAAGTTGAGAAGCACTTTTTCATGACAGATGATACTCTTGGAAGTTTTGTCAGTTCTTCGCAAGAGGCAGTGTCCGTGAAAGATGAAATAAAAACTTTGGGCCCGAGTAGGATTCGAACCCACGCCGTTCTGCTTAGCAGCCAACGCACCTAACCACTAAGCTACGGCCCACATGAAAATTATTAATACAGTCATTCGCGGACCTGGTGCATTCCACGACCAAACAATTTTATACAACTCGCAACTCAAAATAAAATTGGAATGAGGCGATTTTGGCAATTTTTTAATCATCGGGGACTCGGGCTATCGAAACACACGTTTTTTTGCGACTCCTTTTGTCAACCCGGACAACAATTTGAAAAATTTGTATAATGAAAGCCAGATTAGTACACGAAACGTCATAGAGCGCACATTTGGAGTGATGAAACGAAGGTTCCCAGTGCATGCATCAGTTTTTTTTATTTTCTATAACTGATGCATGTCGCAGAATACATTGAAGGAGAATATCTTCATCTGCTTCTGTAAAATTCGAGGTACGGGCTCGCTTTTCCATCATTTTGAAAGGAAAATAAATTTTGAATCTGTTAAACATTTTGTTTTTGACCGTTTAATTTACGTTACTTTTCAAAAAACGTAAAAATCCCTGGGATTTTTTTAAAAGACTTTCAAATTTAAAGTTGCCAAACAGAGTATTTAACTAAAGGGGAGTGAATAAAAGGAACATTAGTCTTATAGTTTTATCTATCATTGTTTTAAATTTCAGTTTTAATGTTAAATTTAATTTTTAACAATGTACATTTTTATGTTTAATATTTGATTTTGAATTTTTATTATTATTTTTTTTTTTTTAATAAGAGAAACAAAAAAATTAGAGTTCAGTCTTCAGTCCTTTTAAGTTTAGATTTAATTTAAAGTTTTCATTTTTTAATGCTTGCATTTTTATTTTTTATTTTTATTTCTTAATTTCAATAGGTACACATGTATTTTTAATTTTTTATATTTATTTCTTCTTTTTTCTATTAGTTTAAAACTTTATTTTCATTTTTTGATGCGTAATATACATGGGCTGGGATATACTTTTCGAATCCAAAGTCTGTCTCAGGAAAGCACTCACTGTAAAACTCAGTCCAAAGAAAACACCGAACTTTCATAATAGCGCCAACGCCTTGACGTGAATGGAACTCCCGGAAGAAGATAATATAATCTGGTGCCACGGTCTCAGGAGATTCTTGGAAGGAGCTTAACTATCATATTGCCCAGTCTCGCGGTGAGGGGAATTCTCGGAAGGAGGTAAATTAGCCACTGCCTTAAAGTGAGGGCGTTTTTCGGGAGGAGTTAAATTAGCCGGAGTCTCAAAGTGAGGGGGTTCTCAGAAGGAGCTAAACTATCCTATCGTCTAGCTGCAAAGTGAAAGGGATTTTTGGAAGGAGGAAGAAAAACAAAAAAAGTAATATTCGGTCAAAAATTAGGAACAATCTATATTGCCCTAAGAACCATTACTTGTTGCTAATCAACTCGTAGCGGTGGGAGTACTACTACAAATGTAGTAAATGTAGGGAAAAACTTGCTCGAGTTTCATACTTTATTTAAATCCTACTTACCAACTTTTCTTTAAAAACAGAAAGTGAATTATAAAAAGATAAACAAACTTAAATGCTAAATAAATATGTGTATTCATGTCGATGTCGATGTGTTTGGTGACGTAACCTGCTTATGAGTAGAGGTGATAGTGAGGGCGGGCGGAACGGTTGCTTCTTCGGTTTATAGTCAGGGTAGGTGGAGATGTGTTTTATTTCAATTTTTTTTCATTTTGATGGTTACAATTTATAGTTTTTTGTTTAATGATTTTGGTCATCCATACCTTTGTATATTTCTATTTGAAAGCAAGTAACAATTCTAACGTTCAACTCTTCAAATTTTAAATGTTAAATTTGTCTGAGGAAAATACTCTTTTCTGCCTTTGAGTTAAATACTTTTCAAGAAATGCATCAATACAATACCCATGTAACTATTTCTCCATTTATTGACACGAATATCCATCGCTTTATCTCTCGAGCGATTTAGCAAAGCCAAGAACCTTATAACACAGATAATAATCTATACAGATGTCTCATCCCTGCAGAAAAAAAAGGAATCATTTTTTGTCCGTTTAGCGACATAGCCTTAACTGACAAGGAGCTTTCGGGAGCTTATTTCTTTGTATATAAAATAAGACCCAAACATTTATAACTAATAGCTTCTTAACTTTAATAGCGCTTCTAGTATCCTCGATGAATGCCACTCTAAGTAATTAATTTTAAACAGAATTTAGTTCCGATATAAAAATTGTTCATCGCTTCTTATTATTAATAATTAATAATGTAGTATTGCATCTCGTCTCGTCTATTGACTCATCAAATTTCAATCTTATAAAAATTAATGAGAATCTTCATTGAAGTGAATCAATGCGAAACATTTTGTGCTGTTGCTGATTTCTTTTCACTCTTCTAGCCCAGAAGATGAGTTAAACTGAAATCAAATGTTTATACTCATCTACTTCTTAATAATTTTGAATAACCTTGACTTAGTTGTAACTCAAAATATACCAATACCATAACTAACCCAATGCCAAATTTAATAGACCGAGTTAAACATGAAATGAAATTTTCTCAATACAGACAAAAATCTTGAATTGTTTTCAGAATCATTCCAAAATCTCAAAAAGCAAACTGTTCATTTCCTTGCCAAGAATTAAATTTCAATCCAGGTACTCATATTAGTACTATAAGGTAATTAAAACTTTATATGTACATACAGGCAAGTCTGTAGTCTGTACGTTACAGCTTTAATACTCTTTACCTTCTGCAGACAATTCTTTGTTGTTTTTCCTTTGACAAAACACTCCAGGAAGCATAATGTGCACTATCATCGATGCAGCGGGCATTGCGGTGTTGTACTATCTCCTCTGGGTACTATGCTGTCTTCTGGGTTGGGTGAATGTCTCACCATCTCAATGATTATGTCTTTAAAATTCCAATTGAACGGATGGATGGGATAGATGGATGGACAATATTGGAAACACTAATTGAATACAAAATTACTTCAATGCCTAAATGAAGCTGATAATGTTGTTGGTGGCAATAGATTTTGTTTATGTACAAATATTCGACGAAGACCTGTTGCACACTTCAACATTTTTTGTTTTTGCTTATGAGGAAGAGAATTAAGAATAAAAAGGTTATGGTGTCTGCCTGGGTTTTTGTCTTCTTTTGTTAAAAGAATTGCGTATGCCAAATGATATCTAACCAACTGAAAGTACATAATCATAAACCATATTAAGAGTCCAATGTTTGGAGTACAAATGGCTATTTGATGATGTGAAGGACCCATCACAATGTAAGGAGACTTTCGGTTTCGGCTTGTCTCGATGCGTTTTCGTTCAAGGACCATAAATTTACATAAACTCAAATAAATGATCTCTTGTAAGCTATTTCAAGCTCATAAATATAGTTTCAATAAAATCGTTTTGGTTGCTGCAAAAAATACATGGACATTCTGTCTATCTCTCTCTCTGTCTCTGTGGAATGGAGTTCATCATTTTGTGATTGTTCGCAGTCAGATCACGTTCCATGGACGATCGCTGATATGTTTCTCTTTTGCTGCAGAAGCACAGATAATCCACCAGCTCCAAGAATTGCATCACACAAAATATACAAATTACAACATGCGGAATATTTTAAAGTACCTATCTTTACCTGCCTATGAATGTGTTGAAAGAAGACTTTTGTTGATAAATCTTTTGACAAAACAAAAAAAAAACGCTGGCGACTCCTAAGACATCATCGAAATTGATTTAATTCTTTTGTTTAAAATAAACAAAAAGTTTAATTCAACGATTTTGTAACCCTGAAGAATGAAGAAAAGGCAAAAATAAGTCAAGTAGTGACCTCAACTCAAAATCGAATATTTGCGATTGTCCAATGAACGTGCGCAATTTTGATTTTTGCTTATCTTTTTTCATCGAACGGAATTCAAATAAATATTTCAATATGAAGATTTTGCGTAAAAATAATTTTTTGGGGAGCTTAATAATTTCTGGGAACTTAAGAAGATGATTCAAGAATCGTGAGAACGGAACTCCTTTCAAGCCATAGGTGTCTTCTGATTTCAATTTTCAAACGTGATTAATCATATGGTCATCATTCGTTTTAAGAAAAGCTGATTCATCGTTCCAAAGTTGATTCTATTTACCTACACTACAGGTTTGGACCTTTTACAATCTTAAAACAGATTAAAGACATGAGTTTTCTGATTCTGACCATTCTGGCCATTCTTTTTAGACACGTTTTGGAAGTTGCATATTCAGCTGTTTGAAAAGACATTAACAAAAAGTTTTATTTGTTTCGTTGACAATCGTTTATATACAGTTTTTGACAACCAAAGTCTCGAAACGAAATGGAACACAAAATCTCGAAATTATAACCTTTTGTAAAATGATCCTATAGCATATCTTCGCCATCTTTGCAAATAGTTCGGAATTTAAGATTTTTAAAGACGAAGTGTTTGTTTGTATGTCTCTTATAGACTCCGAAATGGCCCAACAGATATTTGTGAAATTTTCATGGTTGATACAGTGATGATTTCTGTGAAAAAAAAACAAATTGGAAAAACCTCATGGGAGAGTGGTAAAACTAGAAAAACCAAACAAAGGTCGGAAATTAGATTTTTTTGGTTGGAATTTTTTGGTTCAAAATGTGTTTTCGAATGGAAAAATAGAAAGTTCTTGATGTTAGACTCGAAAAACTTATGGTTTTCAAATTGAAAATTGTATGAAATTGTGGATGTATTGGTTTTCAAATGGAAAACTGGAAAATTGCAAATGGGGCTTAGAAAGGAACTCGGAAAACTCACTGGTTTTCAAAGGGAAACTGGAAAATTTGTGATGGGGAACTGGTAAGCAAGAAAAAGTAAAACATGGAAAAATTCAAATGCAAAAAAAATTGCAAAAATTGGTTGCGGGTTGCAGGTAATAAGTAGTGGGTTTCGGTAACGGGTAACGATGTAACGGTAAGCGGGTAGAAATAATTGGTAGCGGGTAACAGAGTAGTGTCATAACGGGGTAGCGGATATGGTAGACGTACTGAGTAGCACAAGGGGTAAATGGGTTGGGTAGTGTGGTAGAGGGTTATCCTTACCGATTATCGATTGAGGCAGTACGAAGTCTGCAGGGTCAGCTAGTTAGCTATATAATTCGAAATGTACTACCAAGTACATATAGATCGAGTTCCGTTCTTAAGCCGTGATATGCGAATGTTTAATTTACCTTCCTCTGTCAATAGTGAGGAGTTCAAAATCAATGTGCAATTGTGTACCGACACACCCTTTCTAAACCATCGATTCGTATTGTTCGCCATATTATTGAGGGATATCTTCTTTCATTTACAATTTTTGTTCCACCTTGTTTTTCAGAAACTCTCCCATGGCCCCAATACAATAGTTAACCTAGAATAGACACTAAACGATAATTTGACTTCTTATAAATCCCGGCTGCACCATAAAATAACTCAAACAGTTGCATATCTAGCTTGCTCTAGTTTAGTTAGGTATCATTAGAACCGTTATCCAACTGTTGATTGATTGTACGCGTAATCATTCTTTTCTTCAAAAGTGCAAATTCACCTCAAGCTCTCTGAATCGGAACTACAAATTAAATGGAATCGGCTCAACTTTGCATTTCCATCCCCTTAAAAAAAATGAAATTATAAGTATTTCACACATATGTATTTTCCCACGCGTATAAAATAGGTAAATTCTGTTAATAGTAGAACAGATCCGTGACAGAATAAGAAAATTTGACTGTACCTATACATTTTTCTTAATTTGAAAGAATTAAAGGCAAAAGAATATCATTTGGTTGTCGTATTTTAAAGGTGCTTCCCACTGTAAGTCAGCCTACCTTAGCGATATGTAAATTCATCGTCGTTGTAGTATGATAAGAAGTGCAATACTTTTTCGGAAATATGTTCCCACATCCAAGAGTGTGGGCACATCATAAAGAAGCAGATTCTGTCAAGACTTTATTCTTGTACAGAGAAAAACATTTTCTTTCACGAATTACGGTCAGAAACAAGAAACAAACAACAATTTTGCTCAGTGGTTTGTCACTATCAGCGAGTAATTTAAGGAAATTAATTCATTTCTTATCGTTGAATTGTGTTGTACCCGTTTTAGCGTAACCACCTTTTTGAGTTGACATTTGGTGGTTATGGATGGCAAGTGTTTTTAACAGCAGACCTCATACCACAATCGCATGGAACTCTGAGGTACTGTCAAACAAAGGACGGTATCAATAATTCATGGTTAACCGACACAGTAGAAGCGATCAAGAAATTCACTGATAAGGTGTCGGTTATATCTTCTATTGTAACATTTAGTTGGTGGGGAATCAGACGCAGCGTGCGAACATGTTTCGTTGAGATCAGAAAATTACTATCAACGTCTTCGGAATATGCCACAGAATGTGGTGTGGGAAAATTTGATGCACGGAGATTTATTTAAATAATGAATCATAAAATGTTAGGTACATTTGTTTTTATATCAAGATTTGAATAGATATAATTCATTTACTTATGAAGTGATCCAAGTTGACCAGCGCACCTTCCTGATTAAGCTCTTCGATAAAATGTGTATTTTTTGGAAAAAACTGGCAAATTGATAGTTTTTCAATCAATATGCATTCCATCAAATACGTCGTATCAAAATGCTTAGAAAAGCTGCAACGCCTGAAGTGCGTTTTTGCGCTGACGATAGTTGACTATAGTTTTTATGTCAAAAAGAAAATGGTTGATGTGTCATAGTTGAAATAGTTAGAAATAGTTGAAATCATCCAAAAACGCTTTTTAGTTAGGTTTGGTTGATCTGTCAAACAAGAAAAAAAAAAACACATCTTTTGAGGTTACATTTTTCTTTTCTTTTGACCATAACAATTTTTGTTGCTCTAAATTTATTGCAAAAATTCAAGAATGATCTTGATATGGTAAGATTTTAAAGACAATTGAGATGAGAACATAGTTATTTATTTTTGAACAACCTACAGCAAGAAAAGATAAGAGAAAGAGTCTGAAGACCACCCTCCATAAAGAAATCTTCAAGCTGTTCCAAGTAAGCCAGCTCCTGATATTCTCCTATTTGAGGCTCCCAGATTCAGCGAAAAACTATCAATACCAATATCTAGTTCGTGATTTTATAAAGTTAAACGAAAAAAGTCTTTATTCTCTGAAACTAATTAAACATTTTTTATTGCTGACAGACAAACATAAAAATATTCATTCATTGATTTGGGTTTCCTTATGCTGGACTTCTTCGAGAGCGTCATTGAGCTTCCTCTCCGAATTGTCCTTCTCTCCAGTGATCTTCGTAATTTTCTCCTCAGTCAGTTCCATTCACCGCTGCGTCAATTTCTTCTCATGCAGAGCATGCCGACTGACGTTCGACAATCATTATGCTCATGGGCAGTGGCCAACTTATCCTCCAAAACCATGTCCATGTCCTCGAGTTTTTCCATGACTTTTTGTAAATTAACCGAAAGTAGACGCTGACTGTTTTGGTCATCTTTGGCGGCCTGCAAGACGCCACGCAGTTACAGTTGAAATAGGGGTGTTTGCGGATTTCAGTATAGCCAATTCGATTGGAAGGGTTTGTGACCGGTGAGAGAATAAGATTCTTGAAATTGGCGCAGAATTTTAAGTCACTTGGAAATGCGATCTTTCTCGATGGTGTGTATCTCCTCGTCTTGACTGAGGATTTTCAGTTTGACTCTTCAAGCTTTAAAATTTGTAAGGGGAACCTTATTTTCTTTATATTTTTGTAATGAAATATTTTTAATTGAAGACGAACAGAAATCCTTTGATCGGACAACTACGACGGTAAAAAATGCACCAACAGAATGTTTTTTTAGATTCCAGATTGACAGTCATTAAAAACACCATTAAACAGAAAAAAAAGACTTTGACACATCAACCATTTTCAACTCCCTCCTGAGTATAATTGGGAATAGTTAGAAATAGTTACGATTTGACACTTTAACACTGACCACAAAAACGACATTTGTGGTTACGAAACGTAACTATTGGCGTGCAAAAACGGGAAATAGTCAACTATAGTCAGCGCAAAAACGCACTTCTGGCTATGTCAATTGGATATTTTTTGTGGGCAACGATTAGGGACCGATGTTATGGTTATGTCATGCAGTTTGAAAACAATTTAAGCAATTAACGGCAATGCCGTCCAATGAACACATGAGCGAAGCCAATTGGAACTTCTGAAGATGATGTATACCAGAATATGCATTTTAATGCATTGAATTTTGCCCTCAACCATTATAACCAAAAAGGTCTTTGGAGATTTTGAGAATGGAATTTTTGACTTGAAACTGTAGAACTTAAGAATGCTGTCCTCATAAAATAAAAATTCAAAATTAAGATTAAAAAGGAGATATTCATATTTTATGAAGTCTATACAACTCTATATATGTATTTCAATAAAAATCCAGGTCGGACCAAGGCATCATCCAACAAGCTTCTCTAGCCAGCTCGGTCTCAAGTTGGTTGAGGTCCTCTACAACCTGCGTGCTCCACTTGTGCAACAGTCTTCCTTTTCTGCTACGTTCTTCCGAGTAAACACTCAACCTCTCTGGAAGTGGATTAAGGTTTTTTTTTATAACATTTTAAACAAAAAACAGATAGGAAAAAAGAAATAGAAGAAAAAATGCCATTAAAATCAAGATTAATAAAATACTTGTATAAGTCGAATGTTTTCTGTTATCTTACCGTTATTTTATTTTAAGGCATCTTGGACATCTGGTTCATGTAATTCCCATATTTCAGATGTACCGGTGCTTCCAGTTTCCTTTAACTATTGTTTTTTTTTTTTTTATCTTAAACAAAACTTTTTTGGTCTCTATTCAACAAAAAATCTTAACTGAAATTCTGTCAAATGAATGGAACTCCATTCTTTAAAAAAAGGTCCAAAAGATTTGATTTCCTTTATATATTCTAAGAATATTAAAATGTACGCAGTGTTTTTTTTTACCTGAAGTTAAGTTAGGCTGGACACTACTATGTGCTTTAGTTTGACCGTTACTTTTCCTCAGGTACATACAAAGCCTTAAATATCCTTAATATTTTGTACATAGTCCAAATTGAGATCCTGCTCAAACTGTTACACATTTGCCAATATATAGGGTACATAAGAAATTTGTCTTCTTCTTTTCTATAATCCAACAGCTTGAAGTGCTTTTATTTTGTGAGAATTACACATAGTTACTTGGACAGATACATGAAGAAAATAAAAAATAGAGAGACCCTTAACACATCATGTCTATGTCCACTCGTCCTTGAAGAAGCCAAAGGGCCCAACAAGGAATAACTAAGACACAATACCTATATACAAAGAATGACATGTTATCCTGTCAACTGACCCAAGGCTCAGTAGCGGTCAGATAACTTAAATTCTCCTTTAAAGAATAGACTTTCTTGCAAGGATATAAATAATAATATGCAAATTAAGGACTGACCAAGACCATATCTTCCCATTACCCCGCTGACCTCTTCCCAAACGGGACAAGGGGACAAGGCCCGTTTCTTTTGCGCGCTTCTATAAATTATTATTATCTGTGTGTGTTGTGTGCCAGTGTCAAATGGACAATTTTCTTGAATTAATACCTGCCCGATCTAAGAAGAAGAAAAACAACAAAGATCCCAATCTTGACCACTGTGCAATGGAAAATTGGCGGGTTAATCAAGATCGAGTTTTAATTTGCATATAAGTTAGCCTCCTGGATTTGGGTTGATGGAAAAAAATAGATATAAGAAATGAAATGCTCTTATTCTGATTGCCGTGCTGGACCTTTTGTACTGAGGGTTCATGTGACTAACGACGACAAAGGGTCAGTTTGGGATGTGAGCTCCGGTGTTATAGATGAGACTTCATTAGGGGTTGTTGATCTGAACATGGCATTTGACTGAGAGCGGTCATCTGTTGGCAATCTTTAGAGTTTTTTTTTTTTATTTTTATAGATATACGATGTTATTCACGCATCTTAAGTATTACACGCATGACCTCCGTTTCTTGAGTCTCTAACAGATGGGGTTGGGTTTTATGGATGTTAGGAGGTAATATTTTTCTCTGAAATAGATTTTAAATTTGTAGATTTAATTTATGGGTTCAGATTTATGAGAAGATCGTTTTGAGGGCATAAATTATATAAGTGGGATTAGGGCAGAATAATTATGGACTCCATAGCTTTAAAAAGAGAAACCATTGGTTGTTGCAATTTTTCAGTAATTTTGATTTTTATAACAAGTTTTTTGGTTGAAAATGGAAGGGATTCCGTTCCAACTGTTGTGTTGGAAAGGAATATTTGTTATGCGTATAGGAATTTTGATTTAAAATTAATATCAAACAGTTTGAAAACTGTTACTGAAGTTTAAAACTGTCTCATTATTCTCATTTTATATATTTGTGGTGCTGACCCACTAAAGATCTAAATAATTCTAAATCTCATGTTTATTTTGAAACGTTGCTGGTTTTGTTTTTAACATGCTGGTCCAATAGTTCTCAATTCCCTACAAGTTTGTTGTCAAAAACTTCTAACTAAGCCAATGGGTTCAAAGCTACAATGACTACTTATTATATATAAGCCCCTGCTCTCCTGAATGCTGGACGACAAGACAAAATAAAAAATTATTTTAGGTAGAATCTACTCGAGCTGTACTGTAATCCAGGCAGTGCGTAAAAGCAACCACAACATTGGATTATGGTTTTGTTAAACTTGAGTCCCTACTTCACTTTCGCAGTCTTTACTATAGGTACCATGACTGGACTAACTTTTAAAGGAAGCTAAAATCAAATCACCTCCAAAAATCAATTAATCAATACTATCGCATGTATATCAAGTGTTTTCAAAAGTTTTACAAAATAAAAATTAACATTTTCTTTAAGGCTATCGCAACAATCAGTTTTCACAAAAAAACAAAATCGCATAGAAAAACGCTTCTAAGCACTTAACTGAAGACACATCAGACAAGACGGTGGCTGTGGAGATGGTTAATCATGTAATACTTCGTTCAAAATTCATTAAGCAGACGCTGGAAAGCTTATACTTTACTTTAATTAAAACTTAAACTTTACCGTAAACTTAAACTTAACTTTGTATTTAGTTTAATTGTTTACTTACTGACCCGGCAAACTCTGCTCCGAATAAGAAGCAATAAATAAATAGAAACATTATGTATACCTATTAATAACTCGGGGTTTCTGTTTCAAAATTATATGACGTGGGACCTTTTTTCTAATATAATTGATGGAAGATCTTCTCCATTTGAATAGTTTACGTTGTCAACACATTTAATTCCCAGCCGTGTATTACAAATTATATTTTGTGTCAAGTTCAAGACAGCGCACATCACATTTATTTGTAGTGGCCTTAGTTTTTTTTTTTACTTGCAACTTGCAAGCAAAATGGATGCCTATTTTAAGTAATTAAAACTAACAAATTTAGTGAAGTGCCCGTGGCGTAGTAGTTGCCTTGGTTCTTACCCGGAGCGCGTATGTTAGAATCCAACTCGAGTCAATAAAGTTTTTATTTCATCCTTTGCGGGTATTGCCTCTTGCGAAGAACTGATTATACATCCGAGAGTATCAACCTGTCATGAAAAAATTGCTTCTCATTTTTGCCGTTCGACGGCGGAGTTAAATCGTATAGGTCCGCTCAATTCTTCAGACGTACTCAGAGAGAATTGTTGATGAGCATCTGAGGCCCTGGCTCTCCTAGAGCTGTCGCGCCACTCTATTTTAGATATTAATTAGATAAATCAGTCCAGCCGTTGCCGAATTTAAGCGAGACTAACAGCAATTTTTTTTTTATAGACATGTTAAAGGTTTTCCTAACTCCAAAATAATTGTTTCGATTTATGGCTTTCAATGAATGCTATAACTGCACAGTGCCCGTTACAACCTTTAAGATTCAACCATTCATTTCATTCTATGCTCTTCTCACCGCAACAGCTCCTAAAGCTTCAAGAGTATCAGCCTTTATATGAAGAAAATCGGCAAATGAAAAACCGCGATATCCAACAGTTGATAAGCCAACTATGTATGCACGTAAATCATAATAAAAAAAAAACGATGTTATAAAAAAAAACGATGCTGCTCTCATTGTAATTCGAAATTACCTGCGCTGACCACCTAAATGTCCGTTTTGCTAGTTATGAACCCTTTTTAAGGAAATCCAGAATTTCTGATTCCGTGCAATGATGAAAATCCGTTTGATGGCAATTTTTACCTGAATCAAAAAGGATATGAGATCTAAGGCAGTTGTTGCTTGTGAGAATATTTTTTTTTTAACGCATTAGGATATAAGATGCAAATTAAGAATTCAACCGCGTATATGTGATCTAGTTTTGGGCAGTTTTGAGGCCATCTAAAATTTAACGATTTTTTTTATGTTCAATGAAAAAGGTCATTCGATTGTTGTGTCCTTGGATTCTGGTAGTATAGCTGAGAGGTCAGTTTTGTTATTTACTTTTGAGCAGATTCACACGGCAGAAGCTATATGAACATTTATGTAATGTACGTAGGTATATGTGCTAAAAAAACGAGCGATTTCTTGTCTGTATGAGTGCATTTACTTTTATGTTTTTAAAATACTCATGTAGGTACATACAATAAAATGATCCAATTCGGTTGTTGACCATCCAGAAGGATATTTTCTTATCGGAATGGTTGAATAACAGTTTCGTGTCAACCTCAACCTAGCTTTAAGAGTGTATGGGTTTAAAATATATGCGGTTTTTGTTATTTCAAAAGAGACCTACACGTTCATAGAACCTAGGTATATCTATTCTGAAAAGGTTAGACGTTATAGGAATAAGACGGTTAGGAGTTTAGGAAGCTAGAAAACACCATATTAAGAGAAAAAGACACTTTAAATAAGCAAAATTAGAATTAAATATATATGTATATGATTTTAGATGTGCCAAAATCTTGACGATATTATTTCTTCCAAAGACAAATATGAGCGCACGGTTTAAGGCAACACCTAAGCTCAGCTAACATTTTTATGAAAAAGCATTAAAAATAATAAATCTTTTTTTAAATTTGTATTGGTAAGTGAAGTGTTTCATTCGTTTTCCCTATCAGAACAGAACCCATTCAAGAAGTTGAAGGTCTAGAGAGAACTCGTCAGATAACTCTAATTGGTTTGAAACGTAGGCCATGGTCAGCCTTCTTTCCTCACAAGGCCTTGTAAACAGTTTTTAAGTCTTCGTACAAATGATATGAAGAGATTTGAAATTCTATACATTTTTTCCCTGATCAATTGTTGATTTTCATGGTCTAAAACGTCATTAATCACTTGGATCTGATTTGTTGCCTCTGCAGCAGCTTTGTAGTTTTTTAGTTGTCGATACGCTGTATCACGAAATCGTCATTTTAAAATGCTCGCACTGTAATTTCTTTGCATTTATTATTAATTGACTCAGCTTTCGAAATTCGAGTACCAACTTTGATTCTTTACTTACGGAGGTTAACATTCAACAACATGGTATATCAACTTCTGAACCGTTGGCGGATTTGTGTAATTTGAACGGCATTGTGAACCCACCATAATTTTTTGGGTTGATTCCTTATGTAATTTCTTAGCGAACGCACCCTGCACACAACAGCTGTTTGACACCACTTTACTTTGACATTTCTAATTGTTTTTGTTTTAAAAACGTCACTTTTTTCAACTTTTAATTTTTTTTTATTTATTTCTTTGTAGCATATTTAAATTATTATATGTAGTCACTGCATATCTGCAAGAAAATGATTTCGTTTCATACATACGTATTTGATGCCCCTTCGGTTCTAATAGGCCGCATAGTGTTGATGATGATGCTGATAATTTGTTCAACATCCTAACAGTAGCTGAATCGATCAAAAACGAATGATATATTTTTTGAGCTGTTCGACTCTTCTCAAACTCAGGTTATATGACTTGTTTTTTCCTAAGATGAGTCTAAGCGCACGACTTAAGGAGTTACACGTATCTTGCGCTCGGCAGAAATATTGATCTTAAGTGGATTTATTGCATTTGCTTTAAGCAATCCACTGACGGAACACTATATCAACAAAATAGGCAGCCAATTCGATATTTCGATGGTGAAACAGCTATTTGGATAAGCCGAGGTTCCATCAAAAAGATACCAAGATGACTGTGTGAAAATTTAGTTAACCTTGCGAAAAATGTTTAATCATATTGCATTGTCATTTGTCAAAGATGATCTCAAAAAAACAATTAGAGCTTATAAATTGCTGAATTTCAAACTACACATACTTCCTTACTTAAAGTGGCGCTACAGTTCGTTGTGGACTTGGGCCTCAATCAACAGTCTCCGCCAGCCAGCCAGATCGGTCCCTAGCTAGCTGTCTCCAGTTTTGCACTCCAAGTTGATTGAGGTCCTCTTCCACTTCCACTGTCCATTCGCTCTAAATTACCGAGCCACTGAGTCTCTGGACCTTGACCCTTCTGGCTAGGTTCATGTCGTTGTAGAGTTCGCTGTTGTATTTTCTTCGCCATTCCCCTTCAATGCACACGGGGCCAAAGATGACCCCAAGAACTTTCCTCTCGAAACAGCCTAAGGCACATTCATCTGATTTTGTCAAGGTCAATATGTTTCTGCACTATACAGCAGGACTGGGATGGATGAAGAGTGTTGTACAGTTTTACCTTAGTTGCTCGAGAGAGGGGTTTTCCACTCAATTGCTTTCTTAGCCCAAAGAATCAGCGATTAGCAAGAGTTATTTTTCACCTAATCTCGGCGTTATTGCTCGTGTTAATAGCGGAGCCTAGGTGGACAAACTCGGGGCAGGGACATTAGCCCGCGGGTCATTAGTCCAAATCAAAAATGGAATTATGTCTCACTTAAGTGGCAGTGGAATTCTTGTTTCAAAATTGGACATTAGAACATAATTATTTTATTCATCAAAAGCTATTTTTATGAACAAAATAAATAATTTATTGCAAACTTTAAGCCTTTATGGCCAGAAATAAGAAACAATAATGATAAAACATATCTACGACATTTGGAATAATTCACATACATTTTCTCTGATTGCTATTAATTAGGGTGCGTGTGCCGCGTTATATAGTCATGTGTCATAAGGCCATATTTCGAAATATGGCCAAATGACACGTTTGTGAAAGTAACATATGGCCATTTCCGCGAATTTCTTATTTTCACAACCCAAATTTTGGCTCTATATGGCAAAAAAATTTTTCCGCTCGCGCGAATTTTTATTTTCCCAAGAAAGTCATAACATTTTAGACGAAAAGGATCTTCGTTTTTCATTTACCGCTAAACCATTTTTGCCGCTTCTGTCTCAATTCTCACAAAGGCGCTATATTGACATCATGCTAGCGTTCTTCCCATTATATCAATATCATCGACGTACGCAAGAAGTTAAACAGACTTTTTCAAGATAGTGTCCTGGTGTTGACGGTGGAGTTTTGCACTATCTTCTCAAGAACGATGTTAAAGACATTCGCATTTCGTATGAGAGTACATCGCCTTGTCGAATCCGTTTTTGACATCGAAAGATTCCGTAAAGCTCGTTACTAACCTTGATGGCGCAGCGTGAGTTTCTCCATCGTCATTTTGCACCACAAGCGAAAGAGCTTGGCAGGGATGCCAAAACTAGACATAGCTTTAGATATACAGTTCGTCTCTGCAGATGCTGTCATACGCGGCCTTAAAATTGATGAAAAGGAGGTAGCTATCGATTTGGAGTACAAAGGTTTTTTTTCCAGGATCTGCCGCAACGTGGAAATTTGGTCGATGGATTGACTTTCCTGGCCTGAATCCACATTGATAAGACCAATCATATTGTTGACGAAAAGCCTCAGACGTTCACATATTACGGCAGAGATGATCTTGTACGCAATTTTAAGTAGGTAGATTCCTCAGTTTGAGAGGATCTCCCTTTTTCAGGATAATATACTTATGCGTAAAAATTATCAAAAGAGATTCCATGCGACATACCTTGCTCAAGTTCGAAATTCTTTTTCGCCAACAAGAAATCGACGAATATGGAAATACGTGAAAGAAATTGCCGTCCATAATTTTGAATGGACACTTTTATGAAGTCGCTGTCGATTTTACATTTTAGACGATAGCACATTCTTTCTTTCATTACGGAGAGTGATACACGATGTATGATCGACTTAAGCCTGGTTGTGAACTGCAGAAATCCATTAAACTGCAAATTTTGAAATCAATTGCGTTGGTAAGGGTTTATTCACATACACCAACATTAACGGAGTCGAAATCTTGTTGCAAAAATGTCTCCCTACTCCTGGACACGGTGCGGTCACTGAACTCGGTCTAAAGGCTAGGCCGGCATACTGATCCGCGTTCGACACGAGTGACGCAACACAGCACAGCACATTTTTTTTGTAAACAAAAATAATTAAACAGGACAACGCATCTTTGACGACATGACCATGACTTGACGAGCGTTTTCCGAAATCGCGTGACCAACAGTGATTGAAACACAGTTTTCCCTTGCGAGACAGCTATGAGTTAGGTTTTATTTATGTCAAAAATAAAATAATATTCAGAAGAAAAATGGAATTTTATAAAAATAAATGATCGGATGTTTATTTCCTTAAAGTTCATATTAACTGGTATAGCCAGTTAATGAAACACAGGCATCAGAACAAATGGCCGCCACGACCCACGATTCACAAGGACCATATCCTTTCATGAAATTTTCCATTTACCAAATCGCTAAGTGGCTGCCCTATGTTCCTCGATAGCCCCTCACGAAATCCATCATTGAGATTCTTGAATTCGACGCTGGGCTGTTGGCGTCGACCTTGTCTTTTACGTGGCCGCTAAAGGAAGAAAGTCGCAAAGGTGTGTGTATAATGATTCCAAAGACTTTAGGCAAAGAATCTGTTCCTTACATATCTCAGCTCAAAATATATTTGAGTACACTGGTGACGCTGTCTGTTATGTTATCAAATTTCTGTCGTCGCTATAAGTAAGGTACCTCTCCGGTCTTCGTATGATTACTCCTACTCCGTGGTTTTTTAAGTATAATGAGTCCCTTCTGAATCATCTCCTATTTATATTGTAATAATCTCACAAAGTTCAATCGGATTTGTCATGTTTTCCGAAATAAACTATCCGTTGCAAATTTCGACCCAATTTTATTTTTAAATAAACTAGAAAAAAAAAATTCAACACTAAAAAAAAAAACAAAAAAGCTAAAAGCATCACGTAGTCAAATCATTCATTTGACACGTTTCTCTCGTTTCTTTCAATCTTTTAATGTTCACAGCATCGGAAGTGAAACTACTTACAGTTTAGACTTATAAAACAGATGAGTATCACTTCAAAGACAAAGCAATAGAATAAAAATTGCTTATTGTGGTTTTGTTCGACTCATACAGAATCAGATGAAAAAGAGCATCCATCCATTAATCGGCCAACATCCGCAAATCAGTGATGTGTACCACGTTCTCACATCGTTTCACTGTTTATCATTCATGACCCATTATGGAAATAAACCTTTAATCTGGCGTTTGTGTGCATTGAATTCTAGTTGTAACATTTGCTTCATCCGCCCGTCATCAACTCAAAAAAAGGTACCTTAAACATTATCCAACGAGACTCGAGTCTCCAAGCCCGATGATGGACACTTTTAAGATCCATCAACATGGTATAAAGGAATGAATACACTGCTGTATGTGTATGACTGCCACTATTTGGATGCAACACCACGTTATCACAATAATATGATGACAAAGATGAGCGGCCTCAAGATCGACATTGTCGATCTCGGGTTATGTGGGTGTATGTTATATGGTTTGGACTTGAACAGGATGCAATAAGCTACTGGAATACTAATTAATTCTGTTGTCTTCAAATCAAAATCAACGGTCATCTTGTGACGAAAGGAAAAATAAATAAATTTACCAAAGAACACAGGTACAGGTAGATAAATCTGTCGGATTGATGTTGTTATTGACTTTGGTACAAATGGAATGAATGAGTGTTTGATAGTTGCTTTTGGTATTTCGGTTTGTCTTAGGAACGAATCTGAATACAAATTTTATTTCGAATTGAAGCTGGAATTCTGTGGGAAAGGGAAATTTTGTCTGTTCTCGGTCAGATTAATTCAATTGAAGCTGGAATTTTGTAATGTAGTTTTTGTCTTCGTTGGTTTTTTGTTTTTCAAAAAAATTAGAGTTCTTAGACAAATAATAGGTAACTCTACATTCCAAAATAAGTTTGAAGTGCCTACTTAGCCGTTTATTTGAGCAAAAACTACTGCTGCATCTGCTTTTAAGACATTGCATCATTTCAAATTCCAGAATATAAAAATATCTACCCTCTATTCCACACATTATAACCATAATTTATCACTTAGAACAAGTTCTTTTTTTGCTTCCGCATAGCCAAAGGATCAGAAAAAAATAAACATCCGCCAGGCGAACAATATACTTGGTCCATTACTTCCTCTTCCATGAACTCTTTTTGTTGAAAATCGCCAAACAATTCTATAATTAACCATTATACGTTATCTCACGGTAAATCGTCCTAGCACGCAGAATGCAGCACCTTAGCATCCCTTCCTCATAATATCGTTATGGGTCAATATTATATTCAACTTCCATCTCCTTTGTAAAACGAATATCTTTAACGTTGCGTCTTTTGCTCCCAGTTGTACAAAGGCTGTTGAGGGTCATTCTTTTTAAGGTGAATCAAAGGTCCACTTACGTCACACCTTTGTTCGGATGTTCCTATATAGGATAATCACTGTACGTTGAACACAAAAGGTTGAGAACAAGACACCAATAAATCACCAAACCCTTGCCTTACTGCCAAAATATGAAATAAGGATTTTTCTTTTTATTAAACAGCAACAGAATAATTCCATCCCCTAATGAAAAAATTATACATCCAAAGGTCACCTATTAAGGATGCTTGATGAAAATTTATTTATACCTTGTGCTCTGTGGATGATGACGTTACTTGTTTTGAGTTCGGAGTTTGGGTACCGGGACATCTAGAAATCGGTCTCATCTTTGTTACGGAATATTTTTGAAGCTGGTTTTATTTTGATGAATAAAAAGATGTTAAACAAACAAAATTATGTTTTTTTTTTCAAATACATTAAAACATCAATAAAGGAAGAGCAGGATGTTAAAAACTATGAAAATATTTGGTCTTATATATAGAGGAAAATTCATTCTTTCAGGAGTAGATAATTTACTGAAATTTGAAGAAAGAGATAACCACCTTCTACTATTCCTTAAGGAATTGAATATAGGATTTACAATTATGGGAGGCAGTTTTCCGCGACTAAATGCACTCTTGGAAGCGTTGTCCGTATTTTGCAAGAGGCGAAATAGAGAACTGTTTAAGTTTTCAGCTAAATCGGCTTAGCGGTTATTAATAGAAATGAAAAAATGTGCACGACTGGGTCGTACGAACTTGCTCCTGCATGCTAAAACTAAATATTTATGATTACTTAAATTGCAAAAAGTAGTGTTAAAATAAGAGATATACTTTAAGCAATTCTGATTACACTCTTACTTACAGCTTACACTTAACTCACAAAAAAAAAAACTCAATATATAAAAATAATTAGAATTCATTAAGAAAATTAAAATTTGAAAATGTACCTCGTAAAAACATTTCATTCCAAAACTTTTAATGCCAAACAAATTCAAACCTTATTCTTGATTTACTGAATTTTTTTTTTGAAAATCGTCGGAGCCGTTTTTTTTTAAATTAATTTTTTATATATAAAATTTTTCAAAAATGTCTTAAAATTAATTTGGGTATGCAGTTTTCAAGACCATGTAAATATACATATTATACTCCAATTTGGATTTTTAAAATTGATCCGTTTTTGAGATACAGAATTTTGAAAAAAAAAGTTAAAAATATTTTTTAAAAATCCAAAAAAAGAATTTGAAATTTTTTTGAAAACAAAATATTATTTGAACAATATATACGTACTTTCGATAAAAAAACTTACACTGATCGGACTTTCAGTTTTCGAGAAAATTTAATAACAAAAAAACGGTTCTATGGGAGGTACCGTTTTGGAGCAATACAAACATTTTTTTTTACATAAAATACATGAATGTTTAAAAAAATTAAACTCGAGGAAGTTTAAAAAAAATCGTAGGAGCCGTTTTGGAGAAAAAAAATGTTTTGGTTTTTGGCCAAAAAAATCGTATGGTGGCTACCCTAAATTTTGATCTTAAAACAAAAATAAAAAAAAATTGGGATATGAATTTTTGCTCAAACCTCTAATTTTCAAATTTGAAGTCAATCGGACCAGTAGTTAAGGCTGTAGATGCCTGTAAACTTTCCGACAGACAGACAGACGGAATCGCCGGACCCACTTTTTTCGACTTCTCTATCATCGTAATGTCATATCTCATCCTCATCTCAAATTTTTTTTTACGAATTCAATACTTGCCATATATTCTATATGTCGCAAGTAAAAATATAGATTAAACAGAACTAAACTAACAATTTCAGAAAGTGGTTAAAGATCCCATTTATATGCTAAAAATTAGTCATTTCAGCATAAAGTGCAATAATAGTTAGAAAATATACCTACTATTTGTCATTAATTTGCAATAAACAATTGAGAATGAGTTTGAGAGGATATATGTATATTTTTATCGTTTTCTCTCTGCTGAGAAGTATGTGGTGTGGATCGTGGACCACAGGGGTTGCATTCAAATTTGTCTCAAAATCGCTATGAAATGGTGGTAAAGGAACCGAATTGAATCTTGGGGCTTCTCCAAGATTGATGATGGACTTTTTGGGTCTGAAGTCATACTGATAAGGTTGTTAACAGGAGACTTCAAACGTTCACACAGCACTGCAGACAAGATTTTGTAGGAGATGTTTAGGAGACAACCTACACACCTCTGCAGTTGGTGCAGTTCAGGGGATCTCCTTTCTTGATGATCGGGCGTATGATTCAGAGGATCCATCCGTTGGGCATGTTTTCCTCCGACCATGTCTTGTAGATGGGCTGGTGCGAATTTGTTCCTTGTATGATTTAAGATTATATATCGCTATCTTCCCTTCGTCAATGTCGGGTTGGTGGTTGTATGTGCTTCACCTTATTTGAATGGTTCTGTATAACTGACGGAATTTTGCTCGACATCGCCTTTATACAGCTTAACAACTTGGAAAAGTAGTCTTTCTTTACATCCTTAGCACTTTCCACTACGATGTTTTACCATCTCATAAGACTTTCGAACCTCGTACACTAACATGCTTTCTACTATCATATCATGATACTAGAAAAGCTGGGAAGCGTCAGGCTATTCAATATTTGCTACATGTTTACTACGGAAAGTATGAGCTCCAAATTACTACTGAAATTGCACTCTTCATAATTTTTGCACAAAAACCCGGTGTGAATTATATCATACGAAATATAATTTTGTTTTGTGCAACTGATGAAAACTGCTTGCTAGTTGTTATTGGCTAACTTCTTTGAATACGAATACGCTGTTGGTTGTCGTCGCAACAACATACTCAGGCGGGTCAGGCTGTGGATCTTTACTTATCTTCCCTTCATTTCTTCCTGAGAAGTCGGTGCTCGTACTCGAGTCATTTCTCACAAGCGCCACATGTGCTCGCCAGCACTCATGGTCAAATCTGGCTTTTCGTTGTGCTAATACTTCTGAGGTGGCATTTGTGAAGGCCGCTTGGCAATGTTGCCACTGGCTGTCTACATACTACATCATCGGAGACACGATCGGGAAAGGATCTAGCGATTGTAGCTGTTTGACATCGAATTACTTCCTAGCATTTATTTAGTGATTAGCTACAACAAGGTAATGATCCGTGTCAATGTTGGCACCTCGGGATGTGCGGGCGGGCATCTTTCATGCTTGAGATGTGTCATATACGTCGATCGCAATTTGATGAAGTTGGTGTCGTGTAGACTGTGTTGTCCAATTAATCAACCAAATCTCCAAGGCAAATTTTAGTGTCATAGCTAAATGCAATCCTCATAGATCTTGTTGAGGACTGAATTTATTTAAACCTCTAATTTCAAAATTTGAAGTCTACCAACGCATTAGTTAAGCATATGGACCAAAATACAGATGGACGGATTTGCCGTATTCTCTATATAATAATTCAAAACTTGACATATACTTATAGGTACGCCGAAGATAACAATACATAATCATCATTTCATCTTCCTCATCCAGAAAGTATCAATTTTTCAACACCAATCATTTCCTTTAGCCCTAATTACTTAATTTCATGTCATTCATTCACAAAAGGTCAACAACAAGATAAGGAAAAGTGGCTGAAATACGCCCTTGACATTTAAAACCTCATCAACATCCCTCAAGTCACCCGCAATCAACAAAACAACCATTCAATTCGGAGGATTTTATTTGCCATTCATCTCATCATAATAACATTAAATTACATCCATTGTGAAAATTAAAAAGCGTGAAGTGCCTTTTTTTGTTTGGCAGATCTGACAAAAGAGCCACCACCATCCACCAGCCATACCACACCGATTAAACGAGGATTAACGCACATCATGCAGCCACTATGCACATCACTTATACGGGGGATGAAAAGAATCCTCTTTTGTTTGCTCATCACACCCTTACTTTTTCTAGCAAAACCAATACCATTTTTATACTCATTTATGCTATTTAAATAAACTTTAACTTATTCTTCAAGAGGGGTGGAAATTCAACGAGATCATAAGGTCACAAAAAAGAGCAATTAGATTCATGGATGGTGACATGACAGATAATAATTAATCAGGGTTAGAAAGAAAAACTAACAATTTGACAGGATTACTTAGCACTACATATTTGACCATTGACTTTTGGTGTTTGCATGCTAATTTTTTAGTTGCGTATTGGTGCATTTGAATGGAAATTGAAAAGCAAAAGCCTTATCGCCTAGACGCCTACGGAAAAGATTTGAATTTTTAAAACATGCGTTTGGCGCAGAAGCTAAAAACCACTTAATCATACAAGGCAGCAGGCAGCAACTACCTATTCATCAAAGATCGCGGTGGGAGCAAGAAATAAAGCATTCAATCTGAAAATTTATTAATTTAATAATGTAATGCACAAGGAAGTTGCATCCGCGAGCCGTCATGTGCAAGATTGGCATACGTAATACTTGGTTGCAATTAAAACGCTTAGTAGACTGGTGCAAGGTACAAACAGTGCAAGTGCAGATGGATCACTTTCATCTGAGCTAAATAACAAAACAGAAAAAAAACGAATTCATTTAACAACAACAATACGGCCATGGTAACACCATCTATTCACCAATCTGGTAAGCTCTCATATACCGATAAAAGATACGCTTATGCTTATTGACACTCGATTTCTCCTCTTCTTGTCTTTAACCGTTCCTAAAAGCTTCCAAACACGCAAGTATGATGAGAGCTTGCCAAATCCATACTCTTATAATACCAAGCAGGCATCAGAGCTGCCATGTAGAGAAGACAAGACAACAGACAGACATAGACATTATGGCCATAGACAAGCTTATCGAATGAAAAAGTAGGAAACTGCAGTCCGCCAGCCGCCATAAATTGAAGCAAGCTGCATGTATACTAAACCAGCCAATGTTAGCTGGCAACTGGCAACTTCCACTCTCTATACCAACGACCGGGTAAATCCGTTAATTAATTGCATGCAATTAAAAAATGTTTCTTGGATAATTAAAACTGCACAAAGCAGTTACAATTATTTGTAATGCTGCTGCTGCATTGAAATGGTAATAGATACAGAGGAAGGAGAAGAGAAATAAAATATATATCGAAGATGGCCGCACGAGCCATCCATATCCGTGTGCTTTCCATGGCCATCATGTCGAGAGTTATATCAAGATATAAGTGCCTATGATGTATCATGAATACCTACCTATTGAGCATAACAACAACAATTGGGTACCGATCTTCAGAGCAACAATGATTCGTTGGCTGAGTGAGTTTTCACTTTTATTTTTATTTTGGTTTCTGCGTTTTTGTTTTTCATTTTCTATTTTGACTCGGTGGGCTATGAGAGAGCTTCATTCAATCAACCGACTAGATCGACCACTTTGTGGTCTAATTAATCTGACTTAACGTTCGAAAGAAGTAGACTGTTATTAATACGGATATCCCGAAAATATCGATCTAGGCTATTCAAAAGGATGGCTTAGCTATAATTTATATACAAAGGAAAAATAGCGTCGGAGACAAAACGGAGCCCTAAGGCATACAAGCATTTATATTGTGGGTTTCACACTAAATATCACCATTAGAAGAGTATGAAGAGTGAATACTTCACTAGGTCAGAAAAACTTTGAATTTGAATACAGGCAAGTCGGGGAAGACAGCTTCTCATTTGTGTAATATCAACTTCTAGTTTGATTTGTGAAACTGGAGGCAGTCGAACTAGGATCGACCTCGATTTGCTTAGTTTAGAAAAAAAGACTTCCAAATTGTAATCTTCTTTAATCATTATTTAAAAACTGTAATTTAATAAATCATACACAAAAATAATATTAAACTCGTTTTCCCTTGAAGCGCTTTCTCAAACCATAACCTTTGTTGACAGTCCTGCCGTTTGGAGACTTTTCATTTTCATTTGAGCTCAGTTCTGAATCTTTTTCTATAACAATGCAGTCCACTGGTGACGAATCCATACTATGAATTTTGAGAACACGCACATCTGGTTTAACAGTTTCACTTTTTTGTTGCCGCAAGAACTCTCTTATCACTGCCATATTTATTTTGTTACCAGGACGGTTGCCTGTCGGCTTTTTCGGCATCGTATCCTCTTCCAAGTCACGAAGCATCGAATTTTTCTTCTTTTGATTCTTCGACTTAGATAGAACACTGTCGCTTTCGTGATACTCTGAATGATCAGCGGCATAGTCGTAAAACTGATCATTATCATCAATTGGATATTCATAATCTTCTTCGTCATCATCGTCGTATTTTGAATTATTGTTAATAATTTTCATTTGTAGATATTTTTTTCGATTTGAATTGCCCGAAACTGGTCGCACTGCAAACACCAAAAAACCACCCGGCGCTTTAGGGTTCTTGACTATTAATATGCCTTCAGCATTTCCAGCCACATCTTCACCAACGGCGGCGGGGGCGTTTGGCTTTATATTTGACAGCTGTCTCGCTAGTTCCGGAATGTTATCGTTATCGCTTGAAGGCGATGGGATGTCAATTTTTTCAACATAATCAGCTTCACGAGTTGATCTCTTCTGCCGGATCTCCACACACTGGGGTATTCCACGCAATTGCCGGCTTGGAATGTGAAAACGTTTTACACCGGAAGCATCACTAGAACTGAAACCTGCGAAGATATTTTAAAACCGTTGAATAGAAGCACCAAGAAGAAAATTTCTGTTTCTTACAACTTCCTACAAAAATTAGAATTCCTATAATCCAGAGCTCCATGTTATGATCGATGAATTAGTTAAACTGAAATCAGTTCGTTTAAAGTTTTATCTTTTATAAGTTCGTGCCTTCGGGTCAAATGAGTGCCTTATGTAAATAAGAGATACTAAACGAGTTCTTGTGGCTAGAATCGTAACTTTAAAAATATGGGTCAATATGCCTTTTAGAAAGACGACTTAACCGTAACAAAATATTTTGTTTATGAATTATTCAAACTGCCTTAATAAAATCGATATAAAAAGCATTAACATGCATCATCTTCATCTCCAATGAGAACAACAGAGGTTTATTCTGCGTTTTTTTTTTATTTATGATTTTGTGTGGGATCTCATTTGGTTTTAGTGCTTTAAAGTAGCAACATCCCAGCAAACATTTTGGTGAAGGTTCAGATTTCCTTCAGTAAATCTGAAGAATAAATACTAATTACTCGAAAAACCTTCATTTATCTGAACTTCAAAATTTTATTTGCAAAACAAAACGATCATAATATTGACATTCATGTATGTGAGATAAATATGGATGTACATAGGCAAATCTCAAAAAAGGATATTGGAAGATACTGCGTGTATTCAAAAATAAAGGAAAACGAACCTGCGAACGATCTTTTTTTCCTTATTTCTTGTGAAGGGGTAATGATACCGGGACCGTGTAGCGACAAGAGATCGAAAAAATGTTTAAAAAATGTAATTTTAAAATTTTTCACTTCAGCAAAGATTTTTTTTAAGAACAGACGCGAAAATCCCCAGTCATTTAAAAATTGTGAAATGTTTTATTTAAAAAAATTTGCACCACTGGGTCGTACGAACTTGCTCCTGCATGCTAAAACTAAATATTTATGATAACTTTTATGTTCCAAAAATTGCAAAAACTAGTGTTAAAATAAGAGATATATAAAAATAATATAAGAATTCATCAAAAAAATTAAAATTTGAAAATGTACCTCGTAAATACATTTAATTCCAAAAATTTAAATGTCAAACAAATTCAAACCTTATTCTTGATTTATTGTTTTTTTTTTTTTTAATTAATTTTTACATTTACATTTACATTTACATTTTCACAGTTCTTCACACATGCATGTAACGAACTACAGACACATAGCAGCACTGGCGACTGAGGCCATCGGCTGCGACAGAACAAGACGCTAATACAACAGAGAGAGACAGATAGACACATAGAAAGGAAGAACACATAACATAAACCTATGTGGCACAGAGGAGGAGACACAGATTTTAATTGTCTCATATCAACGCACAGGTGGCTTCAGATAATCTGGAGATTTTTTTTTTATATAATTAGCACACACTCAAGGGGTTTTTTATGCCCTTTTTATGCCAGGGACACAGTGAGTGCTTTAGGCAATAGGAAAATGGTTGGAGAGGAGGTGCCGGTGAACATTGGTCTTAAATTCCTGAACATTGCATTGATTTGGAAAGACAGAGTGTGGAAGGGAGTTCCACATTCGCGTAGTACGGCTAAAGAACGATTCTCTATACTTGAGCGTACGACCGAAATTGTGCTCGAGGGTAAACTGGTATGCATTCCTAGCAGCGCGAGTATTACGGTTGAATTGTTTAAGGGATGGAATGCAACCGGCTATTTCACTAGAGCAATTACCGTGGAAGTAACGGTAGAATAGGGTGAGACATGAGACATTACGGCGATGTTCGAGAGATGTAAATGACTCAACGATGGCATGATCAGCAATCATCTTGAATGCTCTTTTTTGGATACTGTCCAGAAGACTAAAGCATGTCATTGGAGCACCAGCCCAGACATGGGAGTTATACTCAAGCTTTGGACGTATAAAGGTTTTGTAGATGATAGCCAGATCAGAAGGGGAAACAAATTTCTTGCACCGCCTTAAGAAACCTAAACATCTTGCGGCATTTTTGGCGACATCGCATATCTGCTCGCTCCCCAAGAGGTGGTCAGTGATGCACATACCGAGAATCTCGAGATATTGGGTCTCATTGATGCAAGTGCCACTCATGGACAGTGGCAAGGGGGGTATGTCTCGCTTTGACAATACAAGACAGCATTTTGTTTTCGAAACATTAAACTCCACGCGGTTATTAATTCCCCTTTGTGCAATGCTGTTTAGGTCAGAGTTTAATGAGCTTATCATATTTTGTCGCCGCAATTCCACATCCGAAGAGGAGGGGTGAGAGTCTGGAAACGAATAAGAAAAGCTAAGGGTACTATCGTCAGCGAAACAATTAATTGGAATAGAAGTTACAGACAAGAGATCATTGATGAAAATGACGAAGAGGGTTGGAGACAAAACGGAGACCTTGGGCACACCAGCATTTATATTGTAGGTTTCAGACTTGAATCCGTCCAATACAACTTGTATTGAACGGTTCGAAAGAAAGTTTCTAATCCAACGAAGGAGGGATTCGTCGATACCGAAAGCAGGCATTTTCGATAAAAGAGCAAGATGCCAGACTTTATCAAATGCCTTTGAAATATCAAGCGCAACAATCTACCTTTCTCCAAAACGATGTAAAGATTTGTTCCACTGTTCAGTGAGATAGACCATCAGATCACCAGTGGACCTGTTGCTGCGAAAGCCGTACTGCCGGTCATTAAGAAGCTTTCGGTCTTCGAGATATTACTTGAGCTGATAATTTATCAGCGTTTTCATGACCTTAGAAAGAAGGGACGTAAGTGCAATCGGACGATAATTGGAGGTAGAAGAAGATTCGCCTTTTTTTGGGATTGGCTGGACAAATGCTGTTTTCCAACAGCTCGGAACGAGCCCAGAGTAATAGGATAGATGGAAAAGCTTACGCAAGGGTTTTGCCAGCGTGGAAGAACACCTCTTCAGAACAATAGCGGGGATACCATCCGGACCAGCGGATTTATGTATGTTGAGATCCTTTAGAACTCTCGCCACAGCACGAGTGCGGAAGAAGATTTGTCCCATGGAATCATTGACGCGCTCAAGAACTGAAGGAGTCATGACACTCTCTGGCAGCGAAGAGTTGGCGGCGAACTGCCTAGCAAAAAGGTTCGCTTTCGCGAGCGAGCTAACAACTGGATTGTCATTGTCATTGTCATTGTAGAAAAATAATGCTGCCGAAGCTGGGCTTGAACCTGTAGCGTTCGGCTTAGCAATCAACTACTCTATCCTCTGAGGCATGGCCACCTGCAAATAATTATTTTTTTATGTATAAAATTTTTCAAAAATGTCTTAAAATTTATTTGGATATGCAGTTTTTAAGACCACGTAAATAATATGTAATTACACTTTAATTTGGATTTTTAAAATTGAGATACAGGATTTTGAAAAAAAAATTAAAAATATTTTTTAAAAATCCAAAAAAAAAATTTAAAATTTTTTTGAATACCAAATATTATTTAAACAATATATGCATACTTTCAAAAAAAAAACTTACGCTGATCGGACTTTCATTTTCGAGAAAATCTAATAACAGAAACAAGGTTCTATGGGTTTTTGTATTGCTCCAATATGGTAAATATTGGAGCAATACAAAAAATTCTGTTTACATAAAATACATGAATGTTTAGAAAAAAAAAAACTCGAGGAAGTTTTAAAAAAAATCGTAGGACCCGTTTTGGAGAAAATTGAAAGTTTTATTTTTTGGCCAAAAAAATCGCTACCATAAATTTTGATTTTAAAACAAAAATAAAAAATCTGGGATATGAGTTTTTGCTTAAACCTCTAATTTTCAAATTTGAAGTTAATCGGAATAATAGTTAAAGCTGTAGATGCCTGTAAACTTCCAGACAGACAGACAGACTGAATTGCCGGGCCCACTTTTTTCGACTTCTCTATCATCGTAATGTTATATCTCATCATCACCTCAATTTTTTTTTTACGAATTCAATACTTGCCATATATTCTATATGAAGGATTGAATGAAGGATTTTCCAATCATAAATGAGTCTATTCAACACAAAAAGAATTATTCGCTTTGATTAAGTAGTTCCTGAGATCGGCACGTTCAAGCAGACAACAGAAACCTTCAATAATGAATATTTTTGCCATTTTACTCCACATTTTCACTGACGCTTCGCTCCTATTAGTCGCAGCGTAATATTACATAGCTTCAAGTTCAAGCCTACGATAAATGGACCATTCAACATTAAAAGAATTGTTCAATTTGATTTAGCAGTTCCTGAGATAAGCAGAAAAATGAACATATTTTGCAGTTTTTTTTCACATTTTCCACTGATTCTTTGCTCCTTTTGGTCACAGCTTAATATTAAGTAGCCTAAAGCTTTCCTCGATTAATGTCAAACACAAAAAGAATTATACCATTCGAACCAGTAGTTCCAGAGATTACTACGCTCAAACGAAAAAAACGACCAAACTCTTCAGCTTTATAGATTATAGTAATTATAGTATAGATATTATAGATATAGATATAGATATAGATATAGATGTAGATTAGTATAGATAAAATATTTAAAAATATAGGATTTATGTATTTTTATTATTATTATTATGAGTATTATTAAATCTTTTAATACCATTTTTGCAGAAATTAAGTGTGGAATATAAAATTGTTTAAATGTACGCTAGTGGATTGAATCCGTATTAAATCCAATTAAATTGGAATAAAAAGCAAAATTCCGAAAATTGTTAAAGCAGCTCTACAATGAATAGGTATGATTTTAAATGAAGCTGATGAAATTCTTTACTTTAATTAAATTTAATTTACAATTCGTAAGCTTGAGTAAGCTTATTGATTGAACAAGAAAGAATGCAAAGTAAAAAATGATGCGTAAAAAACTTTAATTAAGCGCATTTTTTCTTCATCAGAGATATGACATTACGATGATAGAGAAATCGAAAAAAGTGGGTCCGGCGATTCCGTCTGTCTATCTGTCGGAAAGTTTACAGGCATCTACAACCTTAACTTACTGGTCCGATTGACTTCAAATTTGAAAATTAGAGGTTTGAGCAAAAAGTCATATCCCAAATTTTTTATTTTTGTTTTAAGATCAAAATTTAGGGTAGCCACCAAAACCAAAACCAAAACCAAAACTTTTTTTTCTCCAAAACGGCTCGAACGATCTTTTTTAAACTTCCTCGAGTTTTATTTTTTTAAACATTCATCTATTTTATTTAAAAAAAAAAAAACATGTTTGTACTGCTCCAAAACGGTACGTCCCATAGAACCGTTTTTTTGTTATTAGATTTTCTCGAAAATTGAAAGTCCGATCAGCGTAAGTTTTTTTTTTCAAAAGTGCGTATATATTGTTCAAATAATATTTTGTTTTCAAAAAAATTTCATTTTTCAAAATTCTGTATCTCAGAAACGGATCAATTTTAAAAATCCAAATTGGAGTATAATATGTATATTTACATGGTCTTGAAAACTGCATACCCAAATTAATTTTAAGACATTTTTGAAAAATTTAATATATAAAAAATTAATTAAAAAAAAAAAACGGCTCCGACGATTTTCAAAAAAAAAAATTCAATAAATCAAGAATAAGGTTTGAATTTGTTTGGCATTTAAATTTTTGGAATGAAATGTATTTACGAGGTACATTTTCAAATTTTAATTTTCTTAATGAATACTAATTATTTTTATATATTGAGTTTTTTTTTTTGTGAGTTAAGTATAAGCTGTAAGTAAGAGTGTAATCAGAATTCCTTAAAGTATATCTCTTATTTAAACACTACATTTTGCAATTTAAGTAATCATAAATATTTAGTTTTAGCATGCAGGAACAAGTTCGTACGACCCAGACGTGCACATTTTTTCTTGGAAGTTTTAAGTGTAGCCAAGTTCGTTAACAACGCTGATGTGGGTGTGTTAAAATAAACATCTAACGCTACTCGAGCCAGAGATCAGAGAAAGAAGCAAACTGAATTAAATGTAAATCCCAAAATGTTTAGCTTCGTAAATATGCACGCAACAACAATTTGATCAACCACACCATACAAAAATCTTGAAACATCCGAAAAGATTTAATTAAAGGCTCATGAAAACCGAAACCTTTTTATCCGCTATATCCGTAACATGCTTCTGAACAAACCATAACCCAACATCAGTCCTCTGCCTTTTCAACAACAACAACACTGTTAACCACTGGAATAATAATAAATTAAATGACTCATGGTTACTGCCTCTCCCGCCCAACCACACCACAATTAAAGGACCATATTTTATGAGATGCCCTAGACACTAAACAGCCGTTGCGTTGCGAAGATTCTGCCGCACCCACTCAAAGGTGTTGCATAATAAAGTAAAACAGCTTAAATATCATCCCTTTTCTGGCTAAGTATATTTTTATACCTTCATCCTTAAAACTCTCCATGGAATAGAAGTTACAATCAGGGTGTATCTGCGTCGTCCTTCGTCGATTATCCCCAGATGAGAAAAAGTCATTTCTACATTTTTTTTTGTTTTTCGTTGAAAATGTAGCTTCTTCTTGAATTTCATTCTTCAGACAGAAAGGATTTTTTCATTCCTCGAAGCCAAGATACACCGTTACGCTGAACTGCACCCCAAAACGTTCAAATAAAATAATATCGCGTATAATATGAGTGGTAAAGCTAAACAAGGTGCGTGCCGAAGTAAAACTTCTCCCTATTTATATGGAGGATAAAATAGAAGACTGTTCTTTCCGCGTGTCATTTTGTTGTTTCTTCTATTCTTTTTTTTCAGCTCTAAAGAGATGATAATCAAACAAGCATCGTTTTTATCAAGGTGCGGTCGCTAACATGGCGTCATTTTAGTTTCCGTTTTTTTTTTTTTTCTACCCCCACAAAGGTACACAAGGACGTGTGTGGTTGCTCTTATGTTGCTTGATCGATGGATATAGCTACGCGTCGTAAAGTGAATAATTTAAGGAGGATGTTAACGGTTGAACTTTTATTTGCGCTACGAAAACGAAAGTTTTGTTTGTTTTGTTTTCTTGTGAGTAAATGTCAAAAACCTCCCAAACTTCGCATCCTGTGTGAATAGGATCTTAGTCATTCACATGATGAAACACAACATTTCCAAATAAAAAGTGTAATAGATATATCGAAAAATCACCCGTTCGACAGCGGTGGTGCCAGAGCGTCATCGATTGTTCCCAGTGATTTGGAATTTTCTCTTTAAAATTTGTTATCTTAGCGACACTTGATATTTTGACGCTTGTGTTTGCTTACATTTAAACAAGGCGCAGCCACATTTTAAAATCTCTTCTAAATAAAAATCGCCATTTCGCAGTGCAAATATCTCAGGCCCGAGTACAGGGCTGGAATGAAGGAACTTGTCATTATTGGGAAATATTTACCTAAAGGGGACTTTTTTCATGGTTAAAAAGAAGGAAGCGTTCAATGAAGAAATTATCATCAAATTCTAAGAAAGGGCACTGCTAGCCACTCACTTGCCAAAATATGCCAAAAATTTTTGACACCTTATTAAGCGTTTAAGTATTGAGCCCCTTACATACTCTGTACGAGGCTTAATTCTTATTCCATCCGGTCCAGACTTAAGTTATGGTTGGTTGTTAGAATTTAGAGAAATCCATTGCTCTCGTTATCTTATCAATATAACCGTCAAATGTAACAAACAACGCAAATAGCAGCAGGTTAGCTTAAAAATGATATCATTTATTAATAGGTTCAAGCATATAATGTATCTACCCATAGCAAGAGGTACACGAGGCTAAGCAAACTGATCGAGTTATGGCAAAGATAACGAGAGTCTAGCGTATGATTGAAGAGCAAATTGTACCTTTGAACAAAGATCGCTCATTGTGCAATATGGCCCCAATGCTATCGATAATCTTTCCGTTTTTTTTTTTCGAAAACAGTAAATAGAATTTTATGATGTTTATTCTGTGTGATCTAAAACTTATCAATCATTTTATGACTAAGGCTAAAGTTATTAGTAACCGAACTGAATGCGACCATGAAAGGCTAATGCTTAGAAAAGCTTCTCAGAAAAGATAAACATTTTAAGACACTAGAATTCCATTCCAATTCCATTGCAAAAAATATCGATAAACCAATTTATAGAAAACAGGTTTGCAATGTCTTAGAAAATATGAACGTATAGTAATTTTTCTGGATATTTTATGATACAGATTTCGAGCTTTTTTGATATATGTAGTTTCAAAGAGAATTAATTGGCTGGTGTGAATTTTCCAATCAAGGCGATTACGTTTAAGAAACATACAACATAAATGCTGTGCCCCAGGGCTCCGTTTTGTCTCCAACCCTCTTCCTCATTTTCATCAATGATATCTTGTCTGTAACTTCTAATCCAATTAATTGTTTAAATAGTACCCTTAACTTTTCTTATTCGTTTCCAGACTCACACCCCTCCTCTTTGGATGTGGAACTGCAACGGCAAAATATGATAAGCTCATTAAACTCTGACCTAAACAGCAATGTACAATGGGGAATCAATAACCGCGTAAAGTTTAATGCTTCGAAAACACAATGCTGTCTGGTATCGTCAAAGCGAGACATACCCTCCTTGCCACTGTCCATGAGTGGCACTTGCATCAATGAGACCCAACATCTCGAGATTCTTGGTATGTGCATCACAGACCATGCAATGTCGCCAAAAATGCCGCAAGATGTTTAGGTTTCTTGAGACGGTGCAAGAAATTTTTATCCCCGCCTGATCTGGCTATCATCTACAAAACCTACATACGTCCAAAGCTTGACTGCTCCAGGGACATACTTAAGTCTCCTGGACAGTATCCAAAAAAGAGCATTCAAGATGATTGGTATGATCTTACCTACGTTGATTCATTTACATCTCTCGAACATCGCCGTAATGTCTCATGCCTCACCCTATTCTACCGATACTTCAACGGTATTTGCTCTAGTGAAATAGCCAGATGCATTCCTCCCCTAAAGATATTCAACCGTAATACCCGCGCCTCCAGGAATGCCCATCAGTTCACCCTTAAGCCCAACTTCGGTCGTACCCTCAAGTATAAAGAATCATTCTTTAGCCGTACTACGCGAATGTGGAACTCCCTTCTACACTCTGTCTTTCCAAATCATTGCAATGTTCAGGAATTTAAGACCAATGTTCACCGGCATTGTCCGTAGCTTAGTGGTTAGGTGCGTTGGCTGCTAAGCAGAACGTCGTGGGTTCGAATCCTACTCGGGCCCAAAAGTTTTTATTTCATCTTTCACGGACACTGCCTCTTGCGAAGAACTGACAAAACTTCCAAGAGTATCATCTGTCATGAAAAAGTGCTTCTCAACTTTGCCGTTCGTAATCGGCGTTGAATTGTAGGTCCCCTCAATTCTTCACACGCACCTAGAGAATTATTGATGAGAGTAAGCCACTTAGGTCTTGGCTCTTCAAGAGCTGTCGCGCCACTCTATTTATTTATTTTAGTTCACCGGCATCTCCTGTCCAACCCCTTTCCTCTTTCTTAAAGCACTCACTGTGTCTCTGGCACAATAAGGGCATAAAAAACCCCTGTAGGTGTGCTAATTAAAAACAAAAAAAAAAAAAAGGTGTCGATTTTTCTGTTTTGCAAAATAGAATGTTTCGATTTTTTTATTTGAAATAAAACCATTTGGAAAAGTAGTTATACCGAAAAAGCTATTAACCCGTTAAATTATAAGTTTGAGGTTTGAGCGAAAAGTAGGTATACTCCTCTCAAAGATATATTTTTGTCTAATTGCATATGAAATATTGGCCATGATCTCTTGTATCTATTTGTTTGCTATGCAAATCGCATAAATTTTCGAATCTATTAATTATGTGCTACATGCTACATATCAAACTCTCGCTTCCACCACTATAATCTCAATATTAACGTAAATCCAAAACCCCAAATTAAAACAAAAGACGCAATCTGGTTTTCTTGATCTCACAAATCTTTGATCTTACAATTCAATCCGACCAAAATACAAAAACAAAAAACCAAGCTCAGAATCATCTGCCAGCTTGCGGTTTAACTGTCGATTTCAAGACAACCCTGAGTAGCATCATCGTTGATGTTGATGTTTGTATACGTTTTCACTTTGTATTTTGTGTAGCTCCATATTACTTCGTCATGGGGTCAAAACAGGGAATGCCTTGCTGCCACGCTGATCGTCGAAATTGTTGTGAAGGTAGGTAAGTAAAGATAAAAGACTATTAAATGAGCACCAGACGTTGAGTCCGAGTGTCAAGAGCGAGAGATCCCCCCTGTTCGGATAGAGGGCATCGAGCGGCCAACAGTTGCATTTGGTAATTACCAGGCGCGGCAGACTCGTGCGCTGATGTTAACGTGTTTTTTTTTTTGCTGTTTTTTATCCCAAGAGATCTTCTTTGTTGCGCGGATGATGGTGATAATCGAATGCAGATGCAACATTGCTGCTGCTGTCCGGAGCGCTGTTGCAACAATAACTCCAATTTGTTTGTCGAGGGCTACCCTTCGTTGTCGTCGATTTTGTTGTGTCGGTTTTGCTTCCCCTAAACGCAGAAAGGGATGGTTTTTTTTGTCTGTTGTGTATTTCATTCGTTTTTTGTTAGCCTCCTTTGGTTGCATTATCACAACTTGGATACCAACTTCTGAGGATGAACAGTAACAGAATAACAGCACGTGCCCTTGGTCAGATTTTTGTTGTTGTCTGTTTGTTATAATGCTTCAACGTCCGCGCCTCGAAAAGCTGGAAACGGAAAGTATAGTTGCATTTTCGACGAGAACACCTGCCTCCCGCAAGGATCTCAATCTAATAAATAATTTCGGTTTCAGGATTGCCGTATGTTTCGGTGGAGTGGTTATTTAATTTTTTTTTTTTTTAGTTTTGTTGTCGGCTTTTGGCTTGTGCCGTTCGTTTACTCTCGATTGAAGTGGATGATAAATGTGCATCAGCGAGGTCGATGCACCTTCTGACGAGGGTGTAGAATTATGTAGATAGTTAACGTTTGTTTTTGATTACAAATCAGAATGTTTGGAAGGTGTGAATGTTCGTTACACATACATATACGCATTTTTATCGATATTTACATTGATGAGTGGTTTCAATACCTTTTCGCTTTTTTACTTTACACAAATTTCCCAGCCAGGTGAAAGTTTCACTTAGGAATTCCTTGCGGCCCTACGGTTGCAAGGCGACTCAAATTAAGATCATCAATTTGCTTCATAAAGATTGTTCACATGGTAAAGAAACGTCGAAAAAGTGCTGTCTGTAACGTTCACTAAACTGAATCTCATTTAGTTGAGGTAAATAAATTACAAGAAACGAGATCCGGGACAGAATACCAACCGAAATGGCATCCATGCATCACAATAACCAAATGCCAGATAAATCCACACAGATGAGCCACATATCACCTTTCAATTTGAATTGTCTTTATTATACATTTAGAGTTGGACTTGGCCAAGCCAGCGAGACCAAAGTCACATTTTTTGTGTCGTTAACTGGCAGACTAAAGTCGATACTCTGAATACTAATTTTAATTTTGTCTGTGGACATCACGGATAAATGATGCTTCTGATGCGATCGCACAACGCACAATTTCCACACATAAAATTGAAACTAAATTACGCAAAATACCAGCAAGCGAATGAAAAAAAATAAGACCTTCACTCTTCTTTCGACAAAAAGACGGTTTAACAGCGGCTTGGCAGTTAAGGTACGCGTTAGGCTTAACAGCTTCAAAATTACCATAAATCTTCTTTTGAAATCCAAAAATGGCATAAGTATCCAAAATAGAAAAAAAGTAAGTGCCTGACAGAAAAGTTGCACGATTGAAGTGAGACGTTTGTGCATTTGGATTAACGAATCTAAGTCTATCTAAAAACCGAGTTTTCGATTGCTTTGATAGTCAGAGTGGTACCTCTTAACTACCAGACGTGATTGGAATAAATTGGTTGACATAATGGTGAGTTAAAGCCCTGAAACACCCTTTTAATACTGGTAAAGGTAATCTCAATGATAGACATAAACAAAAAAGAAACGGAAATCGATCCATCCGATAACACACTTTATAGGCGTGATTTGGAAATTGTGAATTTGAGCTAGTTCAAAATTGTATAAGATCTCAGCCACAGAGAAGTCTTGCTTCATACACAGTTCTTATGGATTGTCCTGTAGTCGTCAAAACAAGGCGTAGGCGCCTTTGTATATGCCCAGTTGTTTGACCTTCCTGATTTGGTTTTCTCGGTTTCCTTAAGTCTAAGGGTTGAGAGGTTAAAATATATTCGAAATCCTGGTACACCTAGTATAATTTCTTCTCTGTACATGTTCCATGCATACGTAAATCTTCAAGACATGTAGGACCCTATTTTAAATATTAGGTACAATTTTGTTTCTTAAATAGCCATAATACGGAGATTGGGGTTGAAACGTCTCAAATCAATCGTCGCAAACCGATTTGTTGCAACACATTTGACCACAAAAGTGAAGTGCTACTGCCCGTTTCCCAATTGACAGCACAAAATACAACTTCTTTTCATGGCAATCTAATCCTTTGCAATCACTCGAATTCCTGAGAATCATGGAGAACGAAGCAAATTAATTGTTGGTTAAAATGAAATAATATATGCAATTAAAGGCAATTTTTTATGTGAAATTCAGTTGTTATGTTACGTGGGATGGCGGTGAAAATACAAGATTATAATTTAAAATTTAATTTATTCGAAAACTGAATTTACAATTGTTATGATTTCTATTAAGGAAAAGCTTGAATTAACTTAAATATTTTGAGACCCGCCCTGGTGCATTGTTTTCACCCCGAGTGCTTATAAGACTAGCGCTGCCTCTGTCATTGTTGCCATAAAGTTTCATAAACACGACATGATTGTTGTTTTGAACAAATTTGAGAAGGATAATATTAATTTGTAGGTATAATGTAACGTCGTCTAATTATGTCATATTTCATTGAATTCGTTAATAAACCTTAGAAAAAAGAAGAAACAAATTACATTTTGTCAATTAATCACCATAGAACCACATACAACTTCTCCCTAGGAACCAAGGGTATAAACTCGTCTTCAGTTGGATGCACTCTGGAGAAGAAAAAAGACCGCGCAGTGCACTAAATGTGCTTCATCTTGTCTTTATTCTTGGCGCGCAAACTAACTATAAATGTACTTCGCATGAAGGAACACGTGCCCACATGACATTCGTAACAATTCTTTCAACCTTTTTTCCTCCAAGATTGGTTCCTATTTTTTTGTTTCCTTTATTATCTGTCAGTCAGTAACAGCGGCTCAGGGTATCCCCCCTTCATGATTCTTGTACTTTTTTTCTTCAGTTTCTTTGTTAGAGCTCAGAGGAGCAAGTGGCATTTTTATGTTGTTTGACCGTTGGGATGCGCGTTCATTGTTTCACAATTGACTTTTCGGTTCAATATTGCATGCCGGTGTAACCGTGCCCGTGCCCGTGCGTTCGGTGTCGGTATGTATTGTTCGTAGGTTTATAGTGGTTGCTATGGCTTGCCCCGATCCCGATATACACCGGTGCAGTGTATCTTCTCCCCTGTAACTATGATAGTGGATTGCATCTGATGAATTCGGTTGAGCGATTCAGTTGATTCCAGGCTGCGTCGGTGCATCTCGTTCGTAATGTGTTTTCTTTTTTTTTTTTTTCTTTTTGGTCATGTTCGTTTCCTTGAGTCGAGATGATGTGGGCTATAAGAATTCACAATGAAACACGTTTTCTTACCTTTTGCCATCTTCGGTCTTCAGTCAAGTAGATTGATGTTAATGATGACTTCCGAATAGGGTCTGTATTCTCAACGGTTCAGTAAATTTGTCATCTGGCAGTGGCCCTCCTAGTAGAAATAAGAAAAACCAAGGAACTATGGTAATGGTAACTATAGAGACGATAGGACAAAGAAGTTTAATTATCGTATAAGGATGGAGTGGTAAAGTTCGTTATGATAACGTCTTATGGGTTTTATTATTTGTAATTTTCTTTAAGAAATAAATTTAAAGGTTCCATATGACCACCTTTGGCTTTGCTGCAGGGTAAGAGGTGTCTGTTTCCCGCCATAACCCTTTTTAACGGTTACAAATTTGTAACCGTCAGACGAATAGACTTCGGTTATCTATATAGTGGAGATTTGTCAGGTCATATCAAATACATAGGTTGGTATTAAGACATTTTTTCTAACACCGGCAATACTCGTGTTTTTTTCATTACTAAGTAGCCAGCATAGTATTCAAGTACGAATTAAACGCTCCAACACACTCTATCTTTAAAATTCAATAGATACTTCTATTGTTGGCAATTGTTACACAAAACTTCAATGGCGAGTCTGAGACAAGGAAGAAGTTATTGTGGACAGATTTATGAACTGAACCATAATAATTAAGAAAACGCATATTCTACTCTTATCCCACAGTTTTATAAAACGACAGGATAAGAGAAAGACTTAAACCAATCATAATTAATAAAAACAAACAGTCAAATTTATAAACACAGAATAGCGAAGGATTAACCCTTATTCTGTGAACTTAGTTGAAAATGCTATCAATAGGCCAGTTCCACCTAACAACATCTCACTGAGATCTCAGAGATCTCCGAGATTTTTTAGGTGGAACAAAAAATCTCAGCTGAGAACTGAGATTTTTTTCTGAGATCTCTGAGATGAAATTATTTTGGATTCGATTTCTCACTCAGCTATTTTGACGTGACTGACATATGTACAACAACAATTTGTAAGGTAACCATTTTATCTCAATGAGAACTGAGAATTATGTTCCACCAAATGATTTTGCCTCAGTCAAAGTGACATTGAGATCTCAGTGAGATGTTGTTAGGTGGAACTGGCCTAATAAAGCATAATTGCTCCTAACTGACGTTAAGGTTCAAACTTATTCCACCGTGGAGGGTGGTTAAACGAAGAAATAAAATCGTATGTAAAAAAAACTCTTCTCTTTCTGTTCACTAGATGGCGCCATAGACGATTGTCATATTTATAGCATGGACAACAACAAATTGGTTTTCAAGTATCAAACAAAAAAAAACTGAAGGGAATTTTCGGTAAACGTCACTTCCAGAGATTAAAATGAGTCAAGTATTGCTTGTAAGTTTCGGGTATTTACTCAAAAAAAACGAGTTTGATCAAACTGAGTCAACCTTCAAACAAGTAATTTCGAGTTTTTTTATTCATGAGTAAAATTATTTACAAGTCATCCCTTATTTCAAACGAGTTCAAACGAGTTTACTGATTGAAAGTAGAATCGCTTACAATCACCACTCCATTATTCATGGCGCTTGTAAGTAAATCGAGAAATATTGTTTGGTTTGTTTGAGATTTGTGTGCTGAGTGGAAATGTAGGTAATTTATGGTCAGGAGGTTTATTTTCATCGTTGATTTTTTTCATTCTCGAATTTTTATACCAGTGTATAATTTTTTGAATAAAATAGAAATGAATAGAAATATGTAAATAAGTCCACATATTTTATGATTTTTTGTGTTCAAAACACCATTGTAGAATATTAACACGACCTTGTGTATGGGTTTCAATATACATTTTGATTTCATGAGCAAATTAATCCGCGTTTTCAGTTGAATTTTCTCCAGCAAAATCGGCGTACATATCACATTCCCTTGATGAAACTGACGGTTGCATATCCAAAGAGTTCGTATTTGGTTCAATGGCTGGAGCTAGAGACTTTATAAAATCGTACATTTTAGTCTTCTCTGCTGCTTGTAATAATCTTATGTTCTTGCATGGAGGATATTAGAACGTAGCGGTCTTGAATTTTAGCTTGATCTCAGGGTAAAATAAAGTCATAAGATAATGTTTCACTTTTCCTTTGAATTCAGTTAAATTGAATGAATCCGTTTCACCCAGGGTGCAGGTCGTCTCTTTAAAGGGAGTCAAGAATATAACAATATCATTCAATAAATTTATTGTTGATCTCTTGAATTCGTTCATATTTTTTTGAATCGATTTGCACATCTCATACCTTAAATACCATACATTTTCTCGCTGCCCCTTCTACGACAGGATAACCAAAAACAAAATTTTTCCTTGACTACGTTCTACATCCTTCTGATTTCACTTGAATCTTAATATTAAAAAATGTACTCATTGAAAAAAAAAACTTTTTTTTTTTAAATGCGGAAAAACCAAAAATGTTTACTGAAACTTATTCATTCATAGCTTATACTTAAAACGTATTTTTATACCTGAATTTTTATTTTATTACTCTAATAACAACAAGTCAACATCGCACCCTAGAAAAGGATTACAATATATTATCCAGAAAGTAGTAGGTAGCTTGGTAATAGGTAGAAGTTCAGATATGTTATACAAAGATTAACAATATTTAAAATGTCCTTACAAAACTGCATTCTCTACCAACCGGTAGCAGGTATTCCCACGACATAATCTTCGTCAATCACTACTTTGTATTTAGGTACCTATACAAAAATACCTAGCCTACATTTAATGTATGCATTCATTAATAAATCCTTTCTTTAATTAATGAGAAAAATAATGTTTTCAGTGCGGATTATAATATTTATGACTGAAAATCCGGCCACCTAACTCGTTTATAAATATTTTTATTCATTAAATTATAACCCATACAAAGCCTACATCTTTCTTTTTTTTTCTTCGTAGAGAAAAAAAAATTGAAACATCCAATCAATTTTACCCGAAAACTCGAACATGATTGAGTAAGTACAAGCAAACAAATTGCTTGTGAATCAATTTGACTTGAAATGATCGAAACCGAAAAATATTTACGAGTTTCCTCTGCTTGCTTGGTTTGACTTACAAGCCTTTTTACTTATGAATCAATTTATTCATAAATAAGGGTTGCAAACGAACGAGTATGAACAAGCACACAAGAAAAAGTTGGACGTGTTCGAACTGTTCAAACATACTCATTTTAATCTCTGGTCACTTCACTATTTCAGGAACGAAATATTTTTATAAATAAGAATGTTGAACCTATGGATTGGCCGTGTATGAATTGCGTTAAAATATGTATTAAAACTTGACGTTTGGTTAAAAACGGGATCAAATTTAGCGATTTGCGTTAAAAAGGATTTTTTTAAACCAACTTTTATGCTTCACTCAAATAAAATAGAAACGTCAACATTTTAAGCCATTTAACTTGCTCCACAGCTCAATCAATTTCAACCAAGGGTAGATTCAGAGGGGGGCGATAGGGGCGATCGCCCCCCTCTAAGCCGCCTAAAATCTGGTGATTTGACAAGCAGAATATAGTTTTAAAATAATGTTAAACATAAATCATCATCATCACGACCGTGGCACGTGGTAACATTGAAAATAAAATTATAAAACATGAGTGCGAACCCTGTGGTAGACACGACTTACTTCCCAGAGGGAAAAAAATAAAAAAAACATCTAATATTCAATTGTTCATAAGAAATCAAACTGTATAGTCCATCTCTTTTTCTAGGAAACACAAAAATGTATCCGCTTAAACTCGTTTTCAATTGTTTATAACAAATTATTGTAAAATACTATATTTTCTTACATTGATGAATAACATTTTTCGAACTATTGTTGCATTTTATGCTGAAATCATCATAATTTTCATGAATAAATGATGAATACTTTGAGATTTTTTTAGATTTTTTCAGTTTTTTTTTTTCAATCCTTACAAAAAACCGCTAAGCCGATTTCGCTGAAAACTTATTCAGTTCTCAATCAAGTAATTTTGGGCCAAACGAGACCAATTTGATATCAGCACCATGAGCGGTTCGCGAGATAATCATAATTTTCATGCATAAATGACGAATTTTTACTACTTTCTAATTTTTAATGCCAGTTAAAAAATTGCTAAACTATCGCTGAAAACTTAATCAAAACTTAATAACACAATTCCGCATCGAATGATTCCAATTCTATGTCAATACTGTGAGTAGTTCGAGATAATCGTAGAAAAAACCTAACGCCAATACGCATATACACACGCAGACATGATGATAAAATGGTTTGATGCAAAAATTGTAAATTCACAAAATTGGACCCTTGACAATAACTTCCTCTGGGAAATTAAAAATATCAAAATTTTGCTAACATAATATCTACCTTTAATAAAATCAACTTCAATTCATAAGGCCAGTTCCACCTAACACTAAATCACTGAGATCTCAGAGGTCTCAGAGATTTTATAAGTTGAGCACTGAGATGAAATTATTTAAGATTTAGATTTCTCACACAGCTATTTTGACGTGACTGACATTATGCAGAACAACAATTTGTAAGGTATCCACTTTATCTCAATGAGAACTGAGAATTATGTTCCACCAAATGATTTTGGCTCAATCAAAGTGACATTGAGATCTGAGATATTTTTAGGTGGAACTGGCCTACTGAATTAACGAAGGAAGCATTGTCATTGTTTAACAGCTTGGTTTCCTATCTCCAAAAATGTTCTAGAGATATTAATAAAAATAGAGTGGCGTGACAGCTCTTGAAGAGCCAAGGCCTAAGTGGCTTATAGCTTCACTCTTTTTCAAAACCCTGTACGATTAATTGTTCTTTCAAAGACTTCTTTTTCTTTGCCTATTAAATCAACATTTTCAGGGTCGCCCCCCCACCCCTAACAAGAGTCTCCGGATCCGTCCCTGATTTCAACCCATTTTATTCACCACGCTTGTGTCAACTTTTTACCAAAAGTCAAGTTTTAATACACATTTTAACGCAATTCACATGCGGCCTAGCTCTTATTCTATGGGTTAGGTAGTCAACCTAAAGCGGAAAACACAAAACTGCTTTGCTGTTAGCGTTGAGTGACATATAAAGTTCAAGCATAGGAATTGCTAACAACTTATCACAAAGCAGCTTTGTTGCTCGACCTTTAATTTGACATACTCTGAGAACCCCGTAACATAAACGTAACGTAGCAAAAGCTGTAGCAAAAGTAGAAATGTTTTCTACTTTTTGATATGTATTTGCTCACCGACACGTTTTCCTGTTTGTATGTATGAGAATTTTATTTCAATTCTACTTCTTTTTTGCTTCCGCTGTCGGTTTTGTTTTCAAAAAACAAAAATAAATAATTTTTTGACAAAAAATATTTGAAGAAAATAAAATAAATTTTGTAAAATGACAGATATCAGTCAAAGTTCAATCCAAAGTATTGAAGCGTAACGGAGTCAGCGCTAACAGAAAAGCAGCTTTGTGTTTTCCGCTTAAGAGTGGCATAGGGTTTTTTTTATTAATATGGCTGTAACAGCTATGTTGAACTATGTAAAGGGTTTTCCAATAAGAGATATTATTTGAAATAGCCCGCTATTTCAGCAGGGGTCATTTTTGAAGCTGTTTTTTTTTTTTTTTTTTTTGACATTTTGACTGGAACGATAAACGCTTCAACAACGCATTGAAATTATTAAAATTCACTACAAGAACGTGAACATTTTGCAGTCACAGTTCGCAAAACTAAACCATTTTTGGGTCGTCGTGAAGCATCTTTTCGGACCACAATACAGAAATTGGTGAAAAAATTCGAGCTGTTGGAACATTTTAGTGATTTGAAGAATATAACTGAGAACATGAAAATAATCTGGAATTCGATCTTAAAATCATCTTGACTGATGAGGCCCATTCCCAACTCGGTGGCTACGTAAACAAGTTCGAAGTCAAAAAGTATTCCCACAAGAAAATGCTCTGTAATGAGGCATGATTATGCAAATCTGTCAATATCTTTCAAAGTTCGTTCAATGTATTTACTACATACACTCAAGAACTGACAGATAGTTCAATAACCCTATTTTACAGCGGCTTTATGGTTAAATTCAAACGCAGAATGACAAATACCTCTTCCCTGCCATTTATAACGATGAGGAAATAACTAAAAGTGATAATAATCATTTCTGCATAAAATAATAATTTTACTGTTTTAATGCCCCTCCGATTTTAACGATCATCATTGTCAACGGCTATATCCGCCAAAGTCCCATGGAGGATCATGGATCACGTTGTGTAATAGCCCTCCAGAGTCACAGAGAATCTAAGAGTCTCTCAGCCAACATCACGCACGGTCATCGTTTATACCCGTATTCGCTGAGGCGAGCCATGCCGCTTACGGGCCGGCCGCCCGCGCCGTGACAAGGAATAGATACCAAACAGGCATCCAAGAAACTCTCTGTCTATGTAGCTATAACAATGTATCCATCAACCATCACAATATGTATCTCGAAGCAGCTCACTGCACATTTATCGGGATTTTGCTTACCTCCAATGGTTATTCTTCTTCTCGCTGCTGCTGTCGTAGATTGTCTCTCGCGTCTTTCCACTTGAAAGCCTTTCGTGTTAGCGTTAGCGTTTTGGTGATTATGAGACTTGATACAAAGTTTCCTTTTCCCTCTGTCTCTCTCGCTCACACTAACAGTGCTTGCCATCCGTCATTCAAGACAACCGCAAGATCGTTCTAAGAATTCCAATGAACCTGTGATTATTGAATTTTTATTAAGTACCCGCGAACGTGAGCAATCGAAGATGAAATGAGGAAGCCATCGAAGAGATCTTCTGGGGCTGAGCAGCGCGAGCACTATGGCGATACTTTGGAATGTGTCGTCTGTATCTATCTATCTTTGGGTATACACATCGTTCCATCTTTAGCCACGCATACGTTCAGCCCAGACTGCCCCATCCAGAAGCAGCCAGAGCGTATGTTATTATGTTGGATGTGCCACATTGCTGATGGTGTGTACGCTGATGACTCCAACCGCCACATTGGTGGGCAGTATAGACATTTGTTATGGGGAGAGTGTCGTCTTTGCAACGTTAGCCTCCGGAAGATATTGAAGAAATTTTCAAGACAATGGCTCGAACCACCATTTTAGATGGCTGACCATCTTGAATGCGAACAGTTAACACGGATTGAAGCAAAATGCTAAAAAGGAATGCGCACGCTAAGATTGTACTTTAACGGATAGATCGATTGATGATCGTCTTTGACAGTTGGATGTTTGTCTGTGTTTTGCCTTTTGTTGAAGCTTTCTCTATATCTCGATGTAACCGTTGTGTGGTTTAAGAAATAATGACACATAAAATTATGACAAATTCAGTTTATAACGTCTTTTTATCCATCCCACAATTCACCTCTTTTTTTGGACTTTAAAGGTTCGAATTATGATGGAGAAAACCAAAATCATTTGCGTCTTTATGACATCTTCGGATTGGATAGATAACTTAGATTTTTTCATTAACATTCAATAGGTAAACCCAAAAACGTGGATGAATAAAATAAAATTATTGAACTTATTGTCACGTATCAAAATTTGGAAACTAACCACACCTCATCTTAAAGAAATTAGGGTTAATTATAATTTGTGATGAAGCTTGTTGAAGAGGGCTAGTGGTTAATAAATGGAATAAGTTCATACATAGGTGGGAAAGTTGTTGCTTCATTCACTTGTTGCATTCTTAAGAATCTTTGAACACTTAAATAAACAGTATCGACTGGTTATTCGATATGCACTGATTTTTCTGGTTTTCAAACTTCTGTCTTCAAGGTTTAAGTTCAACCTAACCTAACCTAAGCTGGAGCAATCTGGGGCTGTTAATCTCCTCACTTCGAGTAATGTTGGCTTTTGATGCGTCTAGCTTTTCGAATTTTCTAACGTTAAACATGGTTTGATCTTTGTATATGGAATTTATAGTAGTTGCAGCCTCGTGAATCGACGACAGCGACGTCCGGAACGCGATACAGAACTAAAATCTTGTATATAGAAAAACTGACAGCGCCAAGACGGGACGACTGTCCAAACCGATAATTCTCGAGCGTGAAAGTACTATTAATTCCATATACAAAGGTTTGATGTTGAAGACCGGGGCTACCTACCTATTTTCTTGATAAAGATAAAAAGTATGTCTCCTTTATTGTACAATACAAATGTATTATTTTTCATCCTAAAAACCAATACTAAATAAATAAATAGAGTGGCGCGACAGCTTTTGAAGAGCCAAGGCCTAAGTGGCTTACTCTTATCAACAATTCTCTGGGTGCGTGTGAACAAATGAGGGGACCAACAATTAACACCGATTCCGAACCGCAAAGTTGAGAAGCACTTTTTCATGACAGATTGATACTCTTGGAAGTTTTGTCAGTTCTTTGCAAGAGGTTGTGCCCGTGAAAGATGAAATAAAAACTATGGGCACGATAAGGACTCGCACCCACGACGTTCTGCTCCGCAGCAAACGCACCTGACTACTAAGCTAAGTAAACTAAAAACCAATATTTCTGTATAAAAATAGGTACAATTAAATGTATACGTACATATTCCACACATAAACTTACTTAGTTTCTACTCAGAAATATACATATGTATCTACCTACCTACATAACTTCAAACTAGGTGTGGCGTCTGGCAACTGCATCTCTTGTTTTTCTCTCAATTGGTGATTTCATGTTTAAAACTTCCACTTATTACATATGTACGTATTTACAAGCACAATCGAATCAATCCATGGACCAATTGCATCGTTTCAATTCCCTCAAATTTTCGTTGCTGGAGTAAATAAGAAATAAAATCAATGCAATGTCGAAGAACGCCTGCGCTGTATCAATATCATTATTTACGATGAATCCACCACCAACAACTATCATCTGCCATCAACCTGAATTGCATCTGGTTCGCCATCATTGAAGATACTTTATAGTCTGGGACATAGAGTTCCTTTCGAAAAAAAACTTCTTCAGAAAATCATCGAATGATTTATGTTGTCGGTTCTAATAAAATGGAAAATCTCTAGGGGTTCACTTTGTAGAATTGAGAAATTTCTTCTGTTTTTAAGCATAATCAACATTAACTGATTCTGAAAATAACTAAATGTTTGAAATGACTGCTACACTGAATAACAATAGAATAGATTTGCACAAAAAATGTGTATTCATATTTGACTGTTGGACCTTGCACCTTTAGTTCAAATTTTTATTTCGAAGATCGTTCTACCGTTATTTATAAACTTTAAATTTATTAAGGTGAACAATTTTCAAAAATTGAAATAAGAAAATTCGGTTTTGATTTTGAAAAATGATATTGCAATCAGCCATATTGATAAAAATGTCTATTCCACTATTCCACAGGTTGACTAACCCAAGGAACAATAAGAGTTAACACACGGGACACAATTTCTCATTTCTTTCTCCATTTCGGAAATTTCTATCATTCTGGGTTTTAAAAATATAGTTAAGAATTATAATACTAGCATTTACCCACCACTTCGCTCACATTATATCTATCCTACACGAACCGCACATTTTTTAGAGATAAGAATTAGCCATCATCGTTACTTCTAATACGTCCAAGAATTGCATGTACAAAGTTTGACTATTGGTGTAGTAGTTCTTGCATTCTTAACATTCTTAAATTTGACAACATATTAAAATATAACGGTATATACTACAGAGTAATGCTTTCTTACACACTTACTTACTTACTTATCCGGCTCACAATCCATGACGGATCTCAGCCTGAGATACAGCAGCCTTCCATCGGGAACGGTCATTCGCATGCACAATCCAGTCGCCGAAACCAAGCGCTCTGACATCCGCCGTCACTTGGTCCTTATACCGTAGGTTCGGTCTTCCTTGTCGTCTCGAACCTAGGGGCTGGAATGAGAAGACTTTCTTGGCTGGAGCGTTGTCGACCATTCGCTCGATGTGGCCGAGCCAATGTAGTCGTCTTTTCTTGGCCTTCTGGACTACATCCAACATCATGGTACAGCTCATACAGTTCTTGGTTGAATCTTCTTCTCTGTTCGCCATCGTCACATACGGGACCGTAAATCCGTCGAAGAATTTTTTTTTCGAAAGTGCCCAGTATCTTTTCCCCTTTTTTACTTATCGTCCATCACTCGGCGCCGTAGAGTAGGACTGGTAAAATCAAAGTTTTGAATAGCAGACACTGTCTTTCGAGTGAGGAGTTTTGAACCCAGTTGCTTTGCCAAACCGAAGCAGCTGCCGGTTCGCTTGGGTAATTCGTCTTCGGATCTCCAATAAGGTGTAGTTCGTGGCATTGATGCTGCGGACCGTTTTGGTAGCGAGTTTGACATTTGTCAATTACTGATTGCGCTTTCGCCTTAATCTTTTGAAATTGAATTCGAACAATTAACGAATTCAAAGGCGAAAGTCATAACTCATAACATAATGTTTGCTGGCGAGTTGAAATCCGTCAGCCTTTTTTGGCGTATTCACAGGCGAAAGAGTGTTTATTATTATTAACTCTTCGATTTCGTAGATTCTTTGTTGCTTGTAATTGCATAAAAATGTGAGCTGTGTAGTGTCCGCAGCTTAGTGGTTAGGTGTGTTGGCTGCTAAGCAGAACGTCGTGGGTTCGAGTCCTACTCGTGCCAAGAGCATCAATCTGTCATGAAAAAGTGCTTCTCAACTTTGCCGTCCGGAATCGGCGTTAAATTGTATGTCCCCTCAATTCTTCACACGCACCTAGAGAATTGTTGATGAGAGTGAGCCACATTAGGCTTTGGCTCTTCAAGAGCTGTCGCGCCACTCTATTTATTTATTTTTTTCTTAATAGTCTCCTAGACACCCGTAAGCTTGAGGATTCCTGGGATTCCTCAAATTCCTCCTGTTTATTTGTATAGGTATATCGTAATAGATAATTTTTTTATTGAATAAATCATAGCAAATTTCACAAACTCAATGGAAAAAAAAACGAAATTTGTGGAAAGCTGTGAAACCAAAAATGTCAAATCACTGGAATATTGGAAGAAATATTTTCGCTCCGCCGTGAATTCGTTAATAAGGAAATACGACCGATACGAGTCGAATTCAAACGGTCGAATTGAAAACTATCCGCCGAGAATCACATAATCAGGCTCCTGTATAGTCAAAAAATGGATTTAAAATCTAAAGTTATACGGTCTTTGCCCCAACTTTTTGTTTCACTTTGCCCAACTCAGTATGTGTATATTAATTTGATTTACAAACGGGTTAGGACACATTTTCATTGCCATCAAAATTTAACAAGTATATATTGATTTTCTGACATTGTTCCGCGTATTGCAATTTGAACAAAATCTAGTTGTAAATTTAGTTGAAAATACAATGCAAATACATATTACTTGTGAATGACTTTATTGCAATAATTTTTTCCATACAGTGATTTGAGACTTATGGTGGATTTACATGTATCTGCATCATCTTGATCTGTAAAAATCAAGAAAAGTAAGGCGGGTGAGATATACGTCGTTATACAAAAGAGTGAAAGAATACACTATATGCCTACTTTTTTTAATTGCCATAATTTTTTATAGCTCAGTGACAAATGAGGAGTAGCCATTTTTTGGTAACACATTTATTTATCAATTCCTCAATTAATTTCTGGTTGTAATATCTATACGAAATGAAGTTTATCAATAATTTATTGAATTTATTTCTTTTCACAATCGCACATATGATCAAACGAGCGGAAAAATTGACAATTATAGACTTTGTTGCTTTTTTAGCGTTCAGGTGAGAAAGGGAGATTCGCTGTTGACCTGAACTCAGTTATAGGAACCTCAAATGCAGATGAACATGCTATAAAAAAGATGAACACGTCGTCTTAACCATAATCTTGATCTTGATTTTTATTATTTCCTATAACCTTGATCTTGACAAGATGTCTGCATTTTGATTTTGCCTCTCTATCGAATGAGAATGATTTTTGTATTTTACATCTCTCTTTTTTGCAGAATTAAAAATGCAGATACGTGTAAATCCACCATACTGCCATAGGAAAAGTAAAAGTAGACAAAAAACCTTTCCATTGATATTATATCATGTCGTTATTGGTTCCTAGGCCAAAATGCACAGCTGCGTTCTGAAAAGAAATTAGCTATATTCCGTCCTACAGCCAAGCGCTGGCTGAAGTTTCAACAATGTCCGGGGCCTCAATACCATCGAAAATGAGTTGGTTAGGCCAAATCGGACCTTCAAGGAAGTGGAAACGACAAAACGAAAATCCTGACATGGAAAGGTGCAATTTTAACAGTAGTCGTGTTTTTTTCACAATTCAGTAGCCAGCACAGTAAAATTTCCCTTGGCAAACAACAACAATTTGGATTGCAGTCGATAAAAAGGCCAGTAAAAAAATGACAGTTGTGCCAGCAATAGAACTTACAATTATTGAAATGAAGACAGCGCTGATGGCGTTAAGAATTATATTGCTCCCCAAATCTAATGATTTTAACTTATTGCCTTACAATTGTTACAATTGCCATACAAATTGAATTTGACTGATAAATTGAGTTGGAGCGTTTTATTCGCATTTGATTACTGTGCTGGTTACTGAGTATAATAAAATTCTAATGTCATATGTATTTTAAAACAACACTCAAAAATAATCAAATAAAATTCCCATTTTGAATAATTGATTTATTCGGTGTGGTTACACTGAAAAATTGTTTTCATAGCTGATATCTGTCATATATTCAGAAGAAACAACACAATAAAATCGTATTTGGTTTAGAAAAATGACAAATTTAAAGTATTTCGTGTTAATTCTTTTATAATCTTTAAAAATATCAACGCATTTTAACGAGAAATTCAATTAAACAGAGAAGAGAGCGTGGGGTTAGTTATGTTCCGTTGTTTGAATGCAAAAGCAATAACAAATTTCTCTATCACTAGAAACGTCAAATTAACACACTTTAACCTGCTCCACAGAGGCGTGATTATGGGATTCGCGTTGAATCGTTTTGCTAGCGAGTTTGACATTTTTCAATTATTGCCTTCGCTTTCGCCTTCTTCGTTTTGAATTCGACCAACTAACGAATTCGAAGGCGAATTTGAAATGCCATAATGTTTGCTGGCGAGTTGAAATCCGACAGCTTTTTATTGGCGGATTCACAGGCGAAAGAGTGCTTATTATTAACTGGAATATTGGAAGAAATAGTCAAACCAAAAGTGTTAAATCACTGGAATATTGGAAGATTTTTTTTCGCTCCGCCACGAATCCGTTAATAAGGAAAAACCAGGCGAGTCGAATTTGAAAGGTCGAATTGAAAATGATTCGCCGCGAATCCTATAATCAGGTTCCAGCTCAATAAATTTTAACCCATTTTATTCACCTCATTAGTGTCAAATATTAACGCTGGTTATTTTATATTAAATAATAATAATATTTAATCTTTGGTCGTGAGTTTTGTTCAAAGATTAAATAAGTAACAAGATGGGAAACAAGGCTGTCAAAGTGACAGTTGCCTACAAGCTTCGGACCATAGTTACTGTGAAAGTATGCGTGGTTTTACCAATACTATCACGGTTTGGACCATAGTTTTTGTGAAAGTATGCGTGTTTTTACACAGTAAATATGGTCCTACCATATTGTTTCTGTTTTTAAATTATTCATGTACAAGGAAAGAAAATAAAATGAAAGAAAATGAAAATAGCGGGATCTAGGGAGTGAAACGTAAGTCAGTTTCCCATCTTGTTACTTATTTAATCTTTGGTTTTGTTCACTGATCAGTTATAACAAGATTGGATACCTACCTATGTTTTACCCTCCAAATACCGCAAATCTTATTTTTCCATACACACATTCTATTGCAATAAATTTGCTTTTAATTATAGTTGTGTTCACTGAAGTTTTTCTATATCAGAACAGCACAGCACAGCACAGTTTCGTGAGAAACGTCAGATCAAGTTAGAACAGTCAGTTAAACGTCAGTTGTAAAAAAAAAAACAAAACAAATTGCAAATTGTGTGAATTTTTCGTTTCTCGCTTATTTTTTTTTCATTTTTTGTGTTTTTACTGTGAAAAATATTATTAAAATGGAAAATCAAGTGATTGCTAAGATAATACTAAATGAAAATGTTAGTGGTGCAGACACCGATAGTGATTTTTCGTCGGATTTCTCTTCAGATGATTGGAATGAAAGTGTGACGAATGTTATAACCTTTTATTTGATGAAATGTAAAAGAATTTGATGCATTTTTTTTTTCAATGTATTTTATTATTATCTAATAAAACAAGTTAAACAAATTGGCAAAATAACTTTATTTTAATTTTTTCAAATCACGAGAAAAAACACAAAGCACAGCCAAATCAGAACGTAAACAAACATGACATTTCTCACGAGTCTGTTCTAACCTGTTCTAACTCAAAAGCAAGAACAGAAAATCCTGTTCTTAACTGTTCTTGGTTTGTCAATGAACAGGAAAGTAGAACAGATCAGCACAGAAAAAAACCACAATGAACAGCAAATAGCTGTACTTTTCTGTCTAGAACAGTCCAGCACAGCGTCAGTGAACACAACTATTATTACAATAAAACGCATACTCTTGCAGCTAACCTGCTTTTTAGTTCGTAGGCAAGCTTTCCCATCTTATTATAACTGATAAGTGGTTTTGTTTCTCTGCGATTCGTTTTTTCTTCCTTTTCTTTACACAAAAAAAGGGCCCAGGGCTGTTAGAAAAATGAAAAAGGTACCAGATTTCGATTTCCCTAATTCTCACTACTTCGCATAGAGAATCTATTTACCTAGAGTCGCAACTCGCTCTTTTTTTTAAAAAATCACTGTCCAAAAAATGTTGTGGTGAGTCTCTCAATTTACTCTTATTTTTCGTGTCCGTGAATCTGTGAAAGAGGTGAAAAAAATTCAATACGGACATGACCGCACTGTTTTAAGGGTGAAATAAACTCTGCCAACGTGTTTAAATGTGTTTTTTTTAGTTATTTATTCGTAAATCATAGTTGAATTCCATTTAAAAAGCAGAAAACAATATACACTGCACTTTGTACTGTTATTTAAATACTTAAAACATGACTTTCATACAATTATTTTTTATTTTTTAAATTTTTGAATTTAAAGCCTAGTATACAGTTCGTTGTGACAAAAAAAAATAAGTGGTGAAACAAAAATTTTTTTTCATGAAAAAATTTCTGAGAAATAAATTAGCTGTCACTGACGAATATTTTAAATTTTTTCTGCCAAAAACAATGAGAACTCATTGTTTTGTGTGAAAAAAAAATTGAGGTGAGTATAATTTTTTTTCTTCGATTTTGGTTTACAGCTCGGATCACAGTGGTGAAATGGAAAAATATTTTTTTTTGGCAAAAATCTCCCATAAGAAATACATTAGATTTTTTTTTTGAGGAACTGTATAATAGGCTTAAGTGACTCTTATTTTTGAATTTTGAGCGCAGGCTTTTAAAATTTCACCTTATTAAGCCCAGCACACAGGCCTACCCATTGCAAATGTATTGGTTCGGCCTCCCATTTGCAATGCATTGAAAAGCCTATACATTTACATTGGATAGTATATTTTATCAAATTTAATTTTGTTAGTCGAAAGACAGTAAAATGCCTTGAGTTACGAGTTGCGACTCTAGGTAAGTGATCAGTGCTCTAGGTATACCTCCTCTGTGCTCTAGGTATACCTCCTCTGTGCTCTAAGTATACCTCCTCTGTGCTCTAGGTATACCTCCTCTGTGCTCTAGGTATACCTCCTCCGTGCTCTAGGTATACCTCCTCTGTGCTCTAGGTATACCTCCTCTGTGCTCTAGGTATACCTCCTCTGTGCTCTAGGTATACCTCCTCTGTGCTCTAGGTATACCTCCTCTGTGCTCTAGGTATACCTCCTCTGTGCTCTAGGTATACCTCCTCTGTGCTCTAGGTATACCTCCTCTGTGCTCTAGGTATACCTCCTCTGTGCTCTAGGTATACCTCGTCTGTGCTCTAGGTATACCTCCTCTGTGCTCTAGGTATAACCTCCTCCGTGCTCTAGGTATACCTCCTCTGTGCTCTAGGTATACCTCCTCTGTGCTCTAGGTATACCTCCTCTGTGCTCTAGGTATACCTCCTCTGTGCTCTAGGTATACCTCCTCTGTGCTCTAGGTATACCTCCTCTGTGCTCTAGGTATACCTCCTCGTGCTCTACGTATACCTCCTCTGTGCTCTAGGTATACCTCCTCTGTGCTCTAGGTATACCTCCTCTGTGCTCTAGGTATACCTCCTCTGTGCTCTAGGTATACCTCCTCTGTGCTCTAGGTATACCTCCTCTGTGCTCTAGGTATACCTCCTCTGTCCTCCTCTGTGCTCTAGGTATACCTCCTCTGTGCTCTAGGTATACCTCCTCTGTGCTCTAGGTATACCTCCTCTGTGCTCTAGGTATACCTCCTCTGTGCTCTAGGTATACCTCCTCTGTGCTCTAGTATACCTCCTCTGTGCTCTAGGTATACCTCCTCTGTGCTCTAGGTATACCTCCTCTGTGCTCTAGTATACCTCCTCTGTGCTCTAGGTATACCTCCTCTGTGCTCTAGGTATACCTCCTCTGTGCTCTAGGTATACCTCCTCTGTGCTCTAGGTATAACTCCTCTGTGCTCTAGGTATACCTCCTCTGTGCTCTAGGTATACCTCCTCTGTGCTCTAGGTATACCTCCTCTGTGCTCGAGGTATACCTCCTCTGTGCTCTAGGTATACCTCCTCTCGTGCTCTAGGTATACCTCCTCTCGTGCTCTAGGTATACCTCCTCTGTGCTCTAGGTATACCTCCTCTGTGCTCTAGGTATACCTCCTCTGTGCTCTAGGTATACCTCCTCTGTGCTCTAGGTATACCTCCTCCGTGCTCTAGGTATACCTCCTCTGTGCTCTAGGTATACCTCCTCCTGTGCTCTAGGTATACCTCCTCTGTGCTCTAGGTATACCTCCTCTGTGCTCTAGGTATACCTCCTCTGTGCTCTAGGTATACCTCCTTTGTGCTCTAGGTATACCTCCTCTGTGCTCTAGGTATACCTCCTCTGTGCTCTTAGTATACCTCCTCTGTGCTCTAGGTATACCTCCTCTGTGCTCTAGGTATATCGTGCTCTAATACCTCCTCTGTGCTCTAGGTATACCTCCTCTGTGCTCTAGGTATACCTCCCTCTCGTGCTCTAGGTATAACCTCCTCTGTGCTCTAGGTATACCTCCTCTGTGCTCTAGGTATACCTCCTCTGTGCTCGAGGTATACCTCCTCTGTGCTCTAGGTATACCTCCTCCGTGCTCTAGGTATACCTCCTCCGTGCTCTAGGTATACCTCCTCTGTGCTCTAGGTATACCTCCTCTGTGCTCTAGGTATACCTCCTCTGTGCTCTAGGTATACCTCCTCTGTGCTCTAGGTATACCTCCTCCGTGCTCTAGGTATACCTCCTCTGTGCTCTAGGTATACCTCCTCTGTGCTCTAGGTATACCTCCTCTGTGCTCTAGGTATACCTCCTCTGTGCTCTAGGTATACCTCCTCTGTGCTCTAGGTATACCTCCTCTGTGCTCTAGGTATACCTCCTCTGTGCTCTAGGTATACCTCCTCTGTGCTCTAGGTATACCTCCTCTGTGCTCTAGGTATACCTCCTCTGTGCTCGAGGTATACCTCCTCTGTGCTCTAGGTATACCTCCTCCGTGCTCTAGGTATACCTCCTCTGTGCTCTAGGTATAATCTCCTCTGTGCTCTAGGTATACCTCCTCTGTGCTCTAGGTATACCTCCTCTGTGCTCTAGGTATACCTCCTCTGTGCTCTAGGTATACCTCCTCTGTGCTCTATGGTATATACCTCCTCTGTGCTCTAGGTATACCTCCTCTGTGCTCTAGGTATATCCTCCTCTGTGCTCTAGGTATACCTCCTCTGTGCTCTAGGTATACCTCCTCTGTGCTCTAGGTATACCTCCTCTGTGCTCTAGGTATACCCCTCTGTGCTCTAGGTATACCTCCTCTGTGCTCTAGGTATACCTCCTCTGTGCTCTAGGTATACCTCCTCTGTGCTCTAGGTATACCTCCTCTGTGCTCTAGGTATACCTCCTCTGTGCTCTAGGTATACCTCCTCTGTGCTCTAGGTATACCTCCTCTGTGCTCTAGGTATACCTCCTCTGTGCTCTAGGTATACCTCCTCTGTGCTCTAGGTATACCTCCTCTGTAGCTTCCTCTCTAGGTATACCTCCTCTGTGCTCTAGGTATACCTCCTCTGTGCTCTAGGTATACCTCCTCTGTGCTCTAGGTATACCTCCTCTGTGCTCTAGGTATACCTCCTCTGTGCTCTAGGTATACCTCCTCTGTGCTCTAGGTATACCTCCTCTGTGCTCTAGGTATACCTCCTCTGTGCTCTAGGTATACCTCCTCTGTGCTCTAGGTATACCTCCTCTGTGCTCTAGGTATACCTCCTCTGTGCTCTAGGTATACCTCCTCTGTGCTCTAGGTATACCTCCTCTGTGCTCTAGGTATACCTCCTCTGTGCTCTAGGTATACCTCCTCTGTGCTCTAGGTATACCTCCTCTGTGCTCTAGGTATACCTCCTCTGTGCTCTAGGTATACCTCCTCTGTTGCTCTAGGTATACCTCCCTCTGTGCTCTAGGTATACCTCCTCTGTGCTCTAGGTATACCTCCTCTGTGCTCTAGGTATACCTCCTCTGTGCTCTAGGTATACCTCCTCGTGCTCTAGGTATACCTCCTCTGTGCTCTAGGTATACCTCCTCTGTGCTCTAGGTATACCTCCTCTGTGCTCTAGGTATACCTCCTCTGTGCTCTAGGTATACCTCCTCTGTGCTCTAGGTATACCTCCTCTGTGCTCTAAGTATACCTCCTCTGTGCTCTAGGTATACCTCCTCTGTGCTCTAGGTATACCTCCTCTGTGCTCTAGGTATACCTCCTCTGTGCTCTAGGTATACCTCCTCTGTGCTCTAGGTATACCTCCTCTGTGCTCTAGGTATACCTCTCCTCTCGTGCTCTAGGTAATACCTCCTCTGTGCTCTAGGTATACCTCCTCTGTGCTCTAGGTATACCTCCTCTGTGCTCTAGGTATACCTCCTCTGTGCTCTAGGTATACCTCCTCTGTGCTCTAGGTATACCTCCTCTGTGCTCTAGGTATACCTCCTCTGTGCTCTAGGTATACCTCCTCTGTGCTCTAGGTATACCTCCTCTGTGCTCTAGGTATACCTCCTCTGTGCTCTAGGTATACCTCCTCTGTGCTCTAGGTATACCTCCTCTGTGCTCTAGGTATACCTCCTCTGTGCTCTAGGTATACCTCCTCTGTGCTCTAGGTATACCTCCTCTGTGCTCTAGGTATACCTCCTCTGTGCTCTAGGTATACCTCCTCTGTGCTCTAGGTATACCTCCTCTGTGCTCTAGGTATACCTCCTCTGTGCTCTAGGTATACCTCCTATGTGCTCTAGGTATACCTCCTCTGTGCTCTAGGTATACCTCCTCTGTGCTCGAGGTATACCTCCTCTGTGCTCTAGGTATACCTCCTCTGTGCTCTAGGTATACCTCCTCTGTGCTCGAGGTATACCTCCTCTGTGCTCTAGGTATACCTCCTCTGTGCTCTAGGTATACCTCCTCTGTGCTCTAGGTATAACCTCCTCTGTGCTCTAGGTATACCTCCTCTGTGCTCTAGGTATACCTCCTCTGTGCTCTAGGTATACCTCCTCTGTGCTCTAGGTATACCTCCTCTGTGCTCTAGGTATACCTCCTCTGTGCTCTAGGTATACCTCCTTCTGTGCTCTAGGTATACCTCCTCTGTGCTCTAGGTATACCTCCTCTGTGCTCTAGGTATACCTCCTCTGTGCTCTAGGTATACCTCCTCTGTGCTCTAGGTATACCTCCTCTGTGCTCTAGGTATACCTCCTCTGTGCTCTAGGTATACCTCCTCTGTGCTCTAGGTATACCTCCTCTGTGCTCTAGGTATACCTCCTCTGTGCTCTAGGTATACCTCCTCTGTGCTCTAGGTATACCTCCTCTGTGCTCTAGGTATACCTCCTCTGTGCTCTAGTATACCTCCTCTGTGCTCTAGGTATACCTCCTCTGTGCTCTAGGTATACCTCCTCTGTGCTCTAGGTATACCTCCTCTGTGCTCTAGGTTATACCTCCTCTGTGCTCTAGGTATACCTCCTCTGTGCTCTAGGTATACCTCCTCTGTGCTCTAGGTATACCTCCTCTGTGCTCTAGGTATACCTCCTCTGTGCTCTAGGTATACCTCCTCTGTGCTCTAGGTAACCTCCTCTGTGCTCTAAGGTATACCTCCTCTGTGCTCTAGGTATACCTCCTCTGTGCTCTAGGTATACCTCCTCTGTGCTCTAGGTATACCTCCTCTGTGCTCTAGGTATACCTCCTCTGTGCTCTAGGTATACCTCCTCTGTGCTCTAGGTATACCTCCTCTGTGCTCTAGGTATACCTCCTCTGTGCTCTAGGTATACCTCCTCTGTGCTCTAGAGTATACCTCCTCTGTGCTCTAGGTATACCTCCTCTGTGGCTCTAGGTAATACCTCCTCTGTGCTCTAGGTATACCTCCTCTGTGCTCTAGGTATATCTCCTCTGTGCTCTAGGTATACCTCCTCTGTGCTACTTTTGAGTGAACGAAAAGGAGTAGTGTCATGAAAAAAGTAGGATATTTTGCGGTCAGATGACATTCGGACAAAACTAGTTTGCGGTCATATGGATTGCGGTCATTTTTAAATAATCTGTTTTTTTTGTTCATCCAGTGCTCAGATCAGAAAATCAAGGAAGGGAAGCAAAAAACAAAAGCCATTTAAAACTTAATATCTTTTAATGTATGTTAATTAGTCAAATTAGGAAAACATATTTTATGTACATACTTAAATGTCATCAAATGAATATTTCATTAATAGATTTTTTGTGAATCTAACAAGTAGATAGCATATAACTAAATATCATAACTACACATCTACAATGATTTCTTCGTTTTGAATGCGCGTGTATTCCGATAGAACGTATTTTAGATGCTGCGTCACTGATGATTGCAATTGTGTTGGCAGCGAATTTATAGCCGAAGCGAAGTTCTTCAATATAAGTCGTGGCTTCGCGTCCACCATTGATATTTCCGCTTGAAATTCTTCAGCCAATTTGATGGTACTGCCATTCGATGACGATCTAAACGACCGACCACTTATCGTACTTGGATCAATTGAATTTGGAACAGCACTGGAATAAATGTATGTCATGTTTTCCCAATATTTGGCATTCACACGACATATCTGATTTGGATCTCTAGCTCGAAAGATCAAGAAGCTCTTCATCAGATGCTGAAAGATCAAATGACACTCGCCGACGGTGCAGTGAAAGAGCAGCGCCATTTCTTGCCATGCATCCAATTTGGCTTCCTTATTGCCAAATTTCGGATGACTGATATCATACAACATTGGAAACGATTTCATTTTCGAAATGAAACGAGCTCGATTAACCCATGTGAAATCTTCTAGATATTCGTTTTCTTTGAGAAGCCGGAAGATGGACTTGGCGTTGGTGACCGGATCGAGCTCACCGAATGCTGCTCCATTCGAGTTTTGTCGGCAAAGTTCGATTTCTTCTTTGATTTTGATTTTGAGCAAATGGTAGATTGGTTTATTTGGATTGTATTTGAAGTCCAATAGGAATTCCATTTTGGAAAACACCGGCGCCCAGACTGCCGGCCACGGATTGTACATGCTCAGCTCGATTTCGGACATGTACAGAAGGAATATTTGCTTGAATTTGTCCCAAATCGATTTGTGGTTTTCTGAAATCAATTCAATTCAAAAATGTACTTAAAATTTGAAAATTCAAAAGTGTTTACCAAGCACGACAAATTTTCTAGCCAGAATGGCCCAGACTTCAGAAATGTCTCTTATATAGCATTGCCTTCGATTCCAGCTGGAATTGATTTTCAAATCGGAATAGATGAGCGGGAAGTTGCCGATTTCCTGCATGAAATCCGCCAGGATGGAAATGTTATCACTCCAATTCTTTGTTTCTGAAATTGGATTTTTTTTTTGCTTCAAATGATTGAAACAGATATAACTGGTGATGTTTTCTTACCGGCAAATTTAATAAATTTATCAAATATGGGATAGGGAGCTGGGATCCATTTGGCTTCAGGAGATTTCTTCCAAGACGGTTCGTAGCCAACGAACAACATTTTTTCCACTATGTAATCCCAGAATGCCAAACAGACTTCAACTGGAAAAAGCAATTTTTTGAAATCAAGAGTTCTAGTTTCATTCAAATTTACGCCTACCTGGAAATTTCATTTCTGAAGATATCTCGCTCATAAATAACCGCGAAACCTTTGAAGTCTTGCAGGGCTCATTGAAAATGATCGGTCTCGCCATAACCTCACCAATGAGTTCCTGTCGTTTCTCCATGGTGAATAAATGGGCTTTCAGGTCGCCGGTCTTTGGTGATCTGATTATAACGATATGGGCATTTGGCAAGACAGAATCGACTTCGACAACACTTGTGTCAGGCATTTCGGAAATCGGAGTGTCCAGTTTGTAAAAAACAATTTTTTCAGGTGTGCCTGGGCTGTCGGCGGGAATTTTGAAAACAACTTCATTTTTGCGTCCTTGTGAGGCTGGTGGTTGGACTGATTGTTTGGCTGATGATTTTGCAACGACGGCAGGAGTTGAAGGTATTGGCTGCGGCAACTGTGGCGACGGCAACATTTCGACGTCATTAAACTCGTCAAAGACACTCGAACTCTTTGTATTCGGAGACGTTGACGGTTTTGCTGGTTGAGATGACGTTTGTGGTTGTTGCGGTTTGGTTTTCGACACTTTTGTTGAAGCTTCAGCGGGAGGATCTCTCGGTATGCTGCTTGCAACGGTGTCGCGTAATTTGGTGATGACGTTTTCCAGCTCCCATTCATCACGAAGACGACAATTATTTCGGCGGAACTCGCAAAGCTCACAATACATCATTTGCACAATGATCCAAGTAACCTCACACTGTTCTGGCTGGAGATCTATAAAAAATCCAGAAAAAAAAGTTGATTATGACGATTTTAGTGAAGATAGTCTTACTTCTTGCTTTGGCGACTGTTTGCCAGTGAGTTATCTGCAGAAGATAGAGCGTAGCAAATGGACAGTCGATGTTGGCAAAATATGGCCGTGTTTTTTTGCTTGTTATCATTGCTGCCAACAGAAGATGTTGCTCTTCGCATTTGTACAAGGGCTCAACCCATTCTTTCTTGAGCTGTGTAGACCTTTTGTACGGTGATGTTTCACTGAAATTACAACGAAACAAAATGAATAGCCTTCCAAAGTGGCGCAGAAGTAGAAAATTACTTGGCCAAAATGTATCGAACGATGTACTGCATTTTATTGACTAGATACGACTTTTTCTTCTTCTTCAATTCGAGCTCACATCGCATTTGTATTTCAATCCAAGCGAATAGGCATTTTGTTGCTGATACGAGATATTGCTTTAAATGAGATTTTTGATGATGTTCACACAGTATACCTTTTTCTTTGAGTTCATCAGCAATGGCCTCCCAGATGACGCTCCTCCTCTTCGCATCGCCATAATTTGCATGATTGGTATCGTACATTTCTGGATAGAACTGGATCAATTCGATAAGATTTCCCGCGAAATTGTCATCATCACTGCTTTGAGGAGGTTCATCAACGATGGGTTTTTCATCATCCAGATGTTTGGAAGTGATTTGAGTTGTTTCCGTTGATGGTACTGGGCACATCTCGTCGATGTCGTCAGAATCGCATCTGCAAGGCAATTAATTTCAGTGAGTTTGAGTTTGAAAGAAGAAGTTGATGGACTTACTTATCAGGAATAAAACGCCACAGGAATATGAGATCGTTTTCGAATTGAATTCGTGGCCGTTCTCGTTGCTTTGTTTCCCCAGCTAGCCACTGGCGGAGATTTCGGACATGGTTTTGGTAGTTGTACCGCAGATTGAGCCACAAATCGCGACATGCGCCACCTTGAAGAAATATTTGTTTTTATTCAAACGATATTGTTGACAAACTCAGGATTTTGAATTACCATCTAGTTTCAAAATTTGGCCAATTCTCTCCCAGGCTCTCGTCTTTTTGTCAACGTTTCCGAAGAATGTGTGAGCGGGATCGTACAGGATACGACGTCTTCTAACGCATGCAATTAGTTTTCTCTTGAAGGTGCTATTCACTTCCACTGGTTCCGGCATTGAGGTTGTCTTGGAGAAAAGGGATATTTACAAAAGTTAGATACGAATTATGAAGATAGAAATGCTTCGAGTGAAAATCGATTGCTGACAGGAAGCAAAAACAGAGAATGGAAGTGATTTTTGAATTATCAACTAATGGGTCGACATCGACATTGCTAGAGGAGTTAAAGGCAAGGGACTTGGATGGCTTGATCATGCAGAACGAAGCGAAAAAAAGATCTTTGTCTACGAATCCAACACCTAATATGGAAGAGCTGGAAAGATCGATCTTAATGCTGAAAAATTATAAATCCTACTGAACTATATAAGTATGTACTAGGGACATTTTCTGAGGCGAAGAATACAAGCTCTGATTAAAGCATAGTCAAAAAGACTCTGCGATGGATGAAAAGAGCATCGGCAGCTTCTCAGCTCAAAGATCTAGAAGTCTGGACCATGAACAATACCGAGTTTCTTCAAAAGGTCGAAGCAATTAGCTTCTGGTTTCAGAACCGGGACACAGGCTCTTCGGAACAGTGAAGGGAACCTAGTCACTCAAGCACAGGGAATTGTATTTATGCAGCACTTTCAGCAGCTGCTTAATGTCGATGCAAGACAAGTCAATAAACAGAAGAGGTAAAAAGAGCTAACCAAAAGCTAACTACAAGTTCGCCGAGTTTGAAAGCATACCTGCGGAATTCTTTAAATATGGAGGAGGTGTTTTGAGGATCCGCATGCACCAGGTCGTGGGAAGCAGAATGCATGCCCACAGACTGGTCTATACGCTCCATATGCCCCATATACAAAAAAGGCGATCATATGTTATGCAAAAACTTCCGAGGTATCTTCCTGCTTAATGTTGCATACAAGAGCCTAACCATTGTACTATATGAGCGTCTTACACCGTTCTGCAACACAATAATCGGCACGTACCAGTGTGGCTTTAGGACAGGCAGAACAACGATAGACCAAATATTCACACTGAGGCAGATCCTGGAATTACCAACGAATTTCGAGCTTCAACTTCAAAGCTGCTTCTGATAGCATCCACTGCCAAGAGCTTCTGCTTCCGATGGCAATGTGTGGTTTTAGGATCCCTAACAAACTGATCCAGCTGTGCCGCATGCGCAGGGTTTAGACAAGGAGATGCGTTGTCATATGATTTCTTCAACATAGTCCTGTGGCAGATAGTGCGCAAGACAGGTGTGAGCACGGAAAACACTATCTTCAACAAATCCCTTTAGCTCAAAGCTGAAAAACTTAACAACAGGCGAAACGTGTTTGTCTTGAAGTGAATGAGGGACAAAAGAAAGAACATGCTGTCAACAAACAAAATAACATCCGTCCACGGACTAGGACAAAACGTCGCTGTTGATAGTATCAATTTCGAGGTAGATTATGAGTTCACCCACTTTTTTTCCCCGTTTCGGTCGACGATGGGAAATAAAGAAGAAGGTTCAACTGCGAACTGTAGATGTAGATCTAGTCCAGAAAGCCAAGAAAAGACGACTACATTGGCTCGGGCACATCGAGTGAATACACGACAACGCTCCAGCCAGGAAAGTCTTCTCATCGCAGTCACCAGTTTTGAGACGACAAGGAAGACAGAACCTACGGTACAAACACCAAAACACTGCGGATGCCAGAGCGCTTGGTTTTGGCGACAGGAGAGTGCATGCGAGGCACCGTTCGCGATAGAAGGCTGCAGTATCTCAGGCTGAATTCAATCATAGATTGGCAACCTGATAAGAAAGTTAGTAAGGGTTCCAATTGACCATTACTTACTTACTTACTTAAGGTGGCGCTACAGTCCGTTGTGGACTTGGGCCTCAATCAACAGGCTCCGCCAGCTAGCTCGATCCTTGGCTAGTCGTCTCCAGTTTTGCACTCCGAGTTGATTGAGGTCCTCTTCCACTTGAGTGCGCCACCTGAGTCGCGGTCTTCCTCTCCTCCTACGTCCCTCGGGAATAGTGTCGAAGGCTTTCCGGGCCGGAGCATTGGTGTCCATTCGCTCTAAATGACCGAGCCATCTGAGTCTCTGGACCTTGACCCTTCTGGCTAAGTCCATGTCGTTGTACAACCCGTAAAGTTCGCTGTTGTATCTTCTTCGCCATTCCCCTTCAATGCACACGGGGCCAAAGATAACCCGAAGAACTTTCCTCTCGAAACAGCCTAAGGCACTTTCATCCGATTTTGTCAGGGTCCATGCTTCTGCACCATACAGCAGGACTGGGATGATGAGTGTGTTGTACAGTTTTACCTTAGTTGCTCGAGAGAGGGCTTTTCCACTCAATTGCTTTCTAAGCCCAAAGAAACAGCGATTAGCAAGAGTTATTCTTCGTCTGATCTCGGCGCTGGTGTTATTGCCCGTGTTTATAGCGGAGCCTAGGTAGACAAACTCCTCTACTACCTCGAAGTTATACGCGTCTATTGTGACGTTTTGCCCGAGCCGTCGGTGTTGGGTGTCCTTCCTCGAAGACAGCATATACTTCGTTTTTCCCTCATTTACCGCTAAACCCATTTTTGCCGCTTCTGTCTCAATTCTCACAAAGGCGCCATTGACATCACGCTGTGTTCTTCCCATTATATCAATATCATCGGCGTACGCGAGAAGTTGAACAGATTTTTGGAAGATAGTGCCTCTGGTGTTGACGGTGGAGTTCTGCACTATCTTCTCAAGAACGATGTTAAAGAAATCGCATGACAGTGCATCGCCTTCTCTGAATCCTTTTTTGACGTCGAAAGATTCCGTAAGCTCGTTGCCAACCTTGATGGAGCAGCGTGAGTTCTCCATCGTCATTTTGCACAAGCGAACGAGCTTGGCAGGGACGCCAAAACTAGACATAGCTTTGTACAGTTCGTCTCTGTAGATGCTGTCATACGCGGCCTTAAAATCGATGAAAAGGTGGTGGGTATCGATTTGGAGTTCATAGGTCTTTTCCAGGATCTGCCGCAACGTGAAGATTTGGTCGATGGTTGACTTTCCTGGCCTGAAGCCACATTGATAAGGACCAATCAGATTGTTGACGAAAGGCTTCAGACGTTCACATATTACGGCAGAGAGGATCTTGTAGGCGATGTTTAGTAGACTTATTCCTCTATAGTTGGCGCAGTTTAGAGGATCTCCCTTTTTCAGGATCGGGCAAACAATGCTGAGGTTCCATTCATCGGGCATGCATTCCTCTGACCATATCTTACAGATGATTTGGTGCATGCTCCTATCTAGCTCGTCGCCTGCTGCTTTGAACAACTCAGCAGTTAGTCCATCTGCTCCAGCGGCTTTGTTGGATTTCAGCCGTGAATTGACCATTAGACTCAGTAATAGAAGTACAATGCCAATCATCGTCCACCAGGCCAATAAATGTTTGCCTTCATCTTCGCCAAAAACCCGGAAGCGGCCCAGCCTCCTAGAGCAAATTCTTCAATGAATCCCGATTGTTGGCCGACGCCATCTAGTTCCGCACCCCAAGGCTTTGGACTTCCTGGTCAACGCCATCCTTCCAGCGTAAATTTGGACTGGCGCTCATACCATGAATTGTCTCGCAAAGGCTTTTCCGGGCCAGTTCCTCTTCGCTCATACTAGCTAGGTGTTCAGTCCACCCGACTCTACATCTCGGTAGACACCGAGCCTAATTTTTGTCATCAAGTATGCTTTGCGGTAGATTTGATAAAACTCGTTATTATACCTTTTCCGGAATTGTTCTTCCTCACAAACGGGGTCAACTATTATCTCGAGCGCAGGAAAGAGACTGCCTTTGGCTAAGCACCCAAGCATCAGATCCGTAAATGAGTACTGGTAAGGCTATAATTTTATAAAGCACTATTTTCGAAGCAATGGTAAGATTTTTAGATCTAAGGAGCTTTGAAAGACTAAAGTAGGTACTGTTGGCTTTGAGAAGCCGCGCGCTTATTTCATCTTCCATTGTTATCGGCTGGTACTACTGACTTAAGGTAATTACCGAAGGATCGCACTACTTCGAATTCGTTCTCCTCCTCCACCTTACAATGCCAATACCTTGTTTTTTTTTAGTTTAGCTAACAGAAGCATCAATAAAGAAACTATACAATTTTACTCTTAATACTTACATCAACCTCAGATATTTCGCCATTTCTATTTTGCACTGCAACTTCCGAAGTAGCTGATTGAACTTCATCATCGTCATCTAAGACTTCCTCAAACTGAAAAATCAAACAGGAAGTTCCAGAAATGCCACTCCATAATTAAATCTTACAACAACACTCACCCCACTATAATCCGCTGTCGATACAGCTTTATGGTCTTTGTTATTAGTTTTTTGCGAATCAATCATGTCTTCAAAGTCAAGCGGAGAAATTGTCACAGCAACCTCTTTCTGTAAAACAATAATTCGAGCATTTGCAGTAGAAGGTAAAATGCTTGTTATTTACCGAAAGGTTTTTCTCATGATCTTCAGAGCTATTGTTGTTTTCGGCTTTCGAAGAATGTCCATTTGCGGTGATTTCTTGAATTTCTAAATTATCCTCGTCCATGCAATAGTCGGCCGATAAATCATCCTCAAAAATGGCATCATCTTCGATATCAATTTCATCTTCATCATCATATATTGGCTTGGGTAAGTTTATGTCTGGTATTGCCCATTGTGTTATATGTTGACTCTTTTCATTCGATTTCATTCGATCCGAGAAATGCCGGTTACAGACCCCACTTGACTTTGGTGCATCTGTTAAGCCCAATTGTTTCAGCCATACTTTTCGTCTGCAATTGGAATTATCTTTTAAAACACGACAAGATGCAAAAAAACCTTTGTTCTAGAGAGGCAAAAATAGCTCATAAAAAAGGTTTCTAATTGTCTGCTTATTGCTAAGGTGTTTGCAATTGCTTGGTAATCTAATGCTTAGAAACGTCAGAACGCGTACACTTGTTTATTTTTGGCGCTATTTAACCGCACAATAACCGGCTATCAGAGAAGTCTTCTTCGATCATAATAAACTCACCCAATTTGGTCCTTTGGAAATCCAAATATATGAAGAGGATCTGGGCATTTCAAAATACATTTTCTCTTTGTTTTTTGACTCGCCATCACGTTCACAACCAAGCGTCAATGCCAGAAGATTTAGAACGATTTCAATTCGGAGCGGGAATTTCTGAAAATACATAAAAATTGCCATTTTGGCAAAGCAAAGCAAGAAAAATAAAAAACACTCGCTTCGAAAATTCAATACAAACTCACAATTAGTATATATGTATATATATTGATGTTACAATTACTGCCACAGAATTCACAAAGATTTCTTGCTCAAAGAATCACAAACAATTTAAAAGTTTGTTTTACCAATTTTTTTTTCTATTTAGTTGAATATCATCCAAAAACTGTACAACATTTAAGATTATCGACTCTTGAATATTTTGTTCCAACTCTGCAAAGATGTGAAAGATTTGAGAGGCTCTATTTTGGCGTATTTTGTCAAAGGGACAAACTCGTATCGTAATGGTGAAAAATATTTGACGTTGACTGAAACTTGGTTTTTGTGGGAAAAGGAATGATCAATGACGCAGCGTGTACGAATGGCAGCATTCAGTTAACTAGAATGTCTGCGATAGAAAATGGGAAGTACCAAGTTTGGATTTTTATAATGGTGAAATGTTGTGTATTTGATGATAATGTGTCGCAGTGTCTCTCTCACTAATGAGGTTGGAACTCAATATTTAAAGTTATAATTTGAAACAAGAAGTTTTCAACAAAAATTGATGGTTGTATTTGTCAGTAAAATACTTGTGGTGAACACCAGAGGGCTCTGTCCACCTAAAAAAAGGTAATCAAAATATATAAAACAAAAACTGGTTTTCCATTCGGAGAATGAAATTGATTCATGTTGAAGATAATTTCATTTTTAGAATTGTCTAGTCAAAATTATTTGATTTATATTTCCGCTAGATGTTCAGACGTTTCAGGCGTTTTAAAAATATTCGTTCAGAGGGAACAGAGCGAACACAGTCTGAACAAAGAGTGCACATTCTAGGTTCTTTGAACAGAAAGAGCTCTGAGCTCGCAGGTTCTTTTTTTGAACGATCTGGAGAACTAATAGCGATTTTTTGGTCGTCCGGAACTGTTCCGAACGATTCCGAAATCGTTCACTTGGCACAAGATGACAGTTCTTGTCTGGATAGAACAGAAAAACGATTCCGAATTTGAAGTCGGAATCAAAATCAGAATCACGCATACATGCACACATTTGCACATACGAATCAAAATCAGAATCACGCATACATGCACACATTTGCACATACGTACTACCGCCATGTTTACAATTAAAGAAAATAAAAACAATGTCATGTCATCTGCAGTTCTGCATATGATATTTTACAAATACATAGACATTCAACCATTAGAAGCAAACAAAAAATGTATTTGCATGTTCGTTTGGTATCCGGAATCGGACAGTTCTGTGTACCAATTCCGGATTACCAAAAAAAAAACGCTATAAATGTCACTTACCATTTATTTTTTCTGTTAGGCCGGTTAGACCAGCGCTTCCTATTTCCTATTTAATAAGATCATTGAATAAGAAGTACAGGAGTACAGCATTTTTCTAAGTAGTGTGAGTTTCACAAACACAAACGCATTACAACAGGCTGGTCTGCAGTTGAATAGTTAATCTCAGGGGCACCAAGCAAAATTTGATTAAATCAAGATTTCATCGATTTTGCTTCAACTTTTTTTTCAATCTCAATTCTTTTCTTAGGAAGCATGGTGTTTTAACACTAAAGATGCACTGCACGGTTTTTAATGTTTAATTTTTTTTATTTTCCAGTACATTTTCTTGATTTTTCATCCGTAATTCATCACGTTTATTACGCCTATTGTAATACAACCAACAAATAAAAACGTTTCGAAACAATAAAATGTTCGAAACACAATGGGAGAACTATTCAAAACAACCGTGCACACTACGGGAACTCAATGAATTGCAGCGCCTTACCATCACGAAAAGAAATAATACACCCCTGAACTCGACTGACAACACAGTCAAAGTTTGACAGCACATACCCTAAAAATGGACATCATCAGACATTTTTGTTGCTTCACTCACGTACACTGTACATGTAGCTTACGCCGCTTCCTGTTCTTCTTATTCAATGAATAAGACGTATACTTCTTTTTTTGCTTTCTTTTAGTTCGGTCAAATGTGGCCGAGCGAACAGAGCGCGCTCTGAAAATGTTCAGAGATCTCTGACAAAAGAGTGAAACGATTTTTTTTACTTTGCTTTGATCTTTCCGAGCGAACAATTGAACACGGAACTTCCACGGGATTGAAAATAAGTTTTTTTTTCTATAGAAATCTCAGTCGCCAATGCAAAATTCGATTATTTTCGTGCATTTGATCTTTGAACTCTCCGAGATAACTTTGGATCTCCATTGAACATTTCCGATGACAGGACTATCGGCCTGTCATGAGATAATCCAATGAAGATCAACAATCCAATATCCAGTCCATGATCCGGTCATCGCAGTTTGGATTTTTCGAGCGGATTAAAATCGTATCATCGAATCTGACGTTTGTGTTGTATGTAGTGGTGAGCAATTGAATACGGAATTTCAGGAGATTGAAAATAAGTCAATTTTTCTATAGCAAGCAATCTTAGTTCTCAGTTGCCAATGGAAAATTCGATTATTTTCGTTTCGTGCATTTGTTGTAACCGAACCGCAGGTTAAAAGAATTTGGTTACTTTACTTTAATTATTGTTTAGAAATTAAGCTCGGAATCATAAGTTAAAAGTACTTATAGTGATAAAATAAAAATATTTAATAAAATATTAAAACATTGTTTAAATATTTAAACAACGCTCACATTTCACTTAAAATATTACACAATTAGATGAAATTATACAAAAGAGGTTGCTTCTCGTTCGTCTGTAAAAAGTTATAAAACTGCTGTTAAAATAACACCATGCTGCCGACTAGATTCCTCCAATCATTTCGCCCGTTTCGTCCCGAGAATCTCTTACAAATTTCACGAGCTGTTACCTCCACTATCGTTCAGCAAAACAACTTTTCATTATATCCCTCTACGAGTTACAGGGTGTACCACGACAACGAGAACAATCATGCTCACGAAGTCCTAGTTAATACAATAAAAAGTTTTCCCATCTTTCAACCAATTACACTTAACACCTGCAACACACAAACAGTACCAGAATCCTTGGCGCAGAGTATTCTCAGCCCGCCAGAATCCATCGGCACTGATTTGAGTACTCTCGTTCAAGATTTCAAAACTTTGATGCTCTTTTGTCATAACAACGGCGGATGCATATCCGAAGACCGATTTGACAAATTCACAAATCTCTTCTGTTCAGAATGTCATAAATTATCAGACGAACAGCTAATCGCTTGTCTATCCCATCTGTGCATTCATCCGCAAACCGAATCACCTCGAACTAAAAATTACTCGGATATTTGGAATGAACTTGATAAAGTCTGTTTGAGTCGTGTCGAGCGATGGAATACGAAGGAACTTCTGCACATTTCAGACGCTTGGTATCAACTTGGCCTGGCGAGGATAAGTAAATTCGTTTGGACGGCACTGAAAAAAGTCGGACGAAAAGTTCGCAAGATGTCTCGTGACGAGATGATACATTCGATGTTCTTCTGCAACATTGTTCGCCGGCCAGTTCTCGAAATGTTTGACTATGAAGTGAATTTTTTTGATCGTATTGATGGCATGAGCATCGATGAAATCGGCGTGATGTCTATGGGATTCTTCAAGACTCAAACACCAATTCGAAATCCAGAATTGATAAACAAGATCATTCAGCGAACGATGGAGTCTGCAGACACAGTAAAAGACATTACACTCGTTGCGATCTTGAAGGTCCTGCGGTATTCTTCAAAACTGCCACAAGTTGATTTGCTAATGGAACTGCTCAACTGTCTTCAGGGGCAAATCAAGCGAGTATCACTTCTCAGCTGTCTGCATATAGCACTGCTGGGTAGTGATCTCCAAACCTGTCACGAAGAAGTTCTTGAACTAATACTCGAACGATTTCTCAGCGAAATAGACTCAACGAGAATCAAGGACATGGAAAGAATATGCCATGTGATATCGTTGTTTAACTACAAAAGCCCAATGGGTCTGGAAAAGGAACTCTGTTCAAAGATTATCACTAGAGTTAAAGAGAACGTTCCGGAATGCGTGTCACATCCGCGTTGCTTATCCAATCTTGTCCACTTCATGACCCTTTGCGGGTTCCATGATGACGAACTGATAAGCACCGTGCTCGATGTTAAATTCATAAAACATGCCTACGACACGAACATACGACTCGGCAGGGAATTGTTCTGTTTGGATGCTTTTGTCAAAATTAACCTCAAAGACACTTACAAGGGTAATCAACTGCCGGAGAAGTATCGCAACACAATGGGACGACTGATGACGCACTACATGCCCGAACGTAGTTCCAAGTTCAAACTCAGCACAACTGATCGGATTTTGCTGGAAATCAAAGAGACGGTCAATGAGGTCATGAGGACGAGCACGTTTAAGCACATTCTGCCGCACTATGAACGACCCGATGTGGTCTTGTGCTTTGACACGGTGAAGAAGAAAGCGATTCCATTGTCGCCAGACTGTCCGGAAGACTACATTGGTATGGTTTTTTTTTCGATTTTCGAAAAAATTGAATTTTAACGGCTTTTATTGAGGTTAGGTGCAATTCTGACAAGAAAGGACATGTTGGGCGATCTGGCGGATGATCCAAATATTGTAACCGTTGCGATCGCAGTTGGAGGATGGAACAATGCAGTTCGAGACAAGAACAGACCCACTGGATCGTTTGAGATGAAAATGAAGCAATTGGAATTGCTTGGACATAAGTCATGCCTTGTAAGAAAACCAAACAACATTCGATATAAGATTTTCCCAATATTCTTCTGTTTCGCAGCTCTACTGGCACGAATGGCGGTTACTGGAAAATCACAAGGACCGTCAGCACTACATGAAACGAAAACTAGCAGCTGTTTGCTTATAACAAAAGTGTTCCTTGTCAATAAACCAAAATCGTTGTTGAATATTTGTTTTCAAAAAAACCGATGCTTTAATTTTCTTGTTCATAAATCTTGTGCCTCCCTTCGAGAACCTTTTTTGTGTATTCATAAACTATGAACAGTGTCGCTGTGGCAGGTATTGTCCGTAATACTGACGGCAGGAGACCATTGTAGAGTGCGAGGCAGCCTTCAGTTCGAAAAATATGTAAACCCACGGAGGACATACTGCGCTTTGAGTTATTCACTTGAATTCGACTCTTAATAACATCGGCTGGGAAGACCATCACCCAGAGGACGACACCACCGACTGCACCGGATATCATTGTGTTCAGAGCACCGATGTCATCTTTGGACTGGCCAGGTCTGAAAGAAATCAATTATAGCTCGAAAAACAGTCTAATGAAACGGAATACCTACTTTGCGAGGAGTTGCCGAGTGCCTTCGTATCCGCCAAAGAAAAAGAAATAACCCGGCATTTCACGCATAAATGTTGAAGTTAGACCTCGGTAGAATCCGGGGATGCCTGTTAATTAAGAAATCATTTAAATAACTGCCGATGTACTCAGTTTCAAACCTACCCTCTGTTCGGAATATTTGTCGTGTCAGCTGGAACGGTGTTATGTTTTTTCCAGCTCCTCCAGTCTTGAAAAGAGATTTCATGTTAACGAAAATAAAAAATTATGTTTAAGTTGAATATTAGCTTGGTACCTCCCGCATCGCTTGCAATTTGCATTTCACCAACTCGGTGGGACATAGTGTGAATGTGGAGAAAAATGCAGCCAGGAATCCAGCAAATGCATTCCCCAGAATCGACAAGTCTTTGGTGTCTTCCAAGCCCTGTGTGTGTGCAATGAACCTCTGACAACCGCCATAGGCTGCAAATAGGACAGAATTTTCGGCAACATTAGCGGCTACGGCTGGAATACTGCCAGCATAGAGTCCACGGAATATGCCATCTTTACGGTAAGTTTGAATAAAACAATCAATCATGTTTGTGTAGAGTTTTGGAAATGTTTGAAGCTTCACCTTAACAGTGTCCATTGGTTGGGAGACATACACCTGAGCTATGCCACCTGGAAAAAAAGATGGAAAGGAACTTCAGATAGGAATAGAATAACAACAGTTCTCTAAGTACGGGTGATGTTTTGGATTGATTTGAAGCTGCCAACGAACGGCGTACTTGGGGAGTCCTTTTCCATAAATATTATAATCTCGAAACTTTAATGAAACTAGATGAGACTGCATAACGAGTTAAGCTAATGGAAGGCCTACTAGCCACTATTATGCTGTCCCAATAGATATCAGTTAGTATCCACTCGATGTCTCAGCATGCTTACTGCAAAGGGAAATCGGAAGAAACAGCCTTGCATACTCTGGCAAGAACTATCGAATACTCCCTAGAGCAACAGGAATATACTCTGGTTGCCTTCCTGGATATTGAGGGCGCTTTCAACAACATTGACACATCTGACATCACTTTGGCTATGACGACCCTAAACGTCGAATACTCACTTTGTGAGCTGATTAATCTAATGCTAAAAAGCAGGATCATCAACTCTAAGATGAGGGATTTTTGTACGAAAAGGTCTGTCAGCAGAGGCACTCCGCAAGGTGGTGTTCTGTCCCCTCTCCTGTGGAACATAGTAGTTAACGAACTGCTAATATCCCTCGAGATTGAAGGCTACAGAGTGATTGCGTATGCCGATGATTTTGCTATCGCCGTCACATGAAAACATCCTAATACACTGAGAGACTTCCTCCAAAACGCACTGCATGTCTCTGCATAAGCGGGGCACTCAGAACCACACCCTCAGCAGCGTTAGACACTCTCCTCCATCTGACACTCCTCGACATCTTCACCAAACGAGTGGCAGCGAGTACAGCTATAAGACTCAACGCCTCATCTCAATGCACCAACAATAATGTGGGACATTCCATAATTTTGACCTTATTCGGTTCTATACCAAAGTACATAGACTACACCACTCCAAAACCCCAATTTGGGAAAAACTTCCAGGTATCCATTCCACAGATGAATGGAAAGACGAAAACCTCCTGGATGACAAAAGCATTCATTTTTATACAGATGGAGTTGTTAGTGGTGTATACTCAGAAATGCTTAATCTAGGCCTCTCATTCCGCGATCAAAGAGGTTCTCTTCTGGCTTAGAGAAAACGTGATATCAACTTCTGATATCCGCATCTTCTCTGACAGTCAGTCTGCTATTACATCTCTCGACGGTGTCTCAACCAACTCTCAAACGGCCCTCGATTGTCGATTACGGAGATGGCGCAGCAATTTAATATTCACCTCTGCTGGGTGCCGGGCCAGAGATATCACGGGAACGAGCCAACGAACTCGCTAAAAACGGAACCTTTAGCAAACTTTTGCTAAAAAAAACAGCCTTCACGATGATAATAAGGACAGGTGGTACAATTTACCACAAAGCTCATATGGCCGTCACTTGACCTAAAGCGCTCTAAGAACTTGTTATCTCAAAACAGATTTCATATAAGCTCCCTAATAGGTGTCCTTACCGGACACTGTCTTATACGCAACACGACTTGGTGTAGCCTCAAATGACTTCTGCAGGAGTTGTATGGATGGGAAGAAGAGGAAACAATATCTCACCTTCTCTGCACATGCCCTGCTCTTTCACTAAGACGCAAACTACATCTGGGATAATACTTTTATGATAATCCCAGTGAACTACCTAATAAGGATATCAAATATCTTCTGGTACGACTAGTAAGAAGTAATTCTCTAGATTCATGGGGTATCACAATGGGCCTTTTCTTTTGGCCTAAGTAAGCGGATACTATATCCGCAGCACTTTAACCTAACCTAATCTAGTATCCACTTATTTTTCAAGTCTCGGTTACTGCTAGGTAACATGCAAAACCTGAAAAAGTCTGCTTACGTCTATTCTTGTAAAACACTTGCGGCTTTCCCAAAATAAAATTGTATGCAAACATTTTATCTATTTTGATAACCATTTGTGCAAACTTTAAGAAAAGGTAATAAAAACGCCAATTCATTATATTTATTTTTCATTAGAATCATGGAGAACGATTTCACTGCTTTTGAATAAATATCTACATTGGTTTCTTAATAATTGTGTTCCAAACTCTGCCCGAAAGCATGCAAAATACTTAATTAATTGTTCAAAGGTTGGAGTCAAATCAATGAATGAATATCAAAAACGCACCATGTGACGACACAAAGCTAAATTTTTTTTATGGTGTAAAAATGACCATGTAACGTTTATGAAAGATAACACAGATTCTTATCTCTGCTAGTTCATCAACATTTTTGCAAACCTTAACCAAATCGGGTTGCTTCAAAGTTAGGAATATATGTGTACATTTCTTTTGAAACTATTTGCTAAAGAACTTGGTTCCTGTTCTTCAGTTAGAAAAAGCACATTTCATCAGTCTATGTTGTCGAACTTTTTTCAAATTATCAAATAGATTTAACCGATAAGCATTGAAGATCCCGACATTTGTACATACCTAGGGAGCCCGCTATAAAGTCAATTGCACCAGTTATTAGGCTGTTTTCAGATCCTCCACTGCCTCTCATTTTGTTGACAAATAAATAAATCCCGCTAAAATCAATTTGATTCGATTAAAATGATTTTAAATGTTGATAGCGTTCTCCTCTTGTGTCAATGCTTCAGGAAATAAAAATTATCACTGACGAGTGTCGATAGAAAAAGGCAACGGTGTGGGCCACACATAGCAAAAAACACCTAACCGCGTTGAAACTGTAGCAATTTCGCTGTGCTGTATGATTATCATGTCTAAATAAAATACAGCTTCGGTAAATATTGAACTTATCTTGAGCAAAAAAAAAAAATAAGAGGAATTTCCATAAAACTGACATCTCAGTTTATTATCAGACATTTTTAGATAGAGATACCATAACAAAAACAAAAACAATCTAAACTGTCACTTTTTAATCAAAATTGATAACGATAATTCATATACTATTTTATTAAAGATTCGTAACTATGAGTATATTCAAGTCTTTCAAATTTCCTGTTTGTGTGTGGCTTCCGTCGAGCAGGTGTTTATGACTACCAAAGCCACTGATCAGTTATAACAGGATAGAAAACCTACCTACGTTTTACCCTCCAAATACCTCAAAACTTATTTTTTTCATACTCATAAGGTCTGTTTGGGAACATTTTGTAGCAGTTTGTTTGATATCTGTCAAATTCGTTAAAGAGAAAAAAATTCTCTCCGCAAGAGAGAAACTTGCTACAGAATAAACAAACACTTTGAAGTAATTTGTTGCAGTATGTTTTCATTTTTTTCAAAATGATTGACAATAGTGCACACTGTATATTTCTTATCTGGTATATGTTTGTATTTTAAATACATATGTAAATCGGAAATTACGAATTTTTGATTTTGGTGATGGAGTTGATGAAATGTATTCTTCGCTCAGCGGAGAAGAATACTGTCGTGCAGTTTTAGAACGAAACTGTTTAACATTCCTCACGACGGCGATGACGAATTGACGAGCTCTTCAATTTCATTATGGAAACAGGACAACAAAATAGGTGAAACTGTGTAGACAACTTCTTTCTCAGAACACCGATTTGGAAATAAAAATACACATTCCGATTATATAAAATATTTTTAGATATTATTTGAATGAAGCACTTTTTCTTTAGTTTGTTTATCAAGTCCTTACAAAATAAATTATTTGTAACATAAATAAAACATTAATTGCTGAGCACAAAGCATATGTTCTTTCCAAATTTGGCGAACCGTTTCAATTCAATTTCAAATTCAAAGAGCAGGATACATTTAAAAACAAATTGCAACAAGAAATTTCTGTTGCAAAAAGTTGAACATTTTTCTCTGGAGGGGAAATGTTTTGCTCTCTCGATTTCTCTTTTCTTTGCAACTAATGGCGTTTTTAATTGGCAATCTGGAAGTAAAAAAAAGTATTCTGAACGCGTTCAATACCTAGAGTAACGACTTCGGGTGTTCGCTCTCTTTATGCCTACAAGCTGCAATTTGGTCGTTTTGTACTAACCCAGTGAGAATGTGTTAGTTTTCCAATGCTTTTTAAATGAGAAACTGCACCCATACATTCGCACTGAGTTAGATACAACGCTCAGGTTGGAGTCGAGGTGGGTTTCATGGGCTCAGATTTCGAAAATAAGATTCCGTTGAGCTCAGCATTTTCAAATAAAAACTTAAACATACAAAAAATGCATGTAATATGAAAAATAAATACGTTATATTGTTTCTTTGCACTTTTAACACATAATTGCACTATAATTTACAAATATTTGTATCAAAAATCTTAATAAATCTAAGAAAAAAGTCGTGCGTTTAGTCTCGTATTTCCTGTGGTGGAAGTCTGTCACTTTGGGTTTGTGCATCAGGAAAAAATTTTTGTCATGGCTGAGTGCTCACTCTTTTGTCACCTCTTACACAGGTTCACGGAGACGAAAAAAAGGTGAAGATTGTGAGAGTTCACCTCTTACACAGATTCACGGACACGAAAAAAAGAGAGGAATTTAAGAGTTGACCTCAGAAAAATTTTGAGGGTGTTTTCGGCAAGGGAGGAAAAGGTCGCGACTCTAGGTATTATATATTCTCTATGGTTCTGATTCTGAAAAGAAGAGAATTTCCCTTCTGATTTAAAAAACAGAATTCTTCTTTTTCGATTCCAGATTGCCAATTAAAAACGCCATAATTCGAGTAAACAAACAGAAAATGTAAAACGTTTACTTTGTTGTACTTCGTTGCAGTGGTGATCAGGAATGATAACTTGGCACGTAAGAAATCAAAATAATGAATTAAATGTACTTGGTGTGACGTAGGTGGCAAACAACTTGCTGGCAAGTTCACATTTTTTGTTTTCATTTGAACGATTTCTTACCCGGTGGCCACACGAGCAAGTTCTGGCTAGCAAGTTGGCATACAATCAAATATTTTACTCACACATTCAAACTTTTAGTACTTGCTTTAGTACTGGCCAGTCAACTGGCTTGCGAATTTTGAAGCCAGTAACCCTGCGGCCACACGAGCAAGTTCTGGCTTGCCAGTAGCCTACATATATTATTTGTCAAATCTGTATCGGTGTACTTGGTGTGACGTAGGTGGAAAAAAACTTGCTAGTCAACTTGCCAGCAAGTTCACATATTTTTTTCCATTTCAACGATTTTTACAAGCTTACCTGCTTTTAACATCCAATTTGGAATTTGAAAGATGTCGGGATTAAAAAAAGAAAATAAAATCCTCGCTTCAACTTATATTCTCATTTAATTTTGTTCATTTTGATACATTTGGCAAAACCTGTCAAATTACTTGCCCGTTTTACTTGCTCGTTTTACTGGCTTGAAAATTCGCAAGCCAGTTGCCTGGCCAGTACTAAAGCCAGTACTTAAAGTTTGAATGTGTGAGTAAAACATTTGATTGTATGCCAACTTGCTAGCCAGAACTTGCTCGTGTGGCCGCCGGGTAAACGAGCAAGTAAAAAGGCAAGTAATTTGACATTTTGACAATGACAGGTTTTGCCAAATACATATATCAAAATGAAGAAAATTAAATTCGAATATTTATTTTTTTTTTGTTGGCGACACATCTTCAAAATTCAAAATTGGATGTTTCAAGTAAGAAATCGTTCAAATGAAAACAACAAATGTGAACTTGCCAGCAAGTTGACTAGCAAATTTTTTGCCACCTACGTCACACAAAATACACAGATAGAGATTTGACAAATGATAAATGTAGGCTACTGGCAAGCCAACCGTGTGGCCGCAGGGGCAGGGTTATTCACTTTTCAAATAAAACACAAATTCACTTTATTCAAATCACTCACAAACTTGTTTATTCAACACTTTCAATTATTACTTTCAAACACAGTGTCTTTACTTTATCGCAGTTCACAATCAATTGAATTGCTTCGCTTCCAAGTGGCTATGTATATAACTAAACGTGGTTCGAGAAACTAATAGGTTCTTGTAGGCCCTGAACGTTCTCGATGCTTAACGAAGTTCTCTTCTTAACCACTAGAGTTTCTCCTATGCTAAAAGAGTGTATACACAGTTACTTACAACTACAAATAGAAGTTTTGCTACATAACTATTCAGCTATAACACAATATTAGAATGACAGAGATTAATAGTGTATACACATAACAGTATTTACACACATAGATAGACATATACAGATATAGAGAGGTAGAGATATTAAGTGTGTACACATTACAATCACATTATAATACATATTACATTGCCCCTCCTGAGGATTGATCGTCCCGAACGAATCCATCATTCTGATCACCACTGTAGCGATGTAGCCGGTCGCGTTGTACAACTTTAGGTTTTCCTCTGACTTCCTTTTGTATCCGGTACACGACGTCGTTGATTTTTGAAATGACTGTATATGGGCCTTCCCAGTATCGTTGAAGTTTCGGTGACAACCCTTTGTGTCGATGGGGATTGTAAAGCCACACTCGATCTCCTGCTTGGAACTCTGTTGTTGTCGCTCGTATATCGTAGCGTGTCTTCATTCGGTCACTGAACGTTTTTATTTTCAACCTGGTATTGTCGATATGGCTTCGATATGGGACATCCAAATTTTATTTCGCTTGGCAGTCTGATGTTATTTCCCATCAAAATCTTAGATGGTGTATGGCCAGTTGAGCTATGCCTTGCACTTCGATACACCATCAAAAACAAAGGAATGTGCCGATCCCAATCTCGCTGGTTGTCGTCCAAAACTTTGCAAAGATGTACTTTCAGGGTTCGGTTGAATTGAATGATCATGCCATCAGATTGTGGGTGGAGTGGTGTTATTTTTGTCTTCTTAATGTGAAGAAGTCCACAAACTTCCTGAAATATGCTTGATTCAAAGTTCCTTCAGGGATCGGAGTGCAGTTCTAATGAAACATCGAATCTGCTCACCCAGTTCAACACAATTTGGTCTGCAACTATCTTTGCTTCTTGATTTGGAATGGCGTATGTTTCAGGCCACTTGCTGAAGTAATCCATGACGACCAGAATATAACGATTTCCATTATTTGTTTCCGGAAATGGACCCGCCTTGTCTACTGCAATCGAAGGGTGCTCCGACATTATACTGCTGCATTTGGCTGTGATTCCTTTTGTTCGGGCCTTTGGTGGCAGCACAGGTATCGCATTTTCGGCACCACTTCTCGACATCTTCACTTGCATGTAGCCAGTAGAATCATTGTCGAACCTTCTGCAATGCTTACAGACTTGTTTGCATGGTCTACGAGACAGTGCGCATAAGCATTTGAGTGAATCTTCCTCTTGCGATGTTGGATTTCATAATCGTACGTCTGCAGCCTCTCAATCTCTCTCGCCACTTGACCCTTTGGATTCTTGAAATACAAAAGCCAGTTTAGTGCTAAATGGGCTTTTCGGAGAAGGAACCTCTGTCCATAGAGATACTTATGGAAATGCTTTGTTGCCAAAATCAGTGCAAGAAGTTCTCTTCTGGTCACACAATAGTTTCTTTCTGACTTCGGGACAACTACCTTTATTTGCTTTTCTTCGCCATCATCTTTGTACATAAATTTAACAGGCATAATTGAAATGGAATTCGACTGAAGCGCCAACTGGTTACAAGCAGAAATAACAATTTTTTTGTTTACATAAGTTTGTATTGAATGTTCTCAAAACCAATCTTGATAATACTCCCCAAATATGTATACAAAGGCCATCATTAGCCTGCCACAATACAGAACCATTGTATTTCTATTAAGCTAGTACCTGCGACCTGGCAATCGATTGTGGTGCCATCTTGAGAGCTGGCACAGTGCTAATTTTTTACATAAGTTTGCTATAGGGATTTTTTTTTGGGTTTAATGTAGCACAAAATATCGAAAACACCATTCTTGATACTACTACCTGAGTCCATATACAATGTACAGTACCAATTCCGACATTGCTGGCATCAGCTATCAGCATCAATGATGAATGCCGAATGGTTTTCCGGGAGTCGGGTAGGTCAGCGCTGGGTGCATTATGGTGGATTTACATGTATCTGCATCATCTTGATCTGTAAAAATCAAGAAAAGTAAGGCGGGTGAGATATACGTCGTTATACAAAAGAGTGAAAGAGTACACTATATGCCTACTTTTTTTAATTGCCATAATTTTTTATAGCTCAGTGACAAATGATGAGTAGCCATTTTTTGGTAACACATTTATTTATCAATTCCTCCATTAATTTCTAGTTGTAGTATCTATACGAAATGAAGTTTACCAATAATTTATTGAGTTTATTTCTTTTCGCAATCGCACATATAATCAAACGAGCGGAAAAATTTACAATTATAGACTTTGTTTCTTTTTTAGCGTTCAGGTGAGAAAGGGAGATTCGCTGTTGACCTGAACTCAGTTATAGGAACCTCAAATCCAGATGAACATGCTATAAAAAAGATGAACATGTTCGTCTTAACCATAATCTTGATCTTGATTTCTATTATTTCCTATAATCTTGATCTTGACAAGATGTCTGCATTTTGATTTTGCCTCTCTATCGAGTGAGACTGATTTTTGTATTTTGCATCTCTCTTTTTTGCAGAACTAAAAATGCAGATACATGTAAATCCACCATTACACTGCGCTCGCTCTCACCTGACCGTTTAAACTGCTTTCCCTTTTCCGTTAGCTATTCCGTTGTCAAAGCAAACAGATTAGATGACATAACACTTGACAGGTATATGAAACGCTGCCATGCCATTTGGCCATATGCCATATGGCCATGTGCCATATGGCCATATTTCGCCCAAATTTTTTTATTTTCACACCCCAAATTGATTCTTTTCAGGGCAAAATTATTTCCGCTCGCTTCGCTCGCTACAAATTATTATACCTCCTTAATTTTTTGTTCAAGTTGTAAATCATTTATTGAAATAATATTTTTAAACATGTGAGACTGAGTTAGTGTTGTCAGTGTTGTTGAAGGAAAGACAGAGTGTGGAAGGGAGTTCCACATTCACGTAGTACGGCTAAAGAACGATTCTTTATACTTGAGGGTACGACCGAAGTTGGGCTCAAGGGTGAACTGATGGGCATTCCTGGAGGCGCGGGTATTACGTTGAATATCTTTAGGGGAGGAATGCAACTGGCTATTTCACTAGAGCAAATACCGTTGAAGTAACGGTAGAATAGGGTGAGGCATGAGACATTACGGCGATGTTGGAGAGTTTGTAAATGACTCAACGATGGTATGATCAGCAATCATCTTGCATGCTCTTTTTTGGATACTGTCCAGAAGACTTAAGTATGTCACTGGAGCTTCGGACGGATATAGGTTTTATAGATAATAGCCAGATCAGACGGGGAGAAAAATTTCTTGTACCGTCTTAAGAAACCCAAACATCTTGCGGCATTTTTGGCGACATCGCGTATATGCTCGGTCCACAAAAGGTGGTCAGTGATGCACATACCAAGATGTTCGGTCTCGTTGAGCAAGTCCAATGACGTTTTAAAAATGTGTCAAATAACCATATTCCAATGTGACACATTACCAAAGCGACAAATAGTCATATTATATTAAAATATGACCATATGACACAGGGCCAAATGGCATAACACCATAATATGAAACTTCAACAAGATCATCGTTATCAACTGCCAAAGTTCGTAAGTATCTATTGGAACGCCTTTTGTAAAAAATAAGAGAACAAATCTATTTCCATAAATATTTGTTATATATTGGTATTAAATAAGAAATATATTTTACATTCAATTCTCTCATGGAAATTACACTGTTAATTATTATTTTTAATTTTTTCATTCAACAAAAAGGATTTATTTTTTCATTTGTAATAATAATTTTTAAGAAAAGTTCAGAAAACAAAATTTTACAAATGGCCTTGTTGTCGCCACCTATGCTAAAGTAAGGTTTTTGTTTTTTAATCTTACACAAAATTTATAAGTATTTTTATTATTATTCTTTATTTTAATAAAATTACTAAATAGTTTGAAGCAAAAATAAAGTTCAAAGACATCATTTAAATTTCAAGACTTATATTCTGCGTTAAATTAATTCGCATTGTTTTTTTTTATATTTTTTCCTTTTGTACTTGAATAATTTTATTTTTAATTATTTTATTTCTTCTGTGGGCTTCAGGTGTAAAAATAGTAAACTACCTTGGGATGTCTGGGATTTATGTTAACAACTATTATTTATTTGTAAAATTATTTATTGTATTGTATACGATTTTTAATATTAATTTGTTGTTCAATACGACAGTTATTGGTTACACATTAAGTTAAAAAAAACAAAATTATTTTTGAAAATTAAAATAAAAAAAAAATTAATTAATAAACAGATACCGTTACCTACTTACTAATGTTTATTGTATACTTTATACGAGTATATATAATGTCTAGTTTTCTGTTATAAAATTATATATATGTTTTTAGATTTAAATTTTTCACTTTTAACCGTTGGGTAGCGTTTATTGGCACATTTATTTTTTTATTTATTAATATTCGTATAAATTATTTACTTGCAAACTTTTTTACAATGGTTATTCATTTATTGGGTATTTTTAAATACATGCATATTACTTACAGTGTTTAATCATTTAAAATTAAGTAGTTGAAATAATTCGGTATTACACATTTTTATTAAATAGTTATGTAGTTAAAATAACACGATAGTAATAATAACAATTATTGTGCAAAAGTATTTAGGAAATATTCAAAGAATATTTTACAACAATAAAATACAACTGAAGGAATAAATTCAAGTACAATTGAATTTCAAAAGAAACAGATGCACTGTAAAATCAACACGATGCAGTGTTGTTTGCAGAATCTGCTTAAAAATTATCACAAAACGTATAATGGAAACAGAAAATTAAGACCAATCTCAGTAATAAGCTGGGAATGGATGATAGTTCGATGGATTCGACGTATGATGATTGGGCGATGGAAGTACAGGTCTAACCGACGGATGATAATTACCGGAAGCTACTTGATGATAAGCCCCGAAACCTCGTGCCGCCGCCATATGCCTGTTCTGTGCAGCTGCACTCTCGCCAAGCAATCTCGATTGATCCGAGCTGAGGAGTCGATTATTCTGTTCCATCAACAAGTGTGCCGTCGGATCAACCAGCAAACGATGCTGATCGGCATTTGAGGCTGCCAGTAAGCGATGTTGTTCGGCAGTGGACAGCAATCGATGATGATCGATGGTATCACGATTATTGTGCTGAATTTGTGATGGCAGGAAAGATCGATTGTTGCCGACGCCCATATTGCCATTCGGAGTTAGGTCAAGTGATACCATACGAAGAACATCGTGATGTGGATGATTGTAGGGTATCTGCGGCGGGGAAGACACGACGTAGTTTGCTGTTCGACTTAGATCAACCGAGGTGGTTTGATCGTGGTCCTGATCACTTAGCTGATCGGGAAGTAGATTGTGATTGTGCATTGTTTGATGTTGTTGCATGGATAGCTGACTCGAGTGTTCTTCTTGTTGTTGTTGATGGTGATGTTGTTGTTGTTGCTGTTGCTGCTGTTGTTGTTCGCGTTCGGAGAGGATATCGTAAATGTGATGGTGATATCTGCCGAGTCCCAAATTTGAGCTGCTCGGGGGTAATTGGAAGTTATGGTGATAGTTTGCGCCTACATTCGAACGAGAAGTCATGTCGAGCCCCTGAAGGTCGGATAGGTCGTTGTTGGAATTGTTTCGATAGTCCGACGGAACTTCTAGGTCTTGGTTGTTGCCGTATTTCAAGTTTGCCGCATTAGCCATACTCTCGTATTTTGAATACACCAGATCCATTTGGGATTGAGTGAACTTCATTCTCATGTCTTGTCCACTAGAAAGAGAAAACACTGAACACTGTAGCTAAACAATTTATGGTTTAAGATTTGTACCTGTTTTGAGGGAGAATACTATTCTCATCATCACTCGAAAGTTGATTATGTCCCGACATATTGTGCGGCCTCTCATTGTCATCGTCTCTTTTTCGGCAAATGTCATTTCCACTGAAATTATATCTTGGGATCGACGGGGACGATGCTGGCGAGATTAGTTCATGATCCGTATAGCCGGACCCTCCACTCGCGCCCACACTTGAAGCATTCCGTCTTTGCTGCATTGACGGCAGTGGTGAAGAAGCTGCTATTGATGGTCCACCACCACCATTAGCTGGATTATCGTTGGACCCAAATATGGAATAGTCTCGCCCTGGTGATATGGCTTGAGGTGAAGGCGGTGTTTGATGATGATTTGAGAAACTTTCAGAATCTCCCCCAGCGCCAGCACCCATGTGCTGACCACGTGGTGTTGAACCAGCATCCACATCGATGTCATTATTGTTTTGATTACTTTGGGGATCGGTTGGTGTTGAGGTGTCGGGTGAGATGTTGCATGAATTCATAGAGTTAGCACTGGCCGGATACATTGGCAGTGGTGGGATTTGCATTGGGAAATTGTTGAGATTCTTCATCAACTTGATTTCGTTCTCCAAATTGTCCATATTTGACATATTCCCTGCTCCGAAACGATCACTTTCAACTTCGATTTGGGAATTCATCTGATTGCCGTTGTCAAGATTTGTATTGACCTGAGTCTGAAAATGAGGTTAAAAACGAAAAATAACGTGCAAAAAGTAGATTCCAAACCTACCTTCATTTCACCACTATCATTGTCCATGATGCTGCCAACTGAGTTCAGAGCCGCTTCAACAAGCATACTTGCTGAAGACGAAGCTGCTCCACCCCCACTCGTCAGTCTTGCATTCGAATTGTTATAGAATGTATTCATGAAGGATTGTGAGTGGGCAATGGAATTCATGTGTTGCATTTGTTGTTGATCTGCGACTCCATTGTGATGAAACTGATTCATTTGACCTGAGTTCACTGCACCGGGATTATTTGAGTCCACAACGTCCAAAAATGATGAATTTTCATCCTCCTCATGGGCAATCGGGTGATTATGATGATCAGAAGTGGTGGAACCCATCAATCGGGCCAAGAAATCTCTATTGGGCAATAGTTTACTTGGATCGTCTACGCCACCCGGTGGAACTCCCATGCCAATGTTATTGGTGCCTTGATGATTCCCTGAGACAAATGGACTCGCCATGCTTACTCCACTAGTCGATGGGCAATCGCGTGACATATGCCGATCATCGTTGCTGATCCACTTCTTGCTGCCCTTGCTGACGACAAGATTTTGGCGCTGCATCATTGCGTGTGTTGGAGAATGTTTGTATGTTGGTGTTGATGGAGCATTGCCCATATGATCGTGCTGCCTGAAATTATTTTCATGATCTCCAGACATATCAGGGTTCTCGGTGGCCATATGAAGCTTATCGGCAACATCAGTGCCTTCAACTATTGCAGCTACAGCAGCTGCAGAGGCTTGTTGCTGTTCAGATATTCTTTGGGCAGTTTTTGAGAGAAAAGTTTCCACCAAACTGAGCTGGGCATTTTGTTTTCGACGAACCAGGTCCATGTGTTCTTCTTCATCGTTCATACCGTTGGTTACTTCTTTTGGGCTGTTGGGTCTCTGTTTTTTCTTTCGTTTTCTCCCGACTTCCTTGGTGAATATGTTGTTGATTTTAGATGAAAGTAATGAAAGGTTTGTCTCATTTCGACAGAGGTCCTTGATGGATTTCCCCGACTTTTTGATACTCTCAAAGAGATCGTCGGAGAATTCGGTGTCACTTTTACTATCCAGCATACTGGAACTGAGCAGCGAGTTCTGATCTTCAAGACTCTTGCGACGTCGACGTGGTGCTTGCTCTGTAAAAGAAACAAACAACATTAGAAGAGATAACTGACTTGCGTTGGGCGCCACTTGAGAGTTTTGTTTTCATGTCATTCGAATACAAAATTTTTTCATGATGAAGTTCTGTAGATACTTTTTCAATATCTTAGCATCAAATTGTCTATTCAAACAACAATGACAGAACACATCACGTTGGGCGCCATTTAAAAAATTACCTACCTAAAAAGTCTACTTTCATTCCCCCTGAGTAAGCATCAAATGTATAAGCCACACTACGTTCAATCTTTGGCATTTGTTCCTGTGTGTAATTGTGAACTTTCTTATAATGAAATTGAAGACACTGTTTTGTAGTAAAAGCGGCTGTACATTCAGATTCCGCACACCTAAAAAACAAGCAACCACCATTTCGTATACAACAATCTTTTAAAATTAGGATATTCGTCAATACTTGAATGGTCTAACACCGGAATGCGTAAGCATGTGAATTTTTAAATTGCTTCGATTTTGGAATAGCTTTTGACATCTGGGACAACTGACAACAGCTGAATTCCGGCTGTGCACCTCCTTTGAATGACGCTGCAACGCCGCACGGGATCCTAGAAGTTTTGAACATAATTTACACTGAAAATCTCGTAAAACTTCAGCCATATCTAAAATGAAATCATGAAGAAATAAATTGCTTTTTTGATGATTTTTAATGAACAAATGATATGGATTTGTTGGTAATGTCAAATGGTAGGTAAAGATTATTTCCAATTTTTTGGGAAGAACTAATACGAATTTTTAAACTCAAATATTGAGGGTCAAATCAAAACTGAAGAGTGTACTCAAGACATAAATTAATAAACAAAAAGAATTTGGTTCATGCAAAGAGAGCTATTTAATCGTTTTTGTTCTTTCTTGAGAAGTTACATCAGACGAAAAAGAAATGAATTCTCCATTGAAAAAAGTCTAGGGAGAAACTATTGCCCGCCTGTCAATTAAACATAGGCATAGCCAAATTGCACTTTACACTTTAGCTGCGTTAACTGCATAGTCCGCTTGTCCTGGTTAACTCTTAAAATCAACAACTCTTAAAGTATTTTTTCAGTTACGAGATAACTCCCCTCATCTCAGAGTTAATTCTTGAAATTTGTGTCTGTTACGTTACAAGTTAAATCTCTCCTTAATGCCATCACAAGCACCGGGGCGCTCCGGTGCTTGTCACACTGTGAACGGAGCTGTCAAAAAAACTGAAAAATTTCTCTGGGTTTGGTGTCACATCGAACGCGTTACTAGTGCCCTGTTTTTTCGTCTTTGTTGTATAGCAACAGCTGATTCGAACAGCTCCGAAATTCTCACCCCGAAAAAAAACTTGGGGCGATTTAGAGCGCTCCCGGTGCGAGCACTGAATATACATCGAACACGGTGGAAATGCACCGGGCGAAAGAAGAGCGACATCTAACAGCACAGTGCGAAAACAGAGCGCCACAGAGCGACCCAGAACGCACATCGAATAATCCTAATAATAATCAGCCAATTTTTTTCGTAGTGTCTTTGATCTTTTTCAATCTTCCATAGTGTCTGCCAAAGAGATTGAGATTGTACAAAAGTTAAACTGCCAATTTCATGAGTAAACTCCGACCTAATTCGGAGACCATAATGAGTATCGGAACAGGGATAAAAGACATTTTCAAATGACTTTGCCTATTATAGTAGGACTTAACTTATTGATTACGATTGAAACCAGGGGTGGAATCGGCTAGGTGATTTGTGATAAATGATAATCACATATCACAAATTTTGTCTGTGTAAGGTGATTATCACTTGTGACAATCACTTTTTTGTGATTTTTTTCTGTGACAGTCTATTAGTAGTCACTTTCATACAAAATTTGCTTTTGTTTTCATGAAATCAAAAAAAAAAAAAAAAAAATGAATATTTTTGTGCCCAAACAAATGTTAATTTTGTATGTGTTTATTGAATAGTTTTTACTGCAATAAGCAATGCGTTATTGATTAACAATATTTTTGGTCGTATGGTTAACTAACACGTTATATGACAACCTTCGCAGTATAAACTGCGTACATTTGATGCAAGGCGATTTAAACATTTCTATCAACATATATAGTGTTGGTTAACCGTCCGACAGAATATGGCCGAAAATATTGTTTATCAAAAACGCATTGCTTAATGCAATTCTCATTATTCAATAAAGCACAAAAAAAACATATATTTTGCTTGCAGCCTGCGAGCCGGATATTCCCTTACATACATATAAACACCTACAGGTAGTTTATATGTATGTAAGGGAATATCCGTACAAAGATACCTAAGTATCTTAAAATTGAACGCTTTTAATAAGCAAAAACAAACAGAAATCTAACGAAATAGTTAAAAAAAAAATTATTAAAAATGTCAGTCTGGCCAAGTGATTCCAAAAATAATAAATTTTATGGTGATAACTTTACGCAGAAGGAAAATTTCAATTTATCACATGTGACTATCACAAATGTGATAGTCATTTTTGAATTTAGCCGATTCCACCCAAGGTTCAACATTAATCATTGCTTGTGGATAGAGACGTAAGCAAATCTAATTACATTTATTTGAACACACACTATCAAATATATCCCCAAGACCAAGCTGAACTCGCCCATTGAAAAACAGATTATTCGAAATTTTAATGATAAATCATCGAAAACAAATGATCGAAAGACAATTGGTCGAAACTCGAAAACCATGATTAGAATGACAAACAGGGACAATAATTTTTCAAGTTTGTCATGGCCACAGATCAGATAAAGGGAGATCGGAAACTGACTTACGTTTTACCCTCCAGATACATTTAATTTATTTTTACGTTACTTCATGTATGTATGTGAATAAATGAGCAAGAAAATTGAGGTGAGTGAGTGGCTACGTTCAATCACGTAACCGAAAGGTATCGGATAGCTTTTTGTTTATGTAAACCATAGTAAAAAATAGCAAATACATGAAATGTTTACTGTCAAAACAAAAACATATGATTTTTTTGCCTTGACTTGTCTGGCGCGCAATTTCATCAGCTTCCAAATTAAAAGAAAATTGAAAGAAATATAAGCAGATGACTATCGATCTGATTTTTAACAATACTTGTTATAATTTAGATGACTCGGAAGAAGTTTGCCAACGCATTCAAGGCTATAAGAAATTTTCTGTTCTCAAGCGTTTGATTTGTAGTTTTTTTTTTCATAGACGTTTTGACAGCAATCTGTCTCGTCCAAAAAGATATCCCAGATACGGGTATCTCAGATAGCCTATCCGATATATGGTTGAACGTAGCCAATGGAATGTTTCAAGGAAAATATAGTTTGTTAATGTCAAATTTGTATGATTTAACGCTTTTTATTCAAAAATAGTGTCGTTTCGTTTTTCATATGGCAGCATTATATCAACTGTCACTTCTTGCCATTAAAATTTGACAAACTCGCTCTCGATCCGCTCTTGGTGTGGGAAAGAGCGAGACACCCTTAGGTTCTTGAATGGCATACGTGTCGCTGAATGCTTTCAAATATTTGAAAAATTTATCAAACCTTGTTTTGTCGTTACGTGACTTGTTTATAGCTATCAGCTTAAGAAATATCTCGAAGACCGAAAGCTTCTTAATGACCGGCAGTACGGCTTTCGCAGCAACAGGTCCACTGGTGATTTGATGGTTTATCTCACCAAGCAGTGGAACAAATCTTTACATCGTTTTGGAGAAAGTAAGATTGTTGCACTTGATATTTCAAAGGCATTTGATAAAGACTGGCATCTTGCACTTTTAATCCCTTCTTCGTTGGATTAGAAATTTTCTTTCGAATCGCTCAATACAAGTTGTATTGGACGGATTCAAGTCTGAAACCCACAATATAAATGCTGGTGTGCCCCAGGGCTCCGTTTTGTCTCCGACCCTCTTTCTCATTTTTATAAATGATCTCTTGTCTGTAACTTCTAATCCAATTCATTGTTTCGCCGACGATAGTACCCTTAGCTTTTCATATTCGTTCCCAGACTCACATCCCTCCTCTTCGGATGTGGAACTGCAACGGCAAACTATGATAAGTTCATTAAACTCTGACTTAAACAGCATTGTACAATGGGGAATACAAAATCGTGTAGAGTTTAATGCTTCGAAAACTCAATGCTGTCTTGTATCGTTAAAGCGAGATATACCTCCCCTGCCACTGTCCATTAGTGGCACTTGCATCAATGAGACCGAACATCTCGAGATTCTCGGTATGTGCATTACTGACCATCTTTTATGAAATGAACATATATGCGATGTCGCCTAAAATGCCGCAAGATGTTTAGGTTTCTTAAGACGATGCAAGAAATTTTTTCCCCTTCTGATCTGGCTATCATCTACAAAACGTACATACGTCCCAAGCTTGAGTATAACTGTCATGTCTGGGCTGGTGCTCCAGTGATATACTTAAGTCTTCTGGACAGTATCCAAAAAAGAGCATTCAAGATGATTGGTGATCATACCATAGTCAAGTCATTTACAGCGCTCGAACATCGGCGTAATGTCACATGCCTCACCCTATTTTACCGATACTTCAACGGTATGTGCTCTAGTGAAATAGCCAGTTGCATTCCTCCACTTAAGATATTCCACCGTAATACCCGCGCCTCCAGGAATGCCCATTAGTTCACCCTTGAGCCCAACTTCGGACGTACAGTCATGAAGAGAGTATCGTTCTTTAGCCGTACAACGCGAATGTGGATCTCGCTTCACTCTGTCTTCCCCAGCCATTGCAATATTCAAGAATTCAAACCAATGTTCACCGACATCTCTTTTTACATCCTCTATCCTTTCCCTGATACTCGCACTGTGCTCTTGGCATATAAAGGGTAATGAAAAAAGCCCTAGTGAACTACAGAAATGATTTCAACTTTTTCCAACAAATTCCAACGATGACACTTCAACGATTTTTTTTTTGACAAACGGTAGTAATTATTAACGGATCGCACCATTATTGAGCTTTTTGTGTTAATGGGAAATGGCTCTGACTACGAGTCTTTTGTGTACCTTCTCTCTGATCGTTGTTCGTAGATATTTTTTAACAAAGTTAAAAAACATGCAAAAATATTAGGAAATAAGAAATAAAACAAAATGTAGGATTGATAACATGTTCAATGATCTGAAATGTTTAATGTTTGCAAAATGAAACGAAAATGACCTACTCTATCACACGCACACACACATTTTTGTTAAATTTCAAATGCTTACCGCTATGCATTCGTTTAATATGCACTTTAAGTTTTTGTGGCTGACAGAATTTTCGACCGCAAAAATCGCAGAGCGGTCTAGCTCTTTGTGGATTTGCACTGCAACCATAAGTGCGATGCATCTCCAAATAGTTGAGACGCAAAAAGAACTTATTACAAAATTGGCACTGGTAGGCGCCTTTACCTTCGTGCATCTCGGCTGCGTGCTTCATTATGTTATCCTTACCTAAAACTGCCTCACCACAAACCTTACAATGATATTTTCGAATTGTCAGACTAAATGAAGGATCGTGGAACACCGAACAATGTGTACGATAGAAGAGAGGATGTTCGAATTTGAGATTACAACCGCCACAATCTGGAAAAAAAATATAACATCCAGCAATGTAAGCCAAATAATTGAACTGGTTAGGTGCACTTACTTGTTTTTTCGGTATGTTTCTTTCGCCACATTGTGTTGCAATCGTCACTCCAGTAAAGCAATTCGAAACCGGCTTTAACTTCTCGACACGTCACCAGATAAGCTTGACGATCCAATGACACCAAGTTAGCATTCCTTTCCTCATAGGACATCGCTGGTCGAATGAATCTCAACCAATTCGACGTATTAGGATCATCGCACGAAATGAGGTCAGACTTGCGATCGCCTTCGCATATTTCAAAGATAGTTTTCATATTGCTGTCATCGGGTATATCGTTGACCTGGACTGGTTTCCCGATGATAGGACCGAGTTTAGTTAGCAAAGGAATATCAGATTTCGCGAACACTCCAAACGTCGTCTCATCGATATTTCGTAGTTCGAACTCATTTGGTATTGAAGCTTCAGCAAATGTTACAGCTAACCTCCTTGCATCATCCGAACTCTGTGAACTGTTGTCCTCGTCGAGATCATTGGCGTCTCTTCCATCTTCAATCCTTTGGGATTCGGATTTTAGTTTTTCCAATGCCTCAATGTTCTTCCTCTCGATCCAAGTGGACAAATCTACAGTATCCTTGATATAGCAAACCGAATTTCGCAATGGGCAGTGCTCATAGTCGTGCATCACCGTACATTCTCGGCACGAGCGGATTCCATAACCACCGCCGTGTTCATTGTGTTCATCGTCCTCCTCAATGAAGTTCTGCTCATTTTTAATTTCAGTCGCCAGCATTCCTTCATCACCATCTTCACCATCATCTCCGTCATCGTCATAATCATCGTCACTTTGAAGTTCGGATCCATTTGTCGGCTGGGATTGTTGTTCCTGTTTAATTTTGCCATTGAACAAGGACGTCTTTGAAGATTTCTTCATCTTTGATCGATCACGTATTCGGAAGTTCTTGTCTGCCGGGTTGAGGATTCCAGCGTCTTCTTCATCATTATCGTCATCGTCGTCAAAATCATCGTCGTCCTCGGCATCACTGTGATTAAATATCTGATAGGTTTCCGCCGAGGTCTTCTTCAAACACAGGGCTCCCTTGAAACTCTCGTCATTTTGAATACTAGCCGACTTTTCGGCTAGTTCACTCTTGATCTTTTCGGCAATTCTACAGTCTAGAACTTCGGGGACAGCATCTGTGTCAAGGCTACTGCTTATTGATTTATCCTGTGCATCGTGTTTTGGAACTTTCATTGAAAAATTTGGGAAATCTTTTGTCTTGGTAAAACCGTTGATTGGACTGTGAAATTGTACTCGTTTTTTAAGTTTTGGCGGAGGTTTTGTTAACGGTAGCGGATCATTGCAGTTTTCTGTTTGACTGTTGCTAAAGTCTTTGACTGTTAGATTTGATTCCATTTTGAAATTTGGAAAATTTTTCGTGGTGGATGATATCGACGCAAGGCTGCAAATAGAAAGAAAATAAAACTTTCTGTGAGATTTATTTTCAAAATAATACATGTATCAAACTACTGAAAAACTGTAGTAAGATTATGATAAACAAAAAGAAAGCTTAGAAAAGACCCTTCTTAAAGCAAAAGTTCATGTCATGTCGTCTTTACGAGCAGACTAACAACATAACTCGAGAGTTCTTAAAAACAAAAAAAGCCAGAAGGAAAAACAGGTCCATTTCCAAAGCGACTAGTTTCGATTTCACTGACTAAAATTCACCGCAAAGTGATTTTCATGGATGATGGATCATATTCTAAAAGATGAGGAAGAGCTCAGAGTGTGAGCTAATAAGCTTAAAAACAAGTTCAGGCTCAACAGCTATTACTGGTTGGTATTGAGATCGAGCTCAAAGCTCTTTTTGTGGCTTAGTTATATTACTTATTATACTCCCTGTTAAGTGGGTGTAAGCAAAAAAAAACGTTTAAACTTAAATCTACTTACGTGCTAGACAAAAATGTGAAAATAGGCTATATATAACTTACTGGCCCCAACCGGGCGCTCTAAGCAAACTACAGTTCGGGCGGTTCAGTGTCTTACTCTAGTCAGGTTGATTACATCCCTCAATTGTGGGAACAAGCCTTTTCATTTGAGCTAGAAACATTAGTTGTGAACAAAAAACTTCCGAACTTTTTTTCCGCATTGAATGAACACATATATTTTTAGAAGGCAAGATAACGTTTTTGGTTCTTAGATTACTTCAAGGCTTTTGAAACCATAGACGGCTTAACAATGTGTACCAAGCTTTTAAGGCAATTCAATTTCTCTGTGAAGTTGATCATGTCGAATCTAACAGGGAGAAGTGAAGCTGTCGAAAATCGATTTTTTTACAGTTTGCCTTTGAATCGTGGTGTCCCAGAAGGGTCTATTTTTAAACCACTTCTTTTTCAGCTTATGTTAACGATATTCCATTGGTTTTAAGTCAATGTGAGACACATATGTTTGCTGATGATGGTCAGCTTATATGATATTGACAAGTTAGTTTTATTAGTTACTGCGTTTATAGGATTAGTCAAGGTTTAGCAAAGTATTCGAATGGTCCAATAGTTGTGGCCTTATTTTAAATCCCAATAAAATTTTTCTCTTCTATATATGGTTCGCTAGTGGAATATATTGATAAAGGTAGAAATTAGGGTGTAAACTAATGTAAATCCGTTAATTTTGTTTACTTTGCAAGTTTTCCAAATTTTTTAAATAGTAGGTTACTAGAAAAAACTTGCCAAGTAAAAAAAAAAAAATAAACTAATTTACATTAGTTTACTAGTTTCTTTCAAAACTAATAGCTGATTCGATGTAAGTCCACTTAAAACATTTGCAGTGCCTTTATACCTACGAGTACTTTTACTTTTCGTGGCTGATTTGTTAGGCAGAATTTTTGTACGGGAGAACTTGACTCTTTTATTACATTTATGTTTTTGATGTGATATCATTACTTTTTGCAAAGATTTTGTTTTTTTGATCTGGGCGGGTACCATGCCTCCCTAGCAGAAAAATCTAAAAATAAATTTTATTTCTTTATATTGACTGCCAGAATTGCTAGTTTGCCAAATTACAATATTCTACGATGATCAGAGGTGAGTGCCCCATATATTTTATAAAATTTATTTTTAAATGGGTGGGTACCACGCCCCCTCAATTGAACATCATAAATTTCATATTTTATTTGTTCCATTGCACGTTGTACTTGTATGCCAAATTTCATGATTCTACTGTACTCCAAAGTGCTCCATATAATTTATACTACAAATGTAAAAGTAGGCGGCTACCACGCCCCCTGAAATTTTCGATTATTTCTTTTGTATGTACCACATGACCTATCACTGTGCCAAGTTTCTAGGGCAACGGGAAGTGCTTCATAATTTTGATGATCTGTCAGTGAGTGAGTGAATGAGCCAGTCAGTCAGTAATGGTTTTCGTGAATTTCGGAACATTATATCTTAGAAACTACTTATACTAAATATCTGATATTTAATGAGGTGCTTGACTAGCCTAACAAATAATGTGAATTTGAAACTTTTGGCTTCTTTGGTATAGAAGTTAGAGGGGTGTGGAAAATGCCCTGAGTTGTTTCCTGTAAATAAGGGTGTAGTACCAAAGTTGCTAGAGAACTTGGCTGAGAACTACCAAGCCCCTTGATTTGAGATCGATCTCCTGCTAAAGGGTCCGCCATCTAACGTTTTGTTCTGCTTATTTGCTTATTTCGTGAATGGTAACACTTAACTCATGTCTGATTCTGATTGGACAGATAATCCTAGTTTTATCCTTCCGCTTAACAAAAATGGTTGTGTATACGCTTGAACAACGCTGGAAAATATTGCGAAATTACTTTGAAAATCATGGTTGTGTTGCAGAATGTGTGCCAAAATTGCGTACGGATTTTGGAAGAACAGAAGCACCGACAGGTCCGTATGTTCGTTATCTTATGAAAAAAAGTGAAAGAAACTGGCATCCTCATGAATAAACGAAAGTGTGAAAATCAAAAAATATTGCTGCTGTGGCAGAAAGTGTGCGTGAAGCGCCATCATTCACAGTCGTTCTCAACAATTGAACATTTCGTAGACATTATTGAGACCAATTTTGCACAAAGACCTTAGTTTGACGCCTGTTTTTGAAGTCGTTTGGTCGGAGCTTTGACACCGTTGGACTATTATTTGTGGGGTGCCGTAAAAGATAAATGTTACGCCGACAAGCCAGAGACGATTTAAATGACAATATTCGTGAAGCCATTGGTGGAATATAGCTGAACACAATCGATAATGTGCTTAAAAATTGGACCGATCGTGTAGGCTACTGCATGGCCAGCCGAGGCAACCATTTGAATTAAATTATTTTCCATTACTAACCGGAAGGATTGTACTTTCAACTAAAACAAGAAATTTGAGAAAAAATTCAGTTATTTTTTTATAGCATTTAAAAAAAAAAGTTATTTGGTGTTTTCTCATTTTTTTTTTTTTTGAATACGACTCCATGTCTGATCTCAAGATCTCGCAATTTTATTTATCGAAAATGAAGGAAAGGTGCACTTATAAATAATATGGGTTCTTCAGTCCAGGCGCTTTGATAAATTCGTCAACTTTCAGCTAAGTTTTCCAGAAACCCGGAATGATAATAATTCTGTGATATAACTTTATAAGAAAATATTCATGAAAAATTGCATATACTTTTTTTTATTTGATTTTAATAATATACTTTAACGACTAGGCCGATCGTGTCTTTCTATATAGTGAACGTGAAAATGAGTCATGCAGACTGTCAATATGGGTAGGTATACTCTTGCTGTTATGGAGGTGTAGAAACTAGAGATTTAATTAATCCTTGCTATTTCTAAAGGTAGTTAACTCATTGTCAAATTGTGCTTTCTAGGCATTCTGGAAAAAGTTAGAACGAAATATTCTCCTGACAACTTTGATTCGTACGTTTGCTCTCTATTGAGCTACTAACTTTCAAATTTCATCAGCGGATGGCATAGATTTTGACGGATTGAAAATCTATTTTTTTTTTTCATTTTTTTGGTGTTTTCTAGATCGATTTTCGGGTGCAGACTGAGTTTACTCGTTTAACACGCGTTAGGCAAGCAGATTTGTAATTCGGTTTACATAAAAACAAACTCGAGTTAACTCGGCTTGGAAAAATTACGATACGGCACATCAATATTTAAAATAAATATACCTACATATTATGATGAAGTATAGAAATTTCAGATCACTGGATGATTTCACTATCTTCTACTCTGGGTGGTTTAACAAAAAAGAAAAACCTGTGTTTTTGAATTCACATTGTCATATTCTTATTTGCTTTGGAAAACTCTTTTTATGCACCAGATTTCCGAAAAGTTTTCCAAACCGTGTTGTCCACCAGGATGTGAATATGAATAACCCTAAGTTAAAAATTTGCAAAACTCATTTTTTCGAAAAATGTTCTTGGTTTAATATGATTTTATTTAATTTAAATATTACAGTTCTGTTCTTCCTGGAAACGGTAGGCCTCAGAAATTTTTTGAATTAATTATTTAAAAAAAAAAAATATGAACTGAATTCAATAGGTGTAATAAAAGTTGTTTCTATTCAACAATCTGTTTAGTTGTGGCTTTGTAACCAAAGTTCAATGTCTCGAAAACGTCACAGCATTTTCAAGAATCCAAGACGGAAGGTTGTTACTTCTACTACATGATTATGTTTAAGAGAAAAAGGTTGATATCGTTGGTCGATGACAAACCAAATATCTTGGTTTTATGGTAGTTGACAGTTACATTCCCTGCTTATCATTCATTATCATTCTCATTTTTTTGTTCAATTTACGGCCTATCGTAGTTTGGGACGATTATGCATTAACTTTAGTTTAGTTTAAGGGAAAATATTTATTGAGTTGAGAAAGATAGACATGGGAGTAAGTCCCGTTCTTTTAAATCTAAATTTTGTAGATGTCCTTAGTTTCCTGCCTTTAATATTACACAAATCCATCGTTTCTTATTCTTAATTGAAGAAAATAATCTTAAATTCAAACACATAACTACATAATATGAAACCACTTCCGTCTGATAAAATCTATGTTATCCTTTCTTCTCTCTTTATTGCTTATAACCTCAAATCACTTACAAATCAAGTTAAAGACAGACGATTGCTTTTTGTAAAACGAAATCAAAAACCAAATAATATTTAGTAAAACGAAATCAAAAACCAAATAATATTTAGAAATAATACAGATGCATACGTTTTTATGTACTTCAAGCCAATATATCAACAAACCCCTAAACAATGATTTCAGAATAATTTTATCACCAGTCAACATCTTCGTCCTTTTTCTTTCTTCCATTAAGTACAATAACACAAGAAAGTGTATACTCATCTTACTCACCTTGAACTCCTTTCTGTATCATTTTCAGCCAAATTTAAGAGATATGCAACGAACTCAACGTCATTCTTAAATGCCAATCTCGTTCTTGTCAACTCCCATTTCTCAGCATTTTTTGTTCCAATGTAAATATTTTTACTGTAATTTTGATGACGGTACTTTTTGCTGCTACTACCATCACCAGCACTGCCACCACCACCGCCGCCGCTGCCGCCACCACCACCTCCCAATCCACCTGTGGTCGCCGCACTATTATTACTAAGGCTTGCACTGCCACTGCGAACATCGTTAAAATTATTCACCAACACATCACTACAATTAGCAGCCCCACTACCAACACCGCTCCCAACGTTAGTTCCAGTTCCGGTTGCACAGTTACCCGCACTTGCAGCCGCACCATTGTTTTTGCTGTTTGCTATTGCTACCGAAACTGCATCTAATGCGTTACTACCCTCGTTGTTGCCATTTATGTTTGTGTCACCGTCATCATCGTCGTCGTCGCCATCGCCGTCAACATTGTCGTCGCCATCATCGCCATCGTCATCGTCACCGTCAACGCCACAACCACCGCCGCCGCCACCTATTTCGGAGGTTGCTTGCGACGAAGAGCAACCCCCATTTATACTCCCGCCACCTTCTCCGGCGCCACTGTTGGCCACCGATCCGAGCCCGCCGCGATTTAGGAAAATACTGCGCGAATTCAAACTATTCTCGGAGCTATCGTTAAAGTCGAATGCACTAAAGTCCGCGTTTGATTTAGACATTATTTTGCTTACTGGCTTCCCAGTACCGAAGTCCGTTTCGAAAATGTTGGTCCTTGTTCTGTCTGCACGTATGGAATTTGAAACTGAATCTGAATCCGCTCATACATTCACTGCGCGCCGATTCACAATCACATTTTATTTATAGGTGATGACTTTTCATCTCTCATTTTGAGGATGCTGTCCTTCTTCGTGAAGCGCCTTCGACTTCCATGTTTTTTTTTTTGTTCTTTTTTCCTTATTTTTTGTATTGCTTATAATTTTTTCGAGGTTTTCACTAGCTTGCACCTCCACCCGAGTTCTAAAATGACGAAATTTCGATAGCTTAGCCACATGGGAATTTATCTCAAGGATTGGACACGCATATTTCCACAGAAAAAAAAGCACTCGCGGATGAAAAAAATTTCTATACAGAATTGCACCTCTAAACTACCCAGCCATTCCCAATCGGAAGGGATGGGCCAATGCCAGCGGAGGTTTTTCACATAGCATTTTTTTTTTTAAATATGTTAACTCGCTGAATTTGATTGTCCTTTGGAAAATTATCCTTTTTATTATTAGAGAAATCCGGATGCACAATTTTCTATACGGAATTGAGAATAATGGATTCCAGACTAGCGAAGTGAAATGAAAAAAAAAGAAAAACTGAAAAAAATCCTTCAGTCCGAGTATACGCTCGCGAAAAAGTCCTTAAATCAATATTGGACAGTACGGATATTTCAGCGGTTCTTGTTTTCGTTATCACTTGGTTTTTGTCTATACAAATTTTAAGGACACGATAAACTAATGAAAATAATTTAATTCATTGGAATTTCTTCCTTTATTATTTTTTTCTATTTTTTGTTGGGCTGGAGCCACTTGCGAAGTCGGTAGGTATAAAACTTTTATTTATGTTGGAAGTTGGACAAAAGTTGCTGTCAGAACGAAAGTTTTTTTTGCCACCCGTCTTCGTCCTGCTGCTTTGCTCACATCTCGTTTCTTTTTCTTTGTGGTGTTTTTTCTGTGTGCGTTTCTTTCAGTTTCCTCATCTATGTTGGCCATTATTTCCATTTCCATTTGCGTGATGGTGCTCAGCCGCTTTCCGTGTTTTATGTTGGTATCCTTTCGGAATGTTTATTATTCTTGTTTGTGTTGGTCATAAATCCTGTGTAGTTTATGGTATAGCCATCAATTTTGGCAATGGCGGAATTTGTGTGCGTGTGTGTTTTTTTTGTTGGTGTGGTTGTGTGTAGACTTAAGATGAAGAGAAAAAATGATGCGATAGGAAATGATAGAGAGAAAATTGTATTTGAATTTGAACCTATACAATGTCCTTGTATACGAGTAGTAGAATAAAGATGGATGAACGAATTTATTGTGGTAAGAGAAAGTGGAAAAGCTTGTATTGAAGCTTTTTTGGCATGCAATCTATTTTTTGCTTACAAAATTGTAGCAGATTAAAATAAAACTATTTTAAAATTGAATTCACTTTTCTGAAAACAAATCTCGTGAACTTAAATTTTAGAATTTCCTGAATCTGAAGAACTATAACTGAATTCTCAAATTAACGAAACTGAAAGCAGAAGTCAACCAATCAATCAGGCATTTTGAATCCGATATTTTTGTCTTCTCTTTTCCATTTAGAACTTTCTAATGGTTGTTTTAAAAGGGTTACTAGGTGTCCACACGACGCCAAATTTGACGAAAACTGCTATTGAATTTTGTCTGCGCAACAAGTCTGCGCAGACATATGTCAGTACGATTTTGTGCATGATTAAATGCAAGTCTGTTAAAACAAGTCTGAATATCAGTGCCATGTAGACCCACCATTATACATATACACTGTACCAAAATCGAGAAGGGCTGTTAAAAGTCTGCAAATATCAATCTTCGTTTAATGGGTGGTTCACACGACACAAACTTTCAGACTTTTGTCTGCACAGACTTGCACTCAAGCATGTATAAAATCTTTCAGAGTGCAGGAAAAAATTCAATAGAAGTTTCAAATTCTGGTGTCGTGTGGACCGGTCATTAAACTTTATTAGGAATATCAACTAGTTTTTGAAAGAGTCAACGGAGAATATGTTGGTATTCTCGTTTCCATTGATAAAAAGGCTCAATGGAAACGAGAATAACAACAAAGTTTCAAATTTCTATTTCTGTATTTTATATTTCTAGTTTCCAATTTCCGTTTCCTGGTACCTACCTGGAAAACTTCTTAAATGATTTTAACTTTTTGATGACCTGATGCTTAAGTTTACTTATACACGTTGGTCAATACCACAATTTTCAATCGATAAAATAAAAACTAAACAATCAAGTATTCGGTAAGATATTGTTAAAACCGTTTTTATTTTAATTCGAATTATTTGAATTTGAATTTACCCCTAAAAATAAAATCGTTTTTTAAATTGTTTAACATTTTTAAAAGAGGAAGCCAATCAACAGGTGTCGACCTAAATATTCTGAAATGAGTTTCCGATTACTAAGAAATAGAAATCAACAAACGTCATTGAAGCTTCGTCTAAGTAGCTCCTTAAAATGAATATTAAAAACTAGGTGAAAACTCATCAAATACTTTTCAGTGAACAATGGGGTTGTAAATTGTTTTTTTCCAAGTGTGATTCTGAATAATAGTCAAGCGAAACACAAGTGTCAAATTTGTAAACGGAATACAAGAGTTTGTCTATTTGCAAATGTAAAAAAAAAAGATTTTGCTGATGATAACATAACAAGAACATGCGCAATAGGCAATTGAGAGGAGAAGTTGGATTTTGAAATTTGAAAAAAAAGAAACTACACAAAAATAAAGAGCAATTGTTGAATGTTTGTATATTGTTTAAGGGAAAATTTATCAAAATTACCATGTTGTCTGACTTTGGTCGAAAGATATATAGGTACTTATTCACCTCGATTTTAAAGTGGGAAACACAATTACTTCGATGATATTTTTTGTGAATATATTTTAACTGTTCATACATATTAAGAGTACATACTTTTAAACAAATTAGTTATCATTTAACAAACTTTTTTTGTGGGACACATTACGCCTTCTTCAAATAATGGGACATACATTACATAACAAACGAAAGCATTTTTTGTGCAGATGTATAATTCTGCATATTATTTGAAAAAAGTTACTCTACCAAGTGTTAAAAACCATAAATTAAAATTAAAAAAGTAAGGTTTGGAAATGTCAAATCACATTGGTGTCAAACAGCTGTTATGTGGAGGGCGTGTTCGCGAAGAAATGTCAGAAATGTACGTTCACAAAAATTAATTTAAGAATAAAAATTCTTTAAGCTTTTTGAGGTTTAAGGAAATAAAATGAATGAAAAAAAAATTTTAGTATTGTTAAATCAAAGTAAAAATAGTATATAAATCTTGAATACTGAACAATTAATTTTTCCCGAGCCCGAAGAATATTTGACAAATTAATTGGAGATTCACAATATCGGACCCATTACAATAACTAAATAAAACAATTGCATTATTTCAGTGAACGAGAATTTTAAGGAAAATCCGATGAATTTTTATAAAAATAACAAGAATTGTTTTTGAGAAAATCTGAAACATTTCGTATAACAGCTCTTTATAAAGATGGTTGACGGGTTGCAGAAAAGTTAAACAGTTTTTTATTTCAAACAAGTTAAAAATAATCAATTGTGTTTTGTGTGTCTGAGTTTTTTTTGCAAAAGAGTTATTTTAAATTTTCTTATACATTAAAAAGTTTAAAACTGATTTAAACATAAAATAAAAAAAGTAAATAAAATTCAAAATCAAACAAAGCAGATTGCATTACAAATTCTCTTCATTTATCAATGTAAAAATCAAGCTTCGAGTGATTCATCCTAAAGGTATTCCAAAGAACAGTCAAAACAAAAGAGACACAATTTTCAGACCCAAAATATTTCATGTTGTTCTCTGACAACATACAAGAACGATATTATCTAAAAACCCTTATGGGGAGAAAGTAATCAATAAATGTTGAACTTTCTCTTTTGACTAACTCATTTAATATTCCACCCCCAAAAAACTGCCATAAGCAATTCCTTTACTGACATTCGATGTCAAAGTAAGTGGTCTTTCCCTTCGTGTTTTCAATTCAGAAAAGTGAAATAAAATCCATCGAGTTCATAAAGAAGACAATTTTCGTTGGTTTGTTAAACACAAAAGAACACCTTACTTTAAGGTTCTATCACCCTCACCATAAGGGAGGATTTTTCTCAAACAAAGTAAATTTTATGTTGTTGAAATTTTTGGTCGTGGCAAACGGGGGGGCCATCACCGTACACGGTTACTGCAACAACATAAGGGATCTGTCTCTCTTTATATTATTGCACAGACTATCTTTACGAACAAGGAAAACACGATTCATCCGTAAGAGAAGGACAGTACAAATATACGCAAATAAGACAGAGGAAAAAATACGAACACGAGAGTAATGTATTTTTTCCAAATTTTCAACGAATATCCTTTCGTTTTCGTTGTGTTTCTGGATTAATTCGACTTGCGAATCGGTGTTGTGCGCTTCGTGTGTTATTTTTTCCGTTTTTAATCAAGGATAAACTTTAAATTTTAATATCAAGAAAAAAAAGAGAGACAGATAATATTGAAAAAAAAAACATGTTGTAGCCCAAATAATAAATTAGTAATTTCTTCGATTATCTTGAAAATCGTTTCGTATGAAATCATCACGTCGAGTTAAACCAAGTTTTTTGGATCTGATTTAAGGAAAAAAAAAGTAATTTGAAAAAAATTAAAGAAAAAGAAAAAAAATATTGAAGTTCAGAATCAGTGTGACACTTAAAAGTGCGTGAGATTTTGTGTATATGTGAAGAGTATTTTTCACTTAAATTTTTGCTTAAAATATATACATATATATTTATTGCTAATTAAGCACTAAGAAAGAAAAAAAAGGAAAAAGAATAAAAATTAATCAATATTGTGTTTTGTGCCATCCCCTCGAGTTACAATAAAGCTTGACAATGTGCTCTATACAACGTGAGAATTCCTTGTTCCCCATTCAACTTTAAAATATTTTTTGAAGTTACATACATTGTATTGTTTTATGCATTCGTTACTGTAAAAAATTAACTAATCGTATATATACCCCTCTATTATCCTACCTTCTTTCTACAGTATCAAACTACTAATTGGAAATCAAAAAGAACAAAAGAAAAATATGCCTCTATCTACATAATGCTATTAACGCATTCTATAAAATCCTGCATGTACCGTTCAAGGACATAGCGTACCAAAATTTTCAACACCAACACAAAGACTTGAAAAACAAAAATTCCAAAAAAAGTTACATATGTTTTTGAATTTTTAAAGAAAAGAACTTTAAAGTTTTTTTTTTTGTTAACGTCACAGCCCCATCATAAAGTATACCTACACACACGTTCCTCTATTCACACATTGAAACAAAAGGAAAGATTTATATTGATGTATGCAGTTTCTTGTACATTTTCTATTTGTTTTTCTTTTTGTTTGCATAATAATTATGTTGCTTGTAGAAAAAATGTTTAATTTAAAGTAGATTTTTTGAAACTGTTCAAAAATAATTGTCGCCTATTTTTACTTCCAATCTGTGGTTTGGGGTGCAGAGTTTCAATACACCCACCCCAATCATTGACAGTTTCTTGGCTCTGGTGTTCATGTAGTTTGGGTGTTATTTTCTTGTTTCCTGTTATTCGTTTCACAAACTTAACCCCAACCCTCTACAACAAAAATCATACTCGTCGTTCCTTGTCGTCGTCGTCGTATCACATACAATATGGGGGAACAGTGAAATTAACGGTATCTAGTATATTTTTATGTGGTGAAGTATTTTTTTTATTGTAGATATATTTGCGTTCGTTAGGGTGGAAAAAATGCAAGCCAAAATGAATAAAATCAGATAGTATTATGATGGTGGGTTCGAGTCTTTGGTGATATAAAAATTGCTTTGTTTTAATAACTTGGGGTCAGGGACTGAAGTTGTGTTTTTTTTTTCATGTTTTGTTCATGTGTGTTTTTTTTCTTTCTGATTGTTGTCGTTGTTGGTATGCTGGCAGCATTTTTATGCACTTGTATGAGCATACTCGACTCGGTTAAAATGACTGACTGGCAATGGCTATGGTTGCGTTTTTTTTTGTTTTTCTGTCATTCTAATGAATCATTTCATGACCCAGTCTGCGTTGTGGTTTCATTCTTGTTGTGTGTTTTTTCACAATCTAATGGGTTTTGTATGGATTTAAAGCATACCGTGCCGCAAGCCAAAGACAATTGGCTTTTTTTGTTTTAGTTTAGTTTTTGAATTAAGAGCCACACTCCTTTGTAGACATGGGCACTAGGCAGTATACTGAAAGTAGGTATATATGTATGTTTCTGTATAGGTACCCAGCTTGATTACCTTTGAGTTAAATGAACTTAAAATATTTCTTAATTCTAAGCAAGGTATGATTGGTCCGTCGTCGTCGTTAAAATGAATTTCAAAATTTGTGATCCTTCTGAAAAAAGTTCGCAGACAGCTATTGACACGAAATAAACTTTTTGATTGAATTTATGAATAAAAGATTGAGTTGAACACAATTTATTATTCAGAATCCTTTAAATCAATAAAGTTGATGACAGTTTTCGGTTCAGTTGTCAAAAGAGTTTGTGGGCGTATTGTTTTTCTCTTGTTTATTATATCGAAAGAAGCGTTATTAAAAACACATTGATATTTATACGTAAGGACATTAATTACGAGCATTTAAGAAAAAAGGACAACATTTTTACATAGCAGATACCTATTCACTTTTAATTTTTTTTAGTGATGAAGAAAACTGATTTTAAAATGCTTAATACATTTTTAGGTTATCTGTGCATAAATTAATTCAAGAGTGAAAAAAAGACGCATTTTAATTTTTCCTTGTTTAGACCGCTCTCTTCGCAACTAATTCAACAGTCGAAACAATTATTGCAAGACAATTACTAAAAGAAAAAAACAGAAGAACCGTGAAATGCGCTTGTAATGCTTTTCACTTTTTTTTTTTTTTATTAAACTCTTATTTCCCACGTTAACTAACCCACAGGAGAAGAGTTAATCCATGAGTTAAAATTTCTCTTTAATATTAAAATAATTTGTGTACGGAATGGTAAAGTGACGTTTAACAAATATTTTCTTTGGGAATTTTGTTGTTGTTTACAGTACATGATATCCGATTTTTTGTTGACATGCCAATCGATTGTGGCGTCATCAACTGAACTGATAGATAAGCAGTTTTTTTATTTGTTTCAGGATTTAAACGTTTTTATTTTAATAAAAGCATTTTCTACAAAGCCGCAGAATAAGGGTAAATCTTTTCAATTCTGTGTTTCATAGGACTTGTTCAGTCAAACTTTCGAGCGCGAATCATTTACTTATCCATATTTATTTTAAACTAGCAGTTGCCCGCGACCTAGTCCGCCTCTTCCTCAGCCACCGGCCAGAGGTGCGTTCGACGTGTGCTTCATGCCTGCGTGGGAATTTGTTTTGCTAAAACAGTCGACTCTGTCTAAATCAAATTGTTTCTTAACTCGAAGCCTTCATATATGTATAATTTTCCCCCTTTTAGCTACACTTTCCACTGATGCTTTGCTCTTATTATTCGTAACTTAAAAGCATAACATTGTATAGCTTAAACCTTTCCTCGATAAATGGACTATTCAATAAAAAAAAAATCGTTCAATTTTATTTGGCAGTTGCTAGTATGAGCGCGTTCAAACAATCAAAAAAATGAATAATTTGTTGCCATTTTTAAACATTTTCCACTGATTCCTATTGTTATAAAGCCTTAGTCCTATCTTAATTATTGAACTATTCAACACAAAAAGCATTGCTCGATTTCATTTAGTAGTTCCTGAGATCAGCACGTTCAAGCACAGAACAGAAGCCTTCAAAGATGAATATTTTTTGCTATTTTTTTTCACATTTTCACTGTAGCTTCGCTTCTATTTTATCTATATATCTATATCATATAGCTTCAAGCCTTCTACGATAAATGGACCATTCAACATTAAAAGAAAGCGCTTTAAAAAGCAGAAAAATTAACATTTTTTGCCTTTTTTTACATTTTCCACTGATTCTTCGCTCCTATTGGTCTCAGCTTAATGTTAAGTAGCCTAAAGCCTTTCTCGATTAATGGCCTATCCAACACAAAAAGAATTATACCATTCGAACCAGTAGTTCCAGAGATTACCGTGTTCAAACGAACAAACTCTTCAGCTTTATATACAAGTATAGATATAGATAAAGATTTCTGGTCTTCTTATATGGTCTGGGAGCTTATAAGTTTAAACATTAAACTAATTAATTGAAGTTACTAGTTGCAACAGGGTCTAAAAAAAGTCCGTACGATATGGCACAAACTACGCCTCCTAGGCGTTTATAGAAAACTCCATCCAACTACTCCATGATTTATTCTCTGACTTGTCCCCTCACAAAAGTGCCTACACATTTGATTTGGTTTGAAAATCCTCAAGATATTTCTGATCTATTTTTTGACGAATGTCAGTACATATGTACTATTGTCCGGATTTTTCTAATGAACGCAACAGTTATGCCTTCCTTTTTACGTTGAATGCGCGTTGTTCTGTTATTACTTTAGCGATGCAGCCGTTAATACTTTCGTTTGTTCCGCTTTCGATCGTCATATTGAATCCGTCCGATGAAGAAGCTTGCCTCCGTCTGCCGCACAAGCAAAATGAGGTAAAAGCCTCCGATAACAAGTTCTTGTACCTTTCTCGATTGTTGGCCAACACCATCTAATTTCACACAGCACGATTTCCTGTAACCTGCTCTACGCCGTTCTTCCAGCTCAAATTTTATTTTCTGCACTGGTTTGACTATGCTCAAATGAGTTAGGTGTCTTCTCCAGCCAAGCTAGACCAAGCCTAATTTTTGACGTTGCAAATGCTTTGATTAGCTCATGATTATTATCGTCGCCGCAATTGCCCTATTATTCTCTTTAATCTCTAAGAGATGGAACGTTTTTGCCCAGGAGGATCTGTAGAAAAGTACTTATTAGTCTATCGTCTTATGCAACAAGAATTTCGCAGTAATGGTAACAGTAAGCCTTGAAAAACCAAAGTAGGTTCTATTGGATTAGGGATTTCGGACTGACCCAAGTTGATCAAGGATCACACTACTTCCAACTCGTGCTCCTCTACGTTTATAGTTATTGGTCTTCTTTTGCCAACGGTATCTGTAGAAAACAGAAGCAGCAAGTACTTTGTTTGTACAGCTTATTGGTTCATTGCACAGATGTTAACGTAAGTCCCTCTCGTAGATCTTCTAGAGTCCTGGATTTTTTTTTCACAAGGTGTAAGAGAACACAGACAATTTATCCAATTTTAAAAGTCTTGACAATAATCAGGATATCTTAGGAAGGACTAAAATGCTAGTCAGGGTCAGCATTCATAATATTTTTGGTACTATATTCGCCAAATTTTTTCATGATGTTTAAAGGTTCTTCCATGGCTATGCTTTCGTGGTCTTAAAAAAGAGATGAAATGTTGGGATATTAAATTCTTATCACTACCCAAAGCCAATATTTTGTCAATTTGCCTGGTCTGAAAGTAAATTGACATTTGCCGCTTATTGTTTATGCATATGGGAGCAATCCGATCTTGAACGATAGAGGTGAATATCTTATATGTGGTATTCAACAATGTTATACAACTAAAGTTGTTGCACTCTGTGATACCCTCTAACTTAAAAATGTATCATTAAATGCTTTTTCGACAATCATAATCATTACCTTACAACTTTGAAAGCTTCAGGCAGTACCATTGCTTATCAGCAGCAACAAAAATTATCTCTAGAAAAAACTTATATTTGTGGTCGGGATGTTATCGCTCCACGCAAGTTAGAAATATCGACTGTACAATAAAAATTGTTTTACATACTTTTGTCAATAACGTTAAAGACTCAGTAATTTTTTTCATTCCACTTTATCATTTGATCTGATTATCCGATTTGCAAGTGCCGGCAGCCCCATCATTGAATATTCTGCAGATAGACCACAGATGTTACCATACAGTTGGGAACATCTTCAGCTTGTTACGGTTGTCAATAGGGTAAACGTGTCCTTTTTTCGTCCATTTGTTAGCTTTGTACAGTAACTATACGAAATCTAATGCTTCGTCCTTACTCAAAGTTATTCAGAAAGCCATTTGTTGTGACTTTCTATAGTCTTTTGCTGTGACTTCCTATAGGTACCTTTCGCATGACCAATATGCTATCTTGTTCATAAACAACATGGTAATACGTCTTTTGATGATACATGCTGGTTTTAAGTTTGCCAAGTTCAAGGTACAAATTTATAGATCTTCCTTTCTGAGCCACGTATACATCCACTTGGTTGTTTTTAAGAGCCTTATTTAAATGCATATTAAGTGTTGAAAAAGACGTTATACATATATTCAAATCTTTTCAGTTTCAATAAAATATTTTTCTTAGCTAAATCATTAATTAATTACCACATAACAAAAGCATTCTTAGACTGGTGGTGAAACGAGGACGTTAACATTTTTTATTGACCCCAAAACACTCAATACTTTTTTCATACGAATTCATTGACACATTGTACAGGCTTACACACAAATAATTCTTTTTTTTCAGAAAACAGTTTTTGTATATTGAAGGACACAAGCGTATGTAATACTTTGCTAAAACCTGTTAATACTTCCACACGCCTTTAAAAACCAAAAACGTAAGATTTTGTTTCTCCTTTTTTCCATTTTTTCAGTCGCTTCTGCATTTTATCGAACTTAATTTATTCCACTTAAATCAAAACCATATGCAAAGACATAATAAGAGTTTCAAAAACAAATGCATGTTTCATACGCCACATTTTCTTTTCTTAAAGTCAAAGAACTCCGTTGTTTTTTTGTTTTTTTAATTCATCTCAAACACTTTGTTTAGGCGATGAGAAAATATTTCAGATTTAATTGCGATTTTAAATCTAGACGGAGGCGTCACGTGTTGGTCGTTGCCTTGTGCTTCTCTTCCTGCTCTCCAAAAAGTTTGGCAAAAATGTGACTAACCAAAAGTATTTAAACTAATATTCCAAAACATTTGATGTAATTTTCAGGTTTATCACAAAACAAATGCTTTCTTCTCTTTCAGTAGTATGAATCATCCTGTCAGTAAACACTATCGCTTTTGATGAAAGACAGTTTATTTTGTTTTTTTCCTTTAACCCGAAAAACCCAATTATTAATTCATGTCAAAATCCAGATTCTGATGAACCTGACGTTAGGCTGTCTATTGTATACACAACAACACATAGTTTACTTTAAACAGCGATAGGAAGAGTTTTCAAAATATTAAACGAAGCTACTTGGAATACGCCTGAATTTTTAATAAACGGTAACATATATATTCCCTTTCCGAAAAACAAAACTTGGTTAAACCATTTTAAGCAATTTTGAAAGCAAATCCTCCTAAACGAAACTTATGACGTGTTCTTAGGTAATGATGATTCTTTTCGGGAATTTAGCGTTGAATCATCATCATCCTCTTCAGAAGTATTCTGACGAAACTTTTAAGAAGACATAATAATGTATGATGAGAATGAGAAATCCTTGAAATGAGATTTCACCATAATGGAACAAGCATTTAAGCAAAAAAAAAAAAAAAAAAATAAAGTAGAAATGTTTGGGAAAAATGTTGTTGTTGTATCAAAATGTAATTACAAACCATCGCCAGGTGTGACGAAATAAAATGAAATTATTTCAAATGATGTAATAATTTAAATTGCACGAATAATTTGGAAACTGAATTAATTTGTAGAATGAAGAGATTTAGTTTCGGATTCCAAATTGGAAAATGATGACCGGGCAACAGATGGAAGAAGCTTAAACATTTTTGAATGGCTAACGGAATATTTAATTAAAATTGTATTTAAGAGTAAATATGTGTGTGGTGTGGGAAAGTTACACCTGTTTAGATTAACTTTTTAACATTGGCTACACAAACTTATTTTGCTTCTCGGGAAACAGCTTTAACACTATGGCTCTGTACCTTCAAATATTGAAAATTTAGGAAACTTCTTGAACTGCTATACTTCCTCGTAACATGTTCTCGTAATGCCCGGCATTACTACCCATCAGTAGTCGTACCTCAGCAGTGGTCCGAGTCATATTGTGTTGGCCCCTAAAAATTGACGAATTTCCTGTGTCTGATTGATCAAGAAATGTATGTACATTCCCGCCTTTGGGGATATGGAGATATTGGAATCACAAAATTGCTACCAAAAGGTATAAGCGCTGTCTATTAGTGTAAGTCCTCGTAATCCAGTGGCGTCGTGCAAATCCTTACTGCAATTGGCATTCACACCTCGAAGGATACATTTGACTGTCAAAGCCTTATAGCAAATGCTGGAAAGACGTGTTTGAAGTCTCCAACCTTGTTTTAAAGATTTACCAATTACATTTGGTTATTTTTATTTTAGCTATAAGCAACTGCACCTTCAAATTCAAAATTTCAAATGGGAAACACAACAGCACGTACAAACTAGCTTTCATTTGATTTATGTTGCTCATTATATTTTCCTCACATACCAAACATGCCAACTGGTACACATATCACCTCTAGAACTGTTTGCATTTGGAAATACCTTCAATATTTGCATGTCCTTCTAAATTTTCATGCCTTCTGCCCCCAACATTTCAATGCAAGTACCGGTGAAAAAATACCCAAAAATTGTTCCACATTTGAGCGTTTCCGGTCTTTGCTTTACGTTTATCGTCGTTCGTCGAATACATTATGTTTGTTGACTATAAAGCTATCAGCAAACCGGAACGCAGTCTCATACAGCTGAAACTCTGTACCTTGCTCAATACAGGCACATGCATAGCATAAAAAGAAAAACATCAAACAAACAGCCTTGTAAATTAAAACCAAGGTTTTAAGGATTTCTTCCATCAAAGTGTTGTTGAAATACCGAAATTGATTTTCTCCCTCTGTCGGGATTTTATATTTATTTATTTATTTATTGTTGTTGGTCGTTCTTGTTGTTGTTGCTGTTGCTGTTATTTCGTTCGTTCTGTTTGCAAGAACTATTAGGCACCATCAGTGCCAGTTTTTGTTCCCAGTGACATTTTGATTGCTTGCTATGGTAGAATTTGATTGGGACGTGATTTGGTTTACGAAATTTGCTTCGGAATGTATATTGTGTTATGCAAAGATCGATATGAACAGATAGGCCAGAGTTCATGTGCATTAAATTTTTGTGATTTTGACCCAATTACTTAATTAAATGAAACTATTAAACGAAACTGAGATAAATGAAGTACTTTGTTTCGTGAGTAAGTTTTTGCTGAGTTCACTTTGTGTACATCTACACGGTTGTGGATCGTGTTTCTCAAACACCAATTAAATAGCCATAGCTTGTATTGAATACAAATCTGTCATAAATTGCTGACGCATAAACGGAAGATATGAGGAAAATATAATTCTGTGCTCTTAACGTGAGGATATTTTGGACAACTAGAATGTTGAAAATTGATAAATAAATGTAGATTTCATAATTTGGCGGAAAAATAACACGTATACGCCACAGTGAACCCTATTTTTACTTTAAATATCGAAATTAAAATACAATATTTAAACATTACTTCAGCGTTGCCAACCACTTTAGCCGACAAGATGCCTAAATTAGAAAAAAAGATACATTTTTTCATTAAAAAATGCCTTTTTCTGATTTTTATCAGTGGGAGTCAAAAAAGTAAATAAACAAACCGCAATGAATACTAAAATGTTTTACTTTCAGTTTAACATAAGTGACTAGAAATGGACAAAACAAAACAAAAATGGAGAAGGTATGTTCAGCGAATCTGTTCTGTACAGTTTGGAATAGAAAAGAACAGCTTTTTGGTGTTCATTGAGACATTTTTTGTTCCAAACTGTTCTGGTTTGGTGTTCATTGAGTCTCTCTAGAACAGGATTTTCTGTTCCACCTTTTAAAGAAGAACAGCATAGATCAAGAGAGACAAATTTCAACTGTCAAAAAGATGAGTGTTCTAAGTTGCTCCAAAGTGTTCTGACATTTCTCAAGAACCTGTGCTGTATTGTGCTGTGCTGTAATGTACAGTGCTGTGTTTTTTTTTTCTCACTCAACAAAGCTAGGAAGTCTAACATCTGAACTTCTCTTATTAGACAGTGAGACGGATGAAAACCAGAAGAAACTGTTCGGAAAATTCGAACAACTTGAATGAAATGAATAAAGATGCCTTTTTGCAAAAAAATAAGCCTTAAGCCTACGCTTGCAAAATAATATCTAAAAAGCATGAAAGTGCCTAGGTTGACATCGCTGCATTACACTCATGTATTTTTGAAAAATATTATGTCATGGTAAAATGGTGTCAAAACGGACGTAAGGTCATTTCGATTTTTGACGTTTCAACAATGCCTATCTATAGAATGCATGCATAGAATGCACCTGTCTCAAAATTTCAAAATGGTGTGAAAAACTACTAGATAAGCCGAGCAGTTTGAAAAATTACATCCGCCTTTTGAAACATTGAAATATCAATCAACTCAATTTGAAACTCACTGATTTTGCAAGAAAAAAAAAAACAAAAAACAACTGCTTATATGGAATTATTTGAACGAAGAATTATTTTGCTTCGTTCTCCATGATTCTCAGCATTTGGTGTCTCATAAAATCTCTGTTTTTCAAAAATGGAGTGGAATTATTCGGGGCTGTTAGAAAAATCAAAAATGGTTCAAGATTCCGATCTTCTTAACTCTCATAACTTTGAGTGACGAAAAGGAGTAAATGGCCATGAAAAAAGGTAGGACTTCCTGCTGTCGAATAACATTTGGGCAAAATAAGTGCGGGAAAGCAGTTTGCGGTCATAAATGGCTCGCGGTGGTTAGGTTTGCGAAAGTGTCATTTGAGGGTTTTCGACCCCAACTTGCTTCAAGTTATTTAGTAAAATAAATTTTTGACAAATCGAAAAAAATCTAATTTTGTACAAAGAAGAATGTTATCATCATTAATTTTAAAGACAAACTACGAATCTTTTAATATAAAAAATCCCGTTTTACCTGTTTTCCGTTTTCATAGCGATTCTGTCCCTATTGTATTTTTAAGGTGGTGATCAGTGGATTGAATTCTGTGTCTTCCATTTACAAAACTGCCCCTGATTTCGTTGATTGTTGTCCATTGACATGTCGCCTTTTTGTGTTAAGATAAAGCAGTGTCGACTGACGACACCTATTAAGGAGTACATATATAGTCTTTTCAGAGAAATAAGATCTTTTGTTCTTTTATGATTTTTGTAGGGCTTATTAAACTGTAATTATTATTGCTATATTTGGTCTTAGCCCCATTGGCTTAAGCTTATTCCACCTATCCTTTCCCTCTGGGCTTGTACGAATGCTTGAAAAAAAATTGAAGGCGAATCTTCCTTCCCTCTAATTGCACTTAAGTAACTTCGTTTCTAATGTCATGGAACGTTGATAAACTACCAGGTCAAGAAATATCTGAAAACCGAAAGCTTCTTAATGACTGCGAGTACAGTTTTTCACAGCAATAGGTCCACTGGTGATCTTATGGCTTTCTCTACCGAACAATGGAACAATATTTTTACATCGTATTGGAGAAAGTAAGATTGTTGCAATTGATATTTCAAAGGCATTTGATAAAGTCTGGCATCTTTGCTCTTTTATCAAAAATGCATGCTTTCGGAATCGATGAATCCCTCCTCATTAACAAAAAACTTCTTTCGAACCATTGTATGGACGGATCAATCGCCACCCCAAAAAAATATTGGGTGTCCCGGTCCGTTTTGTCCCCAACCAACTTTTCATTTCATCATGATCTCTTCTTTAAACTTCTAATCAAGAATGTTTTGCTGACCATAGAACCCAGTTTTCTTATTCGTTTCCAGACTCACACCCCCCTCTTCGATGTGGAACTGCGACGGCACAAAATATGATAAGCTCGTTAAACTAAACTAGCTTTTACAATAAAGAATAAGTAATCCGCTTAGGTTATGTTCCAAAACACACATTGTCTTGTCTTGTTTCGTAAAAGTGAGATATAGTCCCCTTGCCCCTACTCCATAGTGATTCAACTCCTTCTGGAACGATCACATATAAAATGTCACCAAATAAGCCGCAAGATGTTTGGTCGACGTAAGACGTGTAAAAAATTGTTCTCAGCTTCTGATCTGACTATTATTTATAAGACCTTGCATACGCTCCAAACTATCCAGTTACAATTTCCATCCCTGGGCTGGTAACTCTGGTTATATACTTTAAGTCTCTTGTAATGTGTCTCTATCTATTCTTTTTTTATTTACTTCTTTCACCTAGCCTCTAGGAAATTAAAATAGTTGTCATATCATCCCCTTAAACAATTAATACTTCAAGGACGCACTCTCAAGTAAAACTTCCTCACTATCCTCACATCAAAGTGTAAAATGGTTACAAGCAACGGAATAGTTACAATTTGGAATGACAAACCGAGTTATTTTTGGAAGAGATTGGACAAAATTTGGCTATTGAAACCTTTTGGTTAAACACCTTAAATGTGAAATATACAAAAATAATTTTACGAATGCATCATAGCTTGATTCAACTTTAAACTTCGAATTCACGAAGTCATGGAGGAGATACTGCCACAGTTTGATATGTAAAATTTCATTTAAAGGATACGGTGCTAGTACCATAGCCGTGGTGGTGAATTGAATGAGTACCCTTTTGATTTCTCTTAAAATTTTATAGCTTTCTAAAAATGTTACTTATAGGAAAACCCTTTAGAATTGCCTTAGAAAAAAGGAAGTCTAACAAGAAATCTCCATTTTTCTGCATGGTGAATTCATTTCATTTTTATTTTTGTTTGTATCTACCAGTTCTTGAAATATGAAAACATTACTACCAAAATAAGGATAAGGTCAAACGTCAAATCTTTTTCACTGTCTATTAATCAAGACGCTTGTTGCTTGTGTGGAAGGATGATGAGTATCCTTCTGATGTGCATTTATATTTCAATAATGATGAGGTGCTGTTCAAAGAAGACCAAACTTTTAGCAGCTATAAATAACTAAGTTTATTTACTTCGTCTGGAAACCCTCTTACCAGTTTTGTATTCACTGTTTTTCTTCAATGAATTATACATATAAATTAACTTTCAAATTTTCGTTGATAAAAAGAATTGCTTATAATGTAAACAATCATTTGCATAAGAAAACGAAAACAGAGCCTTATGCTATTACTTTGGTCAAACGAGTGGCCAAGTTATTGACACAAATTTTGCATTTTACTTTGAAAGGAAACTTTAATTTATTTGAATAACTCTGAGAGTTATTAAGGACCCATTCTATCTTACCTGAAAAAATGTCTTATTGTTTACAATTTAACTCTGAATAATTTTCTTTGTAGTTTTTCATCATTGTTTTTATTTTCATCTTCAATGAATTATTAACATGTGCATGTTGAAATTGGTCTTCAGTTTGTGCTTGCATTAAGAAAAATGAATATTTCTTACATCATGTTATCGAACAGAAACTTATTTTATTTTAAAAAATTCTCACAACAGCTTACCGATTTCAATAATGGTTAGTACAACATTGACTACAACAGTTTCACAGCAATCAGCGGCAAGTGGCTCCAATCAAACTGTGCATCATTTGCGCCCCCATCACAATTCCCTTCATTACTCAACCACACTCCAGTCATCAGCCATACGTGGTAGTTACTATCTGAACAGTGAATCAAATTATAACAACAGTGGAAGTGGCAGTGGTAGTGGAATTGAATCCAAGGACACACCCAGTCTATACAACGGCAGTGGACATTTTCCCAATACCGTTCGCACTCAGCATTCGTCAAGCAACGTAATTCCGATTCCAACAACTTCATCAGTTCGCTCCAGGCCTGACATTCTTCTCAACAGTCCGACAGCATCGTCGTCATCATCAAAATGCACAAGTTCAAATTTGCTAAGAAATGAACTGAATCTCCTCGAATTGGCAACATCGTCATCGTCCCCGCCCTTGAGTGATCAAATTTCAATATTGTTCCCCAAGTGTCGGCCAAAAAGCGATGCTAATACAAACTCTGCCACAAGCACTACACAAAACTCAAGCAACAATTTTGCACAATCACCTACGGCGGCGGCTGCTACTGCGTCAGGTTCATCGTATTCTTCGGAATCAGTTTCCTCAGCTAGAATATCAACAAATCCATTTCTTTGCCTTCCAAGTCCCAGTGGTAACGAAACTAAAAGAAATAAATTCGAGATAACTTCCCATAAGGACCAACAAGAAGCCGTAGATATGCCACGAAAGTCCTCGGGTTATAATCCACCCCAACACCACCAACAACCCTATCAACAGCAGCATTATCATCAGCAGCAGCAGCAGCAGCAGCAGCAGCAACAACAACAACAACAACAGCAGCACCACCAGCAGCAGCAACAACAACAACAACATCATCAAGCAAATCAGAGCACTCACCGAACCATGAAGAACTCGGGAAATCAAAATCCATTCATTAATCAAAACTATTGGGACACACGTCATAATACGACTCCAGCGGGTACCGTCCTTAATTCGCCGGAACTAACTTCGGAGAATAATTCCCGCCGTCATGGTCACAATTACCTGCAAAAGCCACAACACATTAGGCTAGGTAGAAGTCCCGTTAGTCACCAGAATCCAACTCATGATTATTATACTGCGGACTCCAATGATAGGGAGGAGCATGAGATTCAGAATCGCGGTGATAATGAAGTCTATAATAGAGCTACGTCAATTGCGGCAAATGGTGGTGGTGGTGGCGGAAGTAGCGGAGTTGTGGTTTTCGATGACATTTCCGACAGTTGGCAAAGTAAGTTTTGTTTTGTTTTAAATTTATTTCTTTTTTTTTTCGATATGCAATGCTTGTCGAGTTTATGGAAAATTTCAAGAAAAATCATTTTGACTGTGAAAAACTTATCTTGCTTTTAACATTGTGCAGATTTTCACTTTGTTATGTTTTGCACTCAAAACAACACAAGTATTTCTGGCATTGCTTTTACTTTAGAACGCCTTGAACACAATTTCAATTAGTTTGCGAAAAGAAAACAGAGTTTCCATTTTTGAAGTTTTTTTTCTAAGAGAAAAATATTCGTAAACAGCATTACGCGCTCATGAAATTACTGGAATTCCATTTTTTTGAATAATTCCTTTCATTTCTCTTAGTATCTGGAAGTTATCTGCATCTGCATGATTTTATTATTCCTAAAAAAATTAACACCGACTCTCGTTCTGCACTACGATGCACGGAAGTATGTAAAGTAAGGAAAAATTCAACTGAAACTTATCCTTCTAGTGTGTCTTTCTTGAAAAACTAGCATTTCCGGCATGCTTCTATTTTTTCGCAAAATCTAAGCTACAACTTTGTTTTTATTCCACAATAAACAAAAAAAAAAAAAAATCGACGTGCCCATGTATAATGTATGGAATTATTTGAACGAAGAATTATAACGCTTCGTTCTCCATGATTCTCAGCATTTGGGGTCTCCTAAAATGTTTTTCAATCTCCTTAGTCCTCCTAATTTTGAGTGACGAAAAGGAGTGGATTCTCATATGAATAAGGATAAGATTTTTGCGTTTAAATGACATTCGGACAAACGTAGTGCGGGAAAGATGTTTGCGGTCATTTGGCTTGAGGTCTTTCAGTTTGCGGGATTTTTGTTTTCGGTCTTTCTATTTCAACCCTAAACATTTAAGGGACAATCGGACACTCATATGAAAATCATGTCGGTCGGATCACGGTCCCTGCATTTATGCAGACGGGACGGAAAATCACTCGAAGAATTTTCCTCTCTAGGCAGCCCAAGGAGTTTTCATCCGATGTTATGTCAAAATCTATGTCTCTGCATTCGTGAAGACCAGGATGATGAGGGTCTAGAATAGTAACACTTTAGTTTCTCGACAGAGGCCAAAGACGCAGCGATTTGCAAGAGTGATTCTTAGTTTAATGTTTAATTTCATCGCTTATGTCGTTGTCTCAAATTAATAGTAGATCGAAGGTAGACTATTTCCGTTACAACCCCGGAATCAATGTTTTGTTCGTATCCAACTTAGTAGTTAGACGGACTTTTGAAAGACTGTGAGCTGATGATGACAAGAATGATGTTGAAGAAATTGCAAATCGCCTTGTCTATAATCTTTTTTGACATCCAATACACCCGTGAAGTTGATGGAACGGCGTGAGTTTTCCACGGTCATCTGGACAAGTTTTTTCTGGGATACAAAATCTATATTGGTATCTATAGAAGATCCTGGGTTTCTTCAAGATTTGCTGTAGAGTGAAGTTTTGATCCATGGTGAACTTTCAGTGTCTGAAACCACACAGATAAGGACCTATCAGGTTCTTGACAAAAACATTAACACAGCACAGTAGACAAGATCTTGTAGGCGATGTTTAGGAGACTTATACCACTGTAGTTGTTGCAGTTCAGGGGATCTTCTTACTTAAAGATCAGGCAAACGATGCTGAGGTTTCATTCGTCGAACATGCTTTCCTCCTACCAAATCTTGCCGTTGAGATTGTGCCTACACCTAACCAAATCATCTCCAGCTGCTTTTTACAGTTCGGCGGCTAGGCCCTTTGCTCCAGTAACTTTGTTCGACTTAAATTTAGATATCATATCACTATCTTCACATCGTTAATGATGAGTGGGTGAAATTGGTGGTTTGCTTTACCTAAATTCATCGCCGTTATACAGCTTAGAAAAGTGATCTTTCCATACTTTCAGCACTGACTGTGGTTGCACTTGATGGTCTACAGGCTTCGGTTCGGGTGTAAGACCTCTCGTGGATTAATTTACCCTTTTGAAAGACTTTCGAATCTCGTTCCTGTTGTGACATCGCACATCTCCTCGACCTCACGTTTCTCATGCTCCCTTTTTTCTTTCTGTGAAGTTTGTGCTCCTAACTCTTTTTCTGCTTATATAGCTCTCCTTCTTTTTGAAGCGCAGCGCCGCTTTGCATGCTTTTTGTTAAGCTGCGTGTACTCGACGTAGGGATTTAATTTTGATGGCCGCGTAAACCTAGCAGAAGTTCTACTCAAATTAGATCTCTAAAAATTGGCGACACGATTGATTGAACCTTCCTAACGTTTTTATGGCCCTCTCTTTATTACCAATATTTCTTCTCCACAGCTTCTCTCCTAACACTATTTTACTAAGCCTAGCTATAAGAAAATGAAGTGCTTTTCCACAATCTATTCTTGACGAAAAATTGTTCATCGACGCCTACTTTGAAAACCATTTCTTTATTCTGAATGCCTGCACTGTGTCTTTATGGACACTCTTGAGTGCGTTCATGTCTTGTGATTTATCTTTGTAGTAAAAGGGCTTACCAAAATATTGTATTAAACATCTTACAAAATATTTCACTGATTTCTTGTCGCAGTTCAATTCATTAAAAACGTTCCATTATTTCTGATATTAACTTATAGATCTTCGTGTTACAACTGGCTCCCCACCAGCCTCGGCAGCACCTTTACTTGAATCTAACATGGATTCCGGCCATCATGATCTCACCAAAAGTGAAAATGAGGCATACAAAAACTACAGGAAATACTTGGACAAAAACTTTGCTGTAAATATTGAAATGCGAAATGGTATTATTGGTGAGATCATACAAAAGCACACACCTACTCAACTGAAGCCTTCTTTTGTTTTTCTTTTTGTTTGTCCTTCTTTTTTGTTGCAATTTTAGAATACGAAGGCTCACCTCGTCGTTTTGGTCAAGGCATACCAGAAGACGAAGAAATCCAATTACAAAATTACAAGTTCAACGCGATAACATCATCGCCACAAAAAATGCATCCAATTCGCCCAGGTTTTCCACAGGTAAGTTTAATTCAAACTTCACACAAAAAAAAGTTTCTTCGAAAGAACATCATTGTTCGCATCCAATCCTGAATCTTTCCATTTATTTGTCGGTTTCTTTTTCACAGCGCATTGTATCCACACCACAGGATTCTCCACCTCCATTGCTGAACTTGAAAATGTCACCCGTCAACAATACCGAAGACACGAGCAATGACGTCTCCGAAATAGGTACATTATCCGATATGACAGTGTCTGAGGTGATATCCGAGGCAGTGATGGCTGCCCCCTTAACAACAGCTGGCTTTTGTTCTCAAGGAACAACGACAAAAGAAGACACACTATTATCGACAACAGCAGCGACGACGACGACGATGTCAGCGGCGGCGGCTGCAAAGTCGTCAACCTTTGACTATTTATACGAATTTTCCGAGACAAGAAAGGTGCTCGAGGAGTTCTTCGAGTGTCCTTCGACCGATGAAAAACCAATTGAGAATGGCAGCGATGTTGACAGTATTGTAAGGTTCACCTCTTTACTCTCTCTGTTTGTATTTTTTTTCTTTTTGTTCTTTTACTTTACAAAGAAGCACTGCGAAAACACATATATATGCCTTTAAGGATGAAAAATACTATTTTTTGTCTGTCGTTTAAATTTAATTCAATTTTCTTTCTCTCATCAAAAGGACATTCAGTATGAATTCCATAGTAATGTTAACAACAGAGACGAAGAGGACAACATTGCGTTGCCATCTCAGCTGGACCATATTTTTTCGATGCAACCGGGTCACATTATGAATAACAACAGTCCATCCATGGATGAAAATTATCGTCCTGTGGACGTTGATGGCGAGCGCAATGATGATGATGATGACGACGAGGATGATGATGACGATGATTCTGAAAGCCCACAGCCAGTACCAGTTGTTATAAATAATAGTTCTCCTGTCAAGCCGCCTCAAAATCAAAACCAAAATCAAAATCAGAATCATGTGGTTAAGCAACAAAGCAATTTCTATCACACTAATGGAAGTGGCATTGGTAATGGTGTTGGCGTTGGCGTTGGCGGTGTTAGTGGTGGTGTCCTGGACAATCGTCGGATGTTGACAAGGGACAATGATAAATTGGTTCAGTATCGGCGAGATATAGATTTCTTTTTGGAGTCAGCTAGTCGCAGTAGTGGTGACCAAATGGACAGTCAGGATGGTATTAATCATAATCCAGTGCAGCCAAGGAGTTATCGATGTTCGCCTGAAACAACAGATTATGACTCGAATTGTGGCGACTTGGACAGTAAGTGCACTTCTGTGTTTTTTTTTGTTTTATTTTTTTTTTACTTTGAAAGTTTTCATTCCAATTTCATCTAGAATTTGTTGTGTAAAGTCTTTTTACTCCTTGCCAGAGAGAATGGTGTAAATAAAAAATGAGGTTTTGAGAGCTTTTAGTGGCTTTTGTCGCAAAAGTTTTGCAAGGTTGTTTTTAGAGATGAACTTTATTATTAGGAAAAGTAGGTAGTTCAACTTTCAAGTTATGAGTGGTGCGCCCATTACTATAGAACAAATATAGGTTACTGGGTTTGTCATGAACATGAACTAACTAATCAATTACTAGTGCTAGTACTGTTATGGTGACAACATTTTTACAACATTTTGAAAAACTTTTCTGTTGATATTGCCTTGAGGCTTGGTCAGACTAAAGTCTTTATAAACAGTTCAATAGGACATGCTCAGATCCTGTCTTCCTACACAGTCAGGCAGTGACAACAGCTTCTACACGAGTATTAATGATGGCGATACCATGACCTTATCTCACCTTTTGCATTGATAGCCAAGCGGAAATTAAAACGATTACTGCAACAACAGTAAAGTCAAAGCTTGATTCTTGCTGTCCCGAAGCAGCTAGAATAACATTAGACTCTGCAGATTCCAATACCAAATAACGAGACACGCGACACGACAAGTAAGATTTAGACCTGTTTTAAAAAAACACTATGCAATTACACAATTCATAGATCAGACCGATCTCTCTTTTAAGTATTGAAATGTGCTTTTTTGTTTTGCAGGCGAGATTTCGATGTTCGGTCCTTCAAAGGTCTATTGAAGAAAACACAAAACTTGAATGATAGGTCTGTCTGAGCTTCTTGGTGAATTTCTTATTGGAAGCACTTAATAACTACAAATACAATATGGAAATTAAATCAAGCTTGCGTTCAGGTGCTTCATTTTTGGGTTTCGCTTGTCGGATGTTTTGTTTTTTGACTTCTCTACTGGTTGTTGGTAACCGGTTTACTGTTGGGGGATGAACAGGTATATTAAAGTCTCCTGGTGGCCATTCACAGTAGGCAGTAGCTTTAATGGACCAGAAGGTATGCTTGAGGACCCTGGTGACACGACACGGCAGGCAATAGCACTGGTTATCCTATTTAATTTAAGGCCCCTGGTGAGATTCAGCTTAAGAACGGGAGAAAATAGCTGATTTATTTAAGGGTCCTCTAGTCGTACGTAAATAAACCGTTTAAGGTCACTGGAGCTGGTGGCATTCAACTGGGTAGGAAATAGCTCTGTTCGATCACGTTTATTACCACTGGAGGGGGTAATTTCAAAATTTGAAAAGTGAAATTCTGCATGGTCTTCCCGCCGTCGGAAACTACCAAAAATGATTGATTTTGTACTAAAAGTATAAATGACAACAATGACAAGTAGCAAAGAAAGCTAGTGCTAGTGGTTCTTTTCGTACAAAAGTACTTAACCTCATATGATTTTTTGAGTGTAAATTATAGGAATTAAAATGTTATTTTTACTATGATTTGATTTAATTTGCTTGCAGATATGTCTTTTTATGAAGGGCGAGTTATTTTTAACTACAATGCAAAAACTAATCTTTTCATGTTTCGTCCAATAGATATTCGGTATTTTTCTAGGGCTCATTATGAAAGCATGCAACGCTTTGTAACAGTATAATTAACAGTCATAATCTGTAAGGATAATATAATTAAAAGATGAGACTAAGTTCAGATGATCTATGTAGAGGATGCTGCAGCGACGAGGTGGCGCATGATGACACTTCTCACTTTCTCTGTCACTGCCCTCGACTTTGTCTGGACTTTGGAATAGCTTTATTAACTGAACTCTTAGTTAACAATACTTAAGGGCATCATAATGGATCTGCATTGATCTAAGTGAGACGTTAACGAAAACAACTGTCAACCTCTTAACCAAACCTTACCTAACTTTGCTGTTGATATACTCGATATGCGTTGCCCGTGTTCATTGACGGGCTGTCCTTTACAAACGTACTTCGGTTGGTGGTATAGATAGGTTCAGATCAAATTTTTATCAAACAAGCTTGGTCACTATCTTGTCTTTGCACACCAAGTTGGTTGATGACACCTGTGTTTTAACTTGAGTCCTTTGGGGCTTGATTGATGACTTTCTGGGCCGGTGAACCTCAGTCCTTTCGGTAAACATGAACCAGCATTTTAAGACTTTCACTTCCTGAATAGATTGGAGTCGCGCAGTTCTTGGTTTCCTAAAAATAAGTAAATGGTGCTTTTTCTTTCCAGCTGAGGTAGAATTCAGGCCGTCTGAAAATACATCAAAACTCGGAGATAAAGATCGGCGAATACAAACCTTATACAGTAATAAAATTAAATATATTTGCAAGGACTAAAAAACTCTGCTACACACACATGTGTGTATCCATTGCTAGGGGGAATCGTGCTGTGTTATCGTTTGTTGGATAAGGCTTAATCGTTTTCTTATTGTTTTTTTATTGTTCGGTGTGTGCTGGGTAATAGTTAGCGTTGAGTAGGCTGGCGCGCAACGGCAGCGGAGCGGAAGAAATATGTGAAAATTCCTAATAAAACACTTTTGTGCTTTTTATAAATAATGTAGTCGAAAATATTTAACAAATTATTCTAAGTCTATTAACTACCAATCATTTATACATTCAAGGCTTATCTGGAGAATTCAACGGAGTTTCAACATACTGCAACTATCCGAAATGCTATACAACAAGCATGCCCGTCTTGGAGGACGGTCTGTCAAGTGGTCACACATCAGACACCGAAAACAACAACAGGCCAGTCCCATTGACTGGCATTTCCATGTTGATGGATGTCAAACGAAACCAGGACAACAGCAATCATGTCAAATCAAATCGTGCCTCACCCAATGTTGATGCCACCATCAATGAAAGTCCTGTCAATGGCCATCAACTTGACAATTCCGGACGGGAATCGGTACGATCAAAACGAGATCAAGAGATCTTAGGTCAAAGCCCAAGTGGTAGCAATAATAAAGTATTTCAAAACATTGATCCCGATTTGGATTCTCTTTACTCGATAAGTATGCTTTTCTTTGCTTGTAGTTTTTCCATAGTAAAATGTTGAATTTATTGGATAGGTGTTTACCATCGAGGCACTGATATGGCTCATGTGACTCCGCCACCCCCAGCACCAGCACCACACCGTAAGCCTACTGTAGTAAGCTCGGACATATTCCAGAAAAATCAAGCTGATTTTAAGGAACCAAGACCAACAACTCTTACACCAAGCGGTGCTCCTCAACCAAACTTATTGAATCGAGCAAAGTCACAAAAGTCGATGGAAAAGCCGTTCGCTTGCAATCAGCCTCCATCGATTCCCGAGCGTTTGAGCAATGCATCGCCATCGAGCAGCTCACCCGTCTGGGTGCCACGATATTTGGACACAAGTGTAAACAAGAGTCTACTCGACTCATCCGACCGACAGGCCAAGAACCTGAGTGGCGATGAAGACGATGTTGACACAGACTTGGAGACTGACAGATTACTTGGACATCAGCGTCTTGACGATCAGGGCTTCTATGATGACACAAAGAGTACATCATGGGACCGAAAACCAATATCACTCCTAGCTACATCGCTGTCCAAATTCTCACCCAAAGTACAGCAGCAAAATTCGAAAAACTCCAATGGATCACTTTCATTGCGACAAGGCTTCAACTCCTTGCTAACGAGCACACCCGAAATCCCACCGCCTATTCCACCAAAAACTTCCACAACCAACTTGCTCCACAGCACCGGAGGAGGAGGTTCGATGTCATCGCTGGACCACAGTGACAAGTCTCCCGAGAAGACGCCCGAAGTTCGTGAAGATTGTGCTGTCGTTACCATTGGCAGTCCCAGTGCTGATTCGGCTTCCGATGGATCTGGCAATGGCAGCCAGAAGAAGGACAACCAAAATTCAGTAACAGGAGAGAAAAAAGTAAAAAAGAGTAAGAATCAGGAAGGTAAATTGTTAGGTTTCCTTCTTTTGCGATTGATGTTTTCATATATCTGTCCGTCTGTCGACGACCAGACTCTAATTGCGGTAGATATGTGTAGACGTTTGATTTTGGTTTCTTCTATTGCTAACGTTTCTATTTTTGCATGCGTTCAATTTTCAAATCAAATTGCTGCCTTCACATTGATTTAATTTGTAAGACATTTGTTTTTCTAGAGTGTTCGTTTTATTCGAACCGATTTGGACTGAGTTGTAATGGTTGTTTCTGTTTGTTTTCTCTTTTTGGTTCGTTTTGTATTCGATAACTACTTGCAATCCTTCGAAAAAGGTGGTGCAGTGCTTATCGAAGGGGTTCTGTTCCGGGCGAGATATTTGGGATCCACACAACTGGTGTGCGAAGGTCAACCGACAAAGTCAACACGAATGATGCAGGCAGAAGAGGCGGTATCGAGGATTAAGGTGAGTTTAGATAAATTTTGAATTTGGCTTTGTATTGGATCTGTTCATGGCTTGGTTTTGAAATTGTCATTATTGTGCTTGACGAAGAAGTATGCTTGTAGGATTTGAAAACTCTTAATATAAGCCACGTCATAGAAACTCAGAAGAAACTTACAGCTATGTTGAAAAAAAAACTCATAATATTAGTTCAATACAAGTTGTATTGGATGGATTCAAGTCTGAAACCCACAATATAAATGCTGATGTGCCTCAAGGCTCCGTTTTGTCTCCGACCCTCTTTCTCATTTGTAAAATTATCTCTTGTCTATGCAACATCACTGACGATAGTACTCTTAGCTTTTCTTATTCGTTTTCAGACTCACATCCCTCCTCTTCAGATGTGGAGCTCTGACTTGAACGGCATTGTAAAATGGGGAATAAACAAAAAATGCTGTCTTGTACCCTTAAGGCGAGATAATGATTACATATGCGATGTCATCAAAAGTGCCCTTCTGATCTGGTCCTAAGGTCATTTACGTCACTTGAACATCGACGTAATGTTTCATAACTCATCCTCTTTTAACAACATTTCAACGGTTTATGCTGTAGTGAAACAGCAAGTTGCATTCCTCCCCTTAAGATAGTCAACCGTAATACCCATGCCTCCAGGAATGCCCATCAGTCCAATCTTGATCCAAAATTACGGACGTATTGTCATGTACAGAAAATCGTCAACTCTCTTCCACACTCTGTCTTCCCTAGTCATTGTAATGTTCAGACATTCAAATCAAATGTGCACCGACACCTACTTTTAAACGCTCCCTTCTTTTCCTAATGCTCGCACTCTGCTCTTGGCATATAAGGTTATTGAAAAAAGGCCTTGAGTACGCGTTTATTATAAAAAAATGTAGGAAGACTTTTCTTAGTTTCAGAATCAAGTGATTAAAGAGTGTTGCCGCGGCATGAAGGTTGAATAAATACCATTATGCCATTATCACCAATGCAAAATGTGCGCACTTATTTCGATGTCTTGAAGTAAACTGAACCTGATACATTTACTCTTTCTCAAAAGATGGTAACATCATGTCGAGTAACTTAAGACCTTTTGGGAATTATTTACTAGACAGAAAACCGCCTGTGTATAAGTTCTAACCCTAAAGGTGTTCTTAATAAAATGCATCGTTGTTCCATGTGTAATGTTTAATGAAATATGTCAGCGTTTAGTTAGAATTAGAAGCGATTCTGTCGCACGTACTTGCACTCGTATTCCAAAATATTTGTTAACATTTATTAATTTTTTTTATTCACTAAAAAGTTCCTTATCTCATGATTAACATTTTTTTTTTACGATAACAATACGTGCGCTTTAGCAAGAAAAAATCAATTAAACAAACACTTTCTTGTCTGTTGTGGTTACACGTTAAACCTTATACCAGGACTATTAAGAAAGAAATGCTTGTGTTTCAATTTCCTGGCAGATGTTTTATTCGTGTTATGACATATTTATCTTTAGCATGATAAAATGAACGCATTACTCGAAAAATAAAAGCGTAAGGAAAGGTAATGTTCAATTAGAAAATTAGTTTTAAAAGTTTAGTGGAATAAAACAGGTCGATTGGAATAGAAACAATACTTAAGGTGCATTATCCAATAAGATATATTTGAAATTGCAGAAATTCTCTCTTAACAATCTCTTAACATTATTAATATTAGTTGGTAGTTTCGCTTTGGAATGTTAATTGTATGCATTGCTTATGAAAACCCGAAAACTAAAGCTAAATTTTAAGATAACAAAATAAAAAAAAAGAAAAACGAGTGGCGTGACAGCTCTTGAAGAGCGAAGGCCTAAGTGGCTTACTCTCATCAACAATTCTATGAGTGCGTGTGAAGAATTGAGGGCATCTACAATTTATCGCCGATTCCGAACGGCAAAATTGAGATGTTGAGCAGCACTTTTTCGTGACAGATTGATGCTCTTCGAAAGAGGCAGTACCCGTGATAGATGAAATCAAAGTTTAAATGGGCACAAGTAGTACTCGTACCCACAACGTTCTGCTTGGCAACCAACACACATAACCACTAAGCCACGGGCACTTGCTACATTTTAAGATACTACTATCAAAATCCGGGCAGTTGTTGGAATTTTCAATTTCGGTCCTTTTTTATTGAAACCACGGAACAAAATTGATAGTTTCCAAAATCTTAAACAACACTTAGCCTTTTTCTCTTCTCAATTTCGAATAGTTAAAGTAAGAAATGACTACCTTAATTTCCCGCCGATCTGCTTTTCATTTGAATGAAATAAGTGATTATGAGTTGAACACCTAAGAGGAGTTTTTTGACTCATGGTGATGTTGTGATCAACAGTCAACGAATGGCGAATGCCTATAAAAACTGCTTGTATATAGTAATAATAAATATTGATATGAAATTGAATAATGTTATCTTAAACTTATTTGATACTAGCCGAAAAAACCCTGCGTTGCCGGGTTTGAGAATTTCTGCGAGAGAGCTGTAGGTAATAACGCCAGAAAGTTCATCATTCATCATTGTTTGATGTAATATATTGATTATTAATAGTAAAAATGTGCACGACTGGGTCGTACGAACTTGCTCCTGCATGCTAAAACTAAATATTTATGATTACTTAAATTGCAAAAAGTAGTGTTAAAATAAGAGATATACTTTAAGCAATTCTGATTACACTCTTACTTACAGCTTACACTTAACTCAAAAAAAAAAACTCAATATATAAAAATAATTAGAATTCATTAAGAAAATTAAAATTTGAAAATGAACCTCGTAAAAACATTTCATTCCAAAAATTTAAATTCCAAACAAATTTAAACCTTATTCTTGATTTATTGAATTTTTTTTTTTGAAAATCGTCGGAGCCGTTTTTTTTTTAAATTAATTTTTTATATATAAAATTTTTCAAAAATGTTTTAAAATTAATTTGGGTATGCAGTTTTTAAGACTATAAAAATATACATATTATACTCCAATTTGGATTTTTAAAATTGATCCGTTTTTGAGATACAGAATTTTGAAAAAAAAGTTAAAAATATTTTTTAAAAATCCAAAAAAAAAATTTTAATTTTTTTGAAAACAAAATATTATTTGAACAATATATACGTACTTTCAAAAAAAAACTTACGCTGATCGGACTTTCAGTTTTCGAGAAAATCTAATAACAAAAAAACGGTTCTATGGGAGGTACCGTTTTGGAGCAATACAACATTTTTTTTTCACATAAAATACATGAATGTTTAAAAAAATTAAACTCGAGAAAGTTTAAAAAAAATCGATCGGTCCGTTTTGGAGCAAAAAAATTGTTTTGGTTTTTGGCCAAAAAAATCGTATGGTGGCTACCCTAAATTTTGATCTTAAAACAAAAATAAAAAAATTGGGATATGACTTTTTGCTCAAACCTCTAATTTTCAAATTTTAAGTCAATCGGACCAGTAGTTAAGGCTGTAGATGCCTGTAAACTTTCCGACAGACAGACAGACGGAATCGCCGGACCCACTTTTTTCGACTTCTCTATCATCGTAATGTCATATCTCATTCTCATCTCAAATTTTTTTTTTTTTACGAATTCAATACTTGCCATATATTCTATATGTCGCAAGTAAAAAATCGAAGGGCCGTTTTGAAGAAAATTGAAAGTTTTGGTTTTTGGACAAAAAAAATCGTATGGTGGCTACCCTAAATATTGATCTTAAAACAAAAATAAAAAAAAACTGGTAATGAGTTTTTGCTCAAACCTCTAATTTTCAAATTTGAAGTCAATCGGACCAGTCGTTAAGGCTGTAGATGCCTGTAAACTTCCCCACAGACAGGCAGACGGAATCGACGGACCCACTTTTTTCGACTTCTCTATCATCGTTATGTCATATCTCATCCTCACTTAAATTTTTTTTTACAAAATATATGTCGCAAGTAAAAAAGTAGATTTTAATTTACTCACCCGCAAATTTGTTTTTAAATTCAGGAAACTGACAGACGACATCAATTTTTGAATGGTCTCTCTATTTTTCATTTCATTTCATTTCCAGTTCATTCTTCTAAATTATATTTAAGGCTAAACTCCTACTTAAGCTTTTTGGACCAAGACAATGTCTACACTGAACATGCGCGATTTTCTGTGCATAAACATTTTCGCTTTATGAAAATTGGGTACATTTCGGTCTCTGTCAAAATTAGTTATAACTAACAACATTTTAGTAAGATTTCAATGTGACTTTGACAAAATCATTTAGTGGAACATAATTCTGAATCCTCAGTGAGATAGTTACTGTGACATCACAAATGGAATTGAATTGAATCCAAAATATTTTCATCTTCGAAATCTCAGAAAAAAAAAATCAGTTAGGGATGCATCAGACCAAAGTGAAAATACATAATAGGGTCAACAGTGGACACTATGACGTATACGTAACAATTTTTTATTGCATTGCGTTATGGTGAAAATAGAAAGTTCTTCATGAAAAACTCGGAAATCTCATCGGTTTTTACAGGGAAAATTCCATGTTATTGCAGGTGCATTGGTTTTCAAATGGAAAACTGGAAAATTTCAAAATGCATTTACGATGAAAAACTCGGAAAACTCTTTGGTTTTAAAAGGACAAATTGCATGTAACTGTAGGTGCATTGGTTTTCATGAAAAATTTTCTATTTTCCATTCGAAAACCCATTTTGAAATTTTCCAATTTTCCATTTGAAAACCAATGCACCTAAAGTTACATGCAATTTTCCATTTTAAAACCAATTAGTTTTCCGACTTTTTCATGAAAAATTTTCTATTTTCCATTCGAAAACCCATTTTGAAATTTTCCAGTTTTCCATTTGAAAACCGATGCACCTACAGTTACACGCAATTTTCCCTTTTAAGACCAATGAGTTTTATGAGTTTTTCACGAAAAACTTTCTATTTTCCATTCGAAAACCCATTTTGAAATTTTCCAGTTTTCCTTTGAAAACCAATTTACATAATGCATAATATTCATAATGTGAAATTTTCGTGCACAGAGATAGGAAAATAAAATCCATGCTTTTTTTGAATATCGATGATAAAATTTTCTTTTGTACAGAAAGTCGTGTCCATGAGATCGCATGTAAACATTGCTTTGGTCCAAAAGCTTAAGTAGGAGTTCAGCCTTAAATATAATTTAGAAGAATGAACTGGAAATGAAATAAAATGAAAATAGAAAGACGTTTCAAAAAATTGATGTCGGCTGTCAGGTTTTTTGAATATACAAACAAAATTTTCGAGTAAGTAGATTAAAATCAATGTTTTTTCCTATTTATAATTATTTATTTTTCTTTCAGAGTATCCTACTGCACATTCAGTGCATCGAACCATCGATAACATTTATAAGGTATGACTTTTGTTTGTTTGTTGGTTTATCGACTACAAACATACAACCGACAAACAAACAAAAGTCTTACTTTATATATTAGTATAGATTTCACACTTGTTTACTTTGAAATTACTTGCTACTTTTTGTAACTGAAAATTTATGTTTCTAAAATTTGTTATTGTTCAAATTTTTGTTTCTATCGATATCAGGGGCCCTACTATGTAATTCGATTCTACTTTTGATTCTATTCGAAACTCATTTGCGATTCTACTTTCAAATCGTACTATGTATGAAAGTAGAATAGAATCCCAATAATGCCAAGAAACTTGCTAGCAAATTTGCGATGTTCGAACGAGTGTCGTATTTTTTGACATAATAAACAAAAAACAACAAAATTTGTGGAAAAAATCGTTCGAACTTCAAATTAAAATTGTTAATATGTATGTATATACATTCATAAATAGACAGCGCACAAATTGTAAAGTGATGTGTATTTTTGTTTGTCATTCGCGCCTATTTGTTATCGTTTGTGTGTCGACAATCACGGCCTCGTATTTATATACAGGTAGCCCTTAACGACGAACATGGTCGTGGACATGCTCGTTTGCATATTGCATTATAACCTAGATTATTGGCAAGCCGAACATCATTTCGTCTTCATTTTTTGAAGTGTGAAGATATGTTAAGAAGAAGCGCAAGTCGCTGCGCTCATGGTCGTTTCAGAGAAAAAATAAGATTTGCTCGCGAGCATGCCCTACTCCCTACATGGGGAACAACGAAATCCACGATGGGGAAAATCAAAATTTGTTGGCAACAGCAAACAGTGCGCGAAGCCGCGAAACATCTCTCACACATAGAATTTTTAACGAGCGCGAACGGACCATGTTCATCTTTTAGGGCTAAATAAAGGCAACTGCATCGGATGAAACCACGACAATGTCCATACAACATTCCAAAAACATCTTCGTCGGCTGTATGTTGTTCGCTATTGCCGGAGGTATTGAGCACCGCCAAACCTTACAAACCACTCATTCTTTTGATGGCTTCGGTTAGGTACAATAGTTCACTGGCATTTTTACCAACATTTTGTCAAAAAAAACTTTTTAAGCCAATCTGTTCGATAACACATTTGATGTAGAGTGATTATTTGCGATTTTGCCTTGTTTTGAATTCTACTTTCGAGTTACGTAGTCCCTATAAATATGCGCAAGAACATAAAAATATACTTGGCACTACTAGAACTATTCGACTATCGCATATAAAAACATTCTTATAGAATTACAGAGTATGAAATTTGCGAATTCGAATAATTATATTGTAGAATCGAATTACATAGTTAGGCCCCAGATTATTAGAAAACGTATGTTATTTATTCAAGACCTTCATTTGGAACACTCAATTTAATTATAAATATGTAGATACTTAGTAGTTTGAATAGTTATATTATTACGAATGTACAGTGTGGATTAGATGTAAAACAATTTTCATTAACGCTTTCTCTGATTGCATTTTACAGTGGCTTATTGATTTTTTAAAAATTGTGCGATTTTCTATACCTATAGACATAACTATAATTATAATTATCTGTAGCTAAGTATGATATTACACGCATTACACATACAAACTCTTCACTGTGGATAAAAGTAGAAGTAGTATCCAACTGAGGATAGAATTATGACGTTTGCTCGGGTCTCGGATATAAATGTTGGTAAAATTAATAACCGGAACCCATAAAGCATGTTCGTAAAGTACGATAAACAGTTTAGTACGATAAACTAGTTAGAGTTATCGCTTTTTTACCGATTGTTGAGCTTTCATGTTTCATATAAATATGATATAAATATATAAACTACATTTTCTGACTAAACAACTTACTACCCAACGTCAAAGGTTTTATCTGCAACCAGAATAACGCGAAACAAAAAAGTGACAAGATAAAAAACGCTGTTGACATCATTTTTATAAGAAAAACAATAATTAGGCTATTGAGAAACCGAAAGTCAAACTAAAGTATGCGATCATATCCATTGACTTTTGTTTTATTGTTCCAATAACTGCGTATACGTCTTTTTTGTATTGTTGCTAAAAAATGATGAAACACGTCAAATAATAAAATCATTAGGTTTGAGGTCAAAAGACTGGGAATCAAAATCCCGGATAACGAAATTCCGCAGAGTACTTTCCCGCAGTACCTACTTTTGCAAAAAATACTACCTTTTATCATGAACATTTACTCCTTTTAATTACTTAAAGTTAGGGTACTATTTCCCATTTTTTCTAAACCTGAATTAGGTCACGCCCATTTGAAAAATAATTCTTCGTTCAAACATTTCCATATAAGCATTTGCTTTTTGTGAAACCAGTCGGTTCAATATTATTCGTGTATATACAGGGTTATAAATTTTGCGGTTTCAAAAGTAAACGTAAAGAAAATAAAAAAAGTCCAGCGGTGTCAAATCGCACGATCTTGGTGGGCAGTTGATATTGCCACGACAAGAAATTATACGGCCAGGAAATGCCTCTTGTAATAAAGCCATGTTCGCTCGAGTTGGGTGGCATGTGGCACCGTCTTGTAAAAAGAATTGACGGTGACAGTCGTTCCATTGTCGTTTTCGAAGAAGTAAGGACCAAAGAGCGCACCAAACTTCTCTTCAATTATGCTTGAGGATTCTTAGAACCCCAAATACGACAATTTTTTTTTATTAACTAATTAATTAATTGTCTGAAAAATCAGACAAAGGTCGGAAATTAGATTTTTGTTTGTTTCAAAATGGGTTTTCGAATGGACAAATAGAAATTTCTTGATCAAAAACTTGGAAAATTCATTGGTTCTCAACCGGAAAATTGCATGTTATTGTAGGTGCATTGGTTTTAAAATGGAAAACTGGAAAATTTCAAAGCAGGTTTTCGAATGGAAAATAGAAAGTTCCTTATGAATAACTCGGAAAACTCATTGGTTTTCAAAGGGAAAATTGCATGAAATTGTAGGTGCACTGATTTTCAAATGTGAAAATAGAAAATTTTTGATTAGGAATTCGGAAAACTCTGCGGGAGCACGAAGATAGTTCATGCTCTTCAACTAGTGTTAATGGTTTAACGTAAACGGCATACATTTTAGTTAAAAAAAAAACAGATTTTTGATTCCTTTCTTACTGCTAACAGAACTGTTTAAACTATGTTTGATATGTATTTCAGTAAAGAAAAGAAGTAAGGATTATTTATCACTGTTTAACTAAACTCACCGAATTATGTCTAAGTCTTTTGTAAGTTGTTAGTTTGTAAAGTCAAGGCAGTTGGAATAAGGAGGCCTAAAAGTAAATAACTTTCTTGCACTTAATTTATTGAATTCTCCTTTTCTTCCTCTTTGATTTCGAACAAATTAATGTGAAAAATAAGAAATACATAAGTGACGTATATAAAAGTCAATCAGTATTCTCTTCTTCAAACATGTTGTCAACTAACATAAACATCATGATTAAAGGTTTTAACTGATGTTCGAAATTTATAACTAGTGATCCGATCAAATTTTTAAATACACACAAGCCCGGGGAATTATATTTTAATTGCTGACATCCATGACATTGAACAATAATTTATTGATTGACTAACAAAGCACCTTTTTCAAGACCTAGCTTCAGAAGCATATTGTTTTCTACGTGAATAGAACCTAGGATTGTGAGATGGGTTTGCTAGAGTGCTCTGGATAAATTATCGAACTTTTCTCGAAAGCATGCAAAACAAACGACCACTACATGACCGCAAAATTTTTTCCTTGCGACGTATACTACCTTTCTGAAAAAGAAAAATTATTGTGTCTCTGTGGGATTTAGCTGTATGAATCATGAACAATTTTGAACTGACTGTTTTAGTGCTTTCACAAAAATCAATTGCTTTCGATGGTTCTACGAAAGGACCTCGTAAGAAGAAAAATCACTTTTTTTGAAATCAGGCTAAAAAAATGCACAAAAACCAGAGCTACCTTTTGGCATTTCTGGTTAGATGTGTTTGTTCTAAGAAAATTTAGAAAACTCGAAAATAAAAAACCTCGATAAAAAAATCTTTTTAAAATGAAAATACAGTACCTCGTTAGTCTCTGAAATGAGTTTTTGAGTCGTTTTTACTGTTAAGATTTGATCGAAAAATGTTAAACTTAATTATTAAAAGAAGTGTTTTATGGTTTGTATTTATTCTTAGGAAAACAATGAGAGTTACGTTTTTTGAAATTTATTTATTGTGAATTAGCTACAAGGAATATAAATTGAGGCAAATACATACGAGGTCCTATCCGTGTTTTAATTTCTGAATATTTTTGATACATACGAGGTACTGCAAAAACAGTTTTTTAGTGATTGTGAAAAACTACCCAAAAGTTCTAACGAGGTCCTTCCGTAGAACCAGCGTTATATGTTATTATTTGAACGAAGAATTATTTTGCTTCGTTCCCCATGATTTTCAGCATTTTTCTTTTCCTAAAATTTGTGTTTTTGAAAAAGGATGTTGCCAAGGCTGTAAAAAAATTGAAAAAGTGACCAGTGAAAGGTTCAGATTCTCGGCAGGATGTTTTGCTGTCATTTTATATTCGATCAAAATCAAAAGTATTACGGGAAAGAAATTTTCTGTCAAAGTGCTTGCGAGATTCTGTTTTTCGGTCTTTCTACCCAAACCCCTTTTTTACTTATTTGTTGTCCCCTGGTTCTCAATCGATGTTAAGTCTTGCACCCAAAGCTAAATGCCATCTAAATTGCTTATCAAAAATCATTTAAAATTTGTTTACCTTCATTTTACTTCCATATAAACGCTCAATCTTGGATTTGGATAAAACATCATCCCATTACCATAAAAATGCTCCTGTAGACATTGGTAAGTCATTAAATGTAATTTGTTGATGCAATCAGCATAAAAAATATAAAAAAACATAACTTACCTACATAACATTCAAACGTCATCGCCATTTCCATTGACTTTGTAAAAACTTTGCTTAAATTATCTTTGTTCGTCTATTTCAAAAAAATTTTGCACTCGGACTAAACAAAACAAAACACGTTGTTGTCATTTTGATTATTTTAAAGGCTCCCGATGGTGATGTCCAGCCTAGCACTGAAGTCGACCTCTTCATTTCAACCGAAAAGATCATGGTCCTTAATACTGACCTTAAGGAAATTATGATGGACCATGCTCTGCGAACGATCTCATATATTGCTGACATCGGTGATTTGGTCGTCCTCATGGCCAGGCGTCGTTTTGTCTCACAAGACATCGACGATGGACCCAAATTAAATCGCACTCCAAAAATGATATGTCATGTATTTGAAAGTGACGAAGCTCAATTTATTGCCCAATCAATTGGTCAGGCATTCCAAGTGGCCTATATGGAATTTTTGAAAGCAAACGGAATTGAAGATCATAGTTTTGTCAAAGAAATGGACTATCAAGAGGTGTTGAACAGCCAGGAGATATTTGGCGATGAATTGGAGATATTTGCAAAGAAGGAATTACAAAAGGAAGTTGTTGTGCCCAAGGCGAAGGGCGAAATATTGGGTGTGGTTATTGTTGAGAGTGGTTGGGGGTCAATGTTGCCCACAGTTGTTATTGCGAATTTGATGTCATCCGGTGCGGCAGCAAGGTGTGGACAATTGAATATTGGCGATCAGTTGATAGCTATAAATGGATTGAGTCTTGTTGGATTGCCCTTGTCCACTTGCCAGACTTATATTAAGAATACGAAAAATCAAACTGTTGTTAAATTCACTGTGGTACCGTGTGCTCCGGTGGTGGAGGTGAAAATCAAGAGGCCGAACACGAAATATCAGTTGGGATTTAGCGTTCAAAATGGAGTGGTAAGTCGAGTTAGCTGCGGAAGTGCAATGAAACGAAAATAAATAAATTTTTTTTGTACAGATCTGCAGTCTCCTACGTGGAGGAATTGCAGAAAGAGGTGGAGTAAGAGTGGGACATCGTATTATTGAAATCAACAACCAAAGTGTTGTTGCGGTTCCACATGAGAAGATTGTCAACTTGCTGGCTACTTCTGTCGGAGAGGTTCAAGCTTTTAATCTTATTTTATAAAATGACATTTTAAATTGATTATTTTTTTTAGATTCTAATGAAAACTATGCCGACATCCATGTTTCGACTTCTTACCGGTCAAGAAAATCCTATCTACATTTAAGTATTTTTATTTTGAACAACTTATTTTTGTTCAGTGTTTCTTTCCCTATGAAACATTTAAACAAAACTAGTCCTTGCTTTAACTAGCAAAAAAAAAAACATTTATTTTGATATGCCTACACACTATTAGATCGTAACTTAAACCTAGTTTTTATTTGTCAGCATTTACTAAACTTAATTGATTTCTACTTATAACATCTAGTCAATATATTTAGAAAGGACAACAAATATTTATATGTATATTTAAATTTAGCAAAAAAAAAAAAAAAAACTAGCAGTGCCCCAAAACATAATTCATGTGCAAATTCAACTCATAACTTTTCCGTCCGATCAGAAAGAAAAACTATAACTGAAAATGATTTTCCTACACTCATTTAATTTTCACAGGCTAACAATATTTGAAGAAAAAACAGTTCCAGAACTTAAGAATACTACAATTATAACTTTGTTTGGAAACCATACTTAGGCCTTACTTTTGTTTTTATTCTTTTACTTTGATAAATGGTGCATAGTTCAAATGGTAAAAAAATGGCTTCAAATTTTCAGACTCCTTGTTCCATTTGTTGTTGCCAAGGAAATATGGCCACAGTCATGTAAAAATTCACTTTAACTACGATTGATTCAAACTGTGAAAATCGAAGTGTGTTTGCAAATCCACATATAGGCTTTTCTAATGAAGACGAATTGATTTTGACAACTCGTGGCGGGTATATTGATTAGGCCAGTTCCACCTAACAACATCTCACTGAGATCTCAATGTCATTTTGACTGAGGCAAAATAGTTTGGTGGAACATAATTCTCAGTTCTCATTGAGATAAAATGGTTACCTTACAAATTGTTGTTGTGTGCATATGTCAGTCACGTCAAAACAGCTGAGTGAGAAATCGAATCCAAAAAATTTTCATCTCAGAAATCTCAGAAAAAAATCTCAATTCTCAGCTGAGATTTTTTGTTCCACGTAAAAAGTCTCTGAGATCTCTGAGATCTCAGTGAGATGTTGTTAGGTGGAACTGGCCTATTCTTTTGCTTTCTGTACAAATATCGCCTTTTAATCAATCACTTAAGACAAATCATAATAGGCGTTTTTTTTTTTACATATGAACAGAGCCTGAACTGCCAAACTAATTGTGTTTCTTTTTTAGTTCAGTGTGTTCAGAGCATCAAAGTTGTGTTATTTTTTTCGTTCAGAGCACTGATTCTGAGTGTTCAGAGTTCGACCGACGCGCTCGGAAAAAAGAGACCGAGCATTGTAAGCGAAATGCCTGAACAAACAAATGTCAAGCATATGAGATGTGGTAAAATGAAAAGAAATGTTTAAAATAATTAAAATGGTGAAGGAAACAAGTAGATATGGCAGAAAATATCAATTTTGTGATAAATAATAGTTTATTATATCATTTATTAATACAATTATACAAATAAAAAAAATCCTGAATATTAAGTGCTCAATTGTATTTCAAAATTACATCAGAACGTTCAGAAAATGTTCAGAGCTGATTTTGTTCAGCAAGCTCTGAAGACTCTGAGCTCAGAGCTCCGAACTAAAAAAGAAAAACGCCTAATGGCAAGTTACAGCTTCGAGCAACACGTTTAAACGGTACAACTTAATTATTTTTAAAATGCTACATGATCGTCCTTCCAAGTCGACAATTCAACGTTTGGTGGCAAAATTCGAGTCCACCGGCTCAGTGAAGCGCAACATCTACCGAAAACATCGCCGTTGTTCGTGAAAGTGTGCAGCGGAATCCGATGCAGTCAATTCCGAGTCTCTCACAAGAATTTGACCTGTCGCAGACCACAACATGGCGAGTTTTGTGGCGGGATTTGGACATGCACCTAGACAAATCGAATCCAAACGATTAAATTCAGCGACATTGTATGTTCGCTAATAGGGTTTCGAAACAGTTGGAAGTTCTCCCAATTTTGGTCGAAACATCATCCCTATTGATGAGGCCCATTTTTTGGATGAATGGATACGTGAATAATCAATATTGCCAAATTTGGGAAGACACAAATCTGCATACCTATGTCACAAAAGCGTGATCTAAAGGAGTATGGATCCTTGTATTTCAACGGGCAAATTCATAAAATAAAGATTATTCCACTCTTAATCCACAGGTTTACTAACCCACAGAATAAGATTTAATCAATTAAAATGTCTCATTAATGAAAATAATTTGTGCGGTTGTGACGCCATCTCATATGAGCTGATAGAGAAGTACTTTTTCTTAAATTTTTGTGTTCCTTCGCTAAACCACCCCCACAATGCTGAGGTCTTTCGGATCCACACCGCGCCGTCAACAAGATAGCTTTAACTGGCTTGGATATATAAATTTGATTTATTCTACCGTATGCTGACGGTATGTCTCCTTGTCTTTGACCCAGTTTTAAACCTGAATCAACTTATGGTCCGTCTACACCTGATTCTGGAGTAAAATCTTAGATTGTTTTGTCTTACAAACTGTCAAACATTTCTCTTTGTCAGACTGTAAGTGCCATAGTAGGTACTACAAAAATTGAATAAATGAGTGAGCTCCGAGTGAACTCTTATTCCAGTCTGCTTTCGCACTGAAAAACAGCGCCATAGACAATCATTAAGGATTTTCTCTAGAATTCATAAACCCAGCTTTGAAATACCATATGGAATTGCGGATTTGTATGCATGAGCAAAGACATATTAGGCACCATTTTAAACGAACTATTGCAGCCTTATCCACAACCCTCTTTATTATTTAAAATTATTTGATTGTATAATTTGTAAGCGTTTGGTTTTCACCTAAGACATTTAACACTTAGACACAGAAATATAATATACTTTAACTCTAAAACCCTTAACAAATAAAAGCTAAAGTTCATCAAATATCCTTCAACTATCATACCAAAAAGAAAAAAAACGTAGCTGAAATGGCTCCAATTTCTTGTTTAATCTAATACACAACATATGATATATGAATCAAATTCAACATTGTTTAAAATTAAAAAAAAAAGACGCTGTACATAAAATAAAGCAATGGCAAAATCAGATTTTAAAAACAAATAAAAAACAAATTAAACTCTACACATCATAAACTCACCACAACACACAAAAATATAGTTTTAAATATATATTTATTAAAAGTATTATTAAAACATAAAGATATTAATAAAACTTTTATTTACAACCAAAAAACTAAAGTCCTTTAACTCATATTGTATTTATTCATCCCTTAAAAAAAAAAAAAACAACAACAAACTAGATATGAAAAAAACAAAAGAATATTAACTACATCAAACAAATTCGAAAATCGTCCAAAAATAAATATTATACCTATTAGTGTGTTATATCAATGCGTTTATACATAAAAAACATTATATATATATATATATATAAAAAACTTTAAACAAAATACATGATGTATAAAATATTATGTACACATTATAGTATATATAAAGATTCCTTATGATATACATTATATAGTTTTGATATGGAAAGCTTGCTAAAAATAAACATAAAATTTACAAAAAAAAAAAACAAAACAAAAATTAATACAAATAATAAAATAAATTTAAAAGTTATTAAATATATAAAATTGTATTTAATAGCCCCCATCATATTTTAAGAAAACACATACCTATAAAAATGCATATATATTAAAATATTGAACAAAAAACATTAGTGGACAAAAATTAATAAAATATTTCTCACTTTTAGTTAACAATACTGCAGCACCGCTCCTGAAATATTTGAAATCTGTTTTTTGTTTGATGAATGGAAAAAATGTTCAAAGATTTTCTTTAACTTTCAAACTTAAAAAAAAATTGTAAAATATTAAATTGCGTTCGCAAATCAATTCCACTAAATTGCAAAGTAGATTATATTCATACACTTGCGAAATTCAAAATAAAAAAAAAACATTAGAGACAGCAAATAGCAGCCGATTAACAATACAAATAAGCAAATAATAAATACAAATATATATAGCAAAAAAAAAACAAAAAAACAAAATTAGCAAAACTAAGTAAATTGTCCATTGAGGTTATTTATTAATGTTGTTATGAGATTTTCATTTTCGTTAAGCAGTGTTTGCTGCTAAGAACCGATTTAGATAAACTTAATGCAAGAAAAAATATTAAACTGATAATGTACTGGTATTTGCCTTCTTCTAGTGTGTCTTATGATTAATAAGTCCATATTTTCATTAACCATATTATTGTGCAATCAATTATTAACTTTTTGTTTATAGATTTCAATTGACTTAGATTTTGTTTTAGTGGAATTACTTGGTGAGTTAGAAGTTCGAATTAAAGTTTAAAAACTTAAAAACTTAAAGTGGCTATGGAGAATATAGAAATGTAGCATTTAACACTAATTCTTGCAAACGTCTTAATATTTTGAAGTTTCTTTCCAATCATATTTCTGTTCATTTACATGTTTGCTTTTACTTAATTGTATTATTAGTTTCTAGAAAACATTTTAAATTATATTTAACTGAAGAATGTTGTACCTTTAAGATGCCGAAATATAAAATAAAACGTAAAATCCTTTCTACATCAAAAATTGTTAGCTTCATTCAACTATTCAAAAATATAAATTAAATGAAACCAAAAAATAACAATAATGTAAACACAAAAATATAAAATCTGTACCAACAAAAGAAAATAAGATAAAGAAGTATGAAAAAAAAAAACAAAAAATCTAATTATATCTGAACGACAATGCTTAACAAAATAAAGGAATTAAGTACGCAAATTATATTTATTTTTTTATCGAAGCATTAAAGTGACGACAACAGTAAAAACGAAACGTAAATGGAATAATAAAAATTGTCCATTGCAGACACTTTAAGGATGTTGAATTTTTCAGGATTTGATAATAAAACATAAGTGTTTATAGCTGTTTAAAAATTTAAGACATTGGAGGCACTTCCAAGTGTCTACAAGAGCATTTGTGATGGTGCATTAGTTGAGACCATAGAGAATATATAATACCTAGAGTCGCGACCTTTTCCTCCCTTGCCGAAACACCCTCAAAATTTTTCTGAGGTGAACTCTCACAATCCTCTCTTTTTTTCGTGTCCGTGAATCTGTGTAAGAGGTGAACTCTCACAATCCTCTCTTTTTTTCGTGTCCGTGAACCTGTGTAAGAGGTGACAAAAGAGTGAGCACTCAGCCGTGACAAAATTTTTTTCCTGATGCACAAACCCAAAGTGACAGACTTCCACCACAGCAAATACGAGACTAAACGCACGACTTTTTTTTAAGATTTATTAAGATTTTTGATACAAATATTGGTAAATTATAGTGCAATTATATGTTAAAAGTGCAAAGAAACAATATAACGTATTTATTTTTCATATTACATGCATTTTTTGTATGTTTAAGTTTTTTTTTGAAAATGCTGAGCTCAACGGAATCTTATTTTCGAAATCTGAGCCCATGAAACCCACCTCGACTCCAACCTGAGCATTGTATCTAACTCAGTGCGAATGTATGGGTGCAGTTTCTCATTTAAAAAGCATTGGAAAACTAACACATTCTCACTGGGTTAGTACAAAACGACCAAATTGCAGCTTGTAGGCAAAAAGAGAGCGAACACCCGAAGTCGTGATTAGGTATTATATATTCTCTATGGTTGAGACTCTGCAACGTTTTTGTGCTTTGAAATTATTTTTCAAACATTTTTTTTTCAAGAGAAATTTGTGTGAGCTTGGAGTGAACTAAGGCCCAGGGAAATATTGTAAGTCCTTGCTTCATTACCTTCTGATTTTTTTTTCCTTTCAGTGAATCAAATACCTACACATTCTATGCTTACTTATACACCTTCCGAAACTTTGTTCAAATTTTCATGTATCCTTAGTACAGATACTGTGAAAAATGTTATATCAATAAAATCGAATGCTGTTGGAGTCGATGAACTACGTCTTGTTTTCGTCAATGCAATATTTCTTGTTATACTTCTGTTTGTTACATTTCTCATTTTCAATACAGATGACCAGCATCTACCCTAACCAGTTTAGTAAAATGTCATAGGTTAAACCCATGCCAAAAAGTTGGTCTGACGAATATAGCCCTATTTCGGTATCATATACCATCGTTGTCAAAAGTTTTGAGAAAATTATGCAAAAACTATAAAATAAACTGTCATCTTAGAGACTTAAACATCTTCTCACTCATTTGCTCTTCGCACAGTTGCATCACATGTACCGCAAGGTTCAATACTAGGACCACTGCTGTTCTCCTTGTTTATTAACATGCTTGCAGTCGGAGATAGATTTCTATAATGACGAGGGCGACATTACGGTAGAAGAAACCGATATAGATTCTGATGATGAACCCAATACGAAGAAGGAACAAGTTTCTTGCCAGAAGGGACCAGATTTACTACAGCTACAAATTTATATTTTCAGGATCAGTTGATTTTCAATGAAAGTCCTATAAAGACCCCTTTGGAATTTTTAAAATTCCTTTTACTGACTATTTTCTGCAGCATCAGCAGGATAACATAAACAACCAGTCAACATTACAAAAAATGAAATGGAACAATACAATGGTGACATTTATGTCTTGCTGCCAACTCCCAACATCGAGGCGTTACTGGAACAAGAATGTAGGAAAAGCGAGAAAAAAAAAACAGTTGTATTCATTTGACAATGACAACAAAAATTTCATCCCCATTGGAGTAGAATGACATGATAAATTGTTAAATGTGTGGCCGCTTTTGGAGAAAATAAGAGAGCGTTTTCTGTTGATCCCCAAAAAAGAGTTTCGCGCCGTATATGAACAAATTATACTCACAAAATGTCGCCATGAATTGAAGCAGTACAAAGCAGCTAAGCCAAATAAATGGGGATATAAGAACCAAGTTCTAAGTGAGATTTTAGGCTTTAGCTACGATTTACATTTGTTTGCTGGACACCAGAGCAATACATTTCCTAATGGAGCACCTGATCTTAGTGTAAGTTAGTGTTAACGTCATCACCAGATTAACACAACTGTTGAGAAATATGGAACGGTTATCGTCAACCGAGTACCAAACTCGAGAATCTTGAAAGATAAGCTGCTGAAAGAAGGACGTGGAAGCATGATAGAAAAAGTGGCAACAATAGATGGTGTTCCTGAGTTATTCTGATGCCTCCATATGTTGGAAGGAATCCTGTAAAAGAGAAATGAAGGTACTCAAGAAAAGATGAGCAATATATAAAATTTGCTCCTCTAGCATTGATGTGTATAACAAGTATAAGGCTGGAGTGGACCTTCTTGATTCGATGCTGGGTTTATATCGCATAAAATTGCGATCGAAGAAATGGTTCAGCGCATATTTTTTCACATGATAGACCTTTGCACAGTGAACGCATGGATCCTTTGGCGTCGTCAAAACAAAATTTTATCTTCGTTTATTTGACTTCAAACTTGAAATAGCCGAGGAATTATGCAAAGCCGAAAAAGAGCCATTGAAAAGGCGTGGGCGACCTTGTAGTGCATCTACACTTGAATCTCCTGCGAGCTCTACATCTTCCCTCGGTAATTTCCGGAAGAGTGCTGAATCACGAGTACAAACGACGTACGTCCTGAAAGACATCAAGACTATCCACTTGTTTCCGTTCGTTTCGACAACGTTGGTCATTTCCCACCAATGAAGAAAAATCGTCAAAATTGTACAAAATGACAAGTTCATTTATGTTTTAATGATTAATGAAAAAGGGAATTGTTTTTCTAATTTTCACGTTGCTCAAACTCACAACTGTTCTTCACTTTAACACAATACAAATTCTGTTCCTTTCTTAATCCTTTAATTATGTATATCCTTTTTTCCGAAAAATGATAACGTTCTGAAACCTTTATTGCATACGAACAAAAAATTTGGCTCCTCTTTCAAAAGCTTAAATGAAATTAATTTTTTATTTTTTTAATGCAATATGTCTTCAAATATGAAAAATAACCCATTTTAAGACTTTTTAATTTTTTTCCTCTGACGGAAATAATTCATGCAGTAAAGGGACCCATGAGTATATGCATTGGGGAGTAATAGTATAACAAATTTCATTATATATGTATTTTGTACTGCGCGGCAAATGGCGTTCAAAATGTCCTCAAAGGGAAATATTTAAGATAATTCCCGACCCGAAAAAATCCCATAAATTTACGCAGTATGCCGGTAGTAAAAATGACGTTTACTCGTGAATTCTGTGCAATAAATGGACAGAATAGAAATATTTATTTCCGGCCAAAAAAAAAACTTTATTTGTGCTTTCGATAATCTATCGATTGATACCATTTTCGTCTTCAAATTCAGGAGCCTCCAAAGGAAAGTCGAGACATTGTTTCTGTTATTGTACTTTATAAAATTACCCTTGACGTCAAAAATACTGGTCTAGGGTAAATACGCTGACTAGTGTCGACATAGAACCATCAAAAGTCGATAGCTAAGCGCTCCAACTAAGCGAAGAGAGGCAAGCCCAAAAACGTATTGAGAAGGCAAATGCAACGACAACTGCATTAAGTTGGCCTTAGGCATGAAAAAATCCAAAATCGGGAGGCCTGCCGACTTTTCCTGAGGTGAATGCGGCGAACCCTTCATGTGAAGCAGTAATGTGGAAGAGTTGTGATCACGTCTGAGGTCTGACATACATAATAACTGTTAAAAGTTATATAAATTTAATTTTCATACGCTTGCAAAACATACATATGTATTTTATTCCAGTTAAATTCTAAATAATTTCTTGCCTTCACGCCAACTTCGCCTTCGTCCTTGAAAAAAAAAATTACTTAAAATAATTATTTTTCGATATGACATACAGAATTTCGAACGAAATTGATCATTTTAGTTCATATTTTGCTGAAGTGAGTGTTATTTTTTAACATTGGCACCATTTCTGATTGAAAAAGTATAAGTTTTGTTTTTCCTAAACCTTCTACCCGTATTCCTCTTAAGTTTGGAAACAAAATAAAGGAAATCGGTCAAGCAGTTTGGCAAGGTAGGCAAACAAAAATATTCTTAATCGGTTCTTAGAAACATAAAGAAAACAGAAAACAATTAGGACATTGTTCGGAAAAAAAGGTAGACAAAAGGATATAACTGTAGCAAGCCATAAATGGCTTCGTATGAAGTAAAAGGTTAAAGCGCGTCTCATGTTAGCAAAAGGAGTGGTTCTACGTTCTACCTTTTCTTCTAAACGGATGTGAATTATATTCAAAATGCGTCGCTTACATCAGACGTAAAATGAACGTTGCGTTCAACAACACAGTAGATACGCTATGTTTTTGGACTCTTTTTGCAACTAAAATCTATAACATTTTTTTTTTTTGAAAATTTACTCAAATACCGTATTTTACTTGAGCCAACCTACCTATTTTTCGTATTCCAAGAACCGATTCACGCATTTGTTTGAGACTCAAGCTTGCGTTTCTTTTTTGTATTTGTAATAGCTTTGTTCAGCGAGAAAAAAGACAGCACAGTACAGCACAGAACAGCACAGCTTCATGAGAAATGTCAGAACAGTTTCGAACAGTTTAGAACACAACATGTGTTCTACCTAAAAAGATGGAACAGGAAATCCTGTCCAAAAACTGTTCCAAACTGTTCTAGACAGACTCAATGAACACCAAAGCAGAACAGTTTGGAACAGCCAATGTGTCAATGAACACCAAAAAGCTGTACTTTTCTGTTCCAAACTGTTCAAAGTGTGCAGACGGTGTCGCTGAACATACCTAATGTAAATAACATTTTAGCAAAATGTTAATAACATTTTGCTTTGAATTTTTAAATTTTATCTACAGTTACGGATATCCGGATTCATATCTTCTTAACTACTCGGGAACTAAATGATTGAGATGGGAATTTCATTACCTATTTTGGTGCCTTGGAAATCGAAATCAAATGAAATTTGAAAGGTGGCCAGCCTATCAATGTAAAAAGAGAAAGAAGAAAAACTGTTTTTACATTTAAAATTAAGATAATGGGAAATATGAAGAAACTGTTTTTCTTCGTTCCTCCATTCCTGTCGGTGTCGGTCAGTGTGTCTATTTGGATTTGCGTCCGGTTGCTAATGCCACTTCCGATTTATTGGATATTTTGTGGAGACTTTTTTTTGTTTTTTTATTTTAGATTTCTGTGAGTCTTCTAATATAACCTTGGTTTTTTGGCTTTGTCTCGTTTCTGATTTCCTTCAAACGGAAATTTCTGTTTTTCATGATACGTAATAATAGATATATAATACTTTTTGTACATATTCTACCTTTAAAATTTTATGTTTAAAGAAAAAAGCGTATTTTTAAAAACAAAACTACATAGCTGCCATAAGCTCGAAGCAACAAAAAACTCGTCTTTTATAAGTGTGGTATTCAATATTCTATGTATTCAAACAAAAGAGCTGAGGTACAAACAACAACAACAGTCTCCGCCAGCTAGCTCGGTCCTTAGCTAGTTGTCTCCAGTTTTGCACTCCAAGTTGATTGAGGTCCTCTTCCACTTGAGTGCGCCACCTGAGTCGCGGTCTTCCTCTCCTCCTACGTCCCTCGGGAATAGTGTCGAAGGCTTTCCATTTCGCTCTAAATGACCGAGCCATCTGAGTCTCTGGACCTTGACCCTTCTGGCTAGGTCCATGTCGTTGTACAACCCGTAAAGTTCGCTGTTGTATCTTCTTCGCCATTCCCTTCAATGCACACGGGGCCAAAGATGACCCGAAGAACTTTCCTCTCGAAACAGCCTAAGGCACTTTCATCCGATTTTGTCAGGGTCCATGCTTCTGCACCATACAGCAGGACTGGGATGATGAGTGTGTTGTACAGTTTTATCTTAGTTGCTCGAGAGAGGGCTTTTCCACTCAATTGCTTTCTTAGCCCAAAGAAACAGCGGTTAGCAAGAGTTATTCTTCGTCTGATCTCGGCGCTGGTGTTATTGCCCGTGTTTATAGCGGAGCCTAGGTAGACAAACTCCTCTACTACCTGGAAGTTGTATGTGTCTATTGTGACGTTCTGCCCGAGCCGTCGGTGTTGGGTGTCCTTCCTCGAAGACAGCATGTACTTCGTTTTTCCCTCATTTACCGCTAAACCCATTTTTGCCGCTTCTGTCTCAATTCTCACAAAGGCGCCATTGACATCACGCTGTGTTCTTCCCATTATATCAATATCATCAGCGTACGCGAGAAGTTGAACAGATTTTTGGAAGATAGTACCTCTGGTGTTGACGTTGGAGTTCTGCACTATCTTCTCAAGAACGATGTTAAAGAAATCCGTGACAGTTATCTAATCAATAGTACTGTTTAATAAAGAAAAAACAGATCAGAACAGCACAAGTAAATGAATACTGTCAGAACAAGTAAGAACAGAAAAGAACACCTCCTTGTGACAGAATAAAATCAGCTGTTAAATAAATACTCCTAGTGAAATCAAATTGAATAAAACTTGCATTTGTTGGAAAAAAAGATACAAAAAGCTTGTTAGATTTTTGTGAGAAATTTTTAATTGTGAGAATAGTACTTAGTATGTATACCTAATATTTTTACTTCCTCAGAAAACTCGTCGAATCGAGATAATTTCAAAAAATTGTTTGGTTGAAAAAAATTAAAATAATTTGGCATTTGAAATTTTGACATTTGATAGCTTTCACAAAGCTGCACCACCAAAAAAGTAGGGGCAGAAAAAATTGTACTAAGCTGAGCTGAACAACTTCAAGGAACACAAAATGCTAGATTGTAGAACAGTTTTGGGCAACAGTTTGGCTCATGGAACACACAAACGTGTACTTTTTGGATCTTTTCTGTTCTTTTCTGTGCGGAACAGATTCATTAAACATACCTGTATTACTATCTCCAACGACAATATAGTCTTTACTCTTTGCCACCAAGCCAATTGTTAGCTTCCAGAGCATGATGTTTAATATTCCCCAACGTTTAAGAACTAAATAAATATGCCAAAAACATAATTGGTGTAAAATTAACACAACTGCGTCATTAATATTAATGGCCCCTCATGTCAGGGCCCGATAAAGATGTAGGTTCTTAATGTTTGTGCACGCTCTCTCTCCATTATTGGTAATGGCGTGAACAAAAGAAATCAATTTGACTGTCACCGACTTGCCAAAATTATCATTGAGCGATTAGCATAAATAATTAATCGACTCTTCAAAAATACATCAACCAGTTCATTCGACCATAAACAAATTAATTTAGAAACTATGCATTTTGTATTAGTTACATCGACAAAAAAAAAAAAACATAAACAAAATTCTTTGAAACACAACAACATTAACATCACGGTGATAGCCGCGGCGACAGAAAATTATGCTTCTCTTATATCTTAATGGCTGATCAGAATTGCAACTGAATGGAACTTTCACTTAAAATGTTCATATGTGTGGTATGCGGTGAAGAATTTCTTTCTAGTACCTATACCTTTTTATGGTGACAGGTCCGCAGTAGTTCAGGTGTACAGTTAGTTGCCTTTAGCTGATACTTGTTTTGCAAAAGACTTCAAGCAGTTCACACTGTTCGATGAGACGGCCCTGTTTGCTGTAAGGTATATGTACGCATTAATGTGAAGATGATTCACTTGTTATTGTCCAACCAAATACACCTGAAACCGAGAGATGTCAGGTTTTTAATTTAATTTTGTTAAAGAAAGTTTAATGGGCAATGGTATGAAAATAGAAATGACTTACATTAGCAGTACAATTCCTTAGTCAATATTTATCGCGAGGCTATCGGATAACGTTTAAACTGACATTATTATCTAAGTCTAATTTATTCGAATCTTTTGTTTGGATTAATGAACATGTATACTCTACTGTACTGATGCAGACAGAGACATTAAACACGTGCTAAAACTAATGGAAAGTTCTTAGTTTATTGACACGTGTGTCGGTCAATGTTAGAGTTTGGGTTTGCAGTGAAAGTTTTACCTTTACACTTTAATATAATAAATTCAACATAAAACTTTATAATTACAATTGCAGAGCTGTTTGACTTGCGGTAGTCAGATGCTGGTAGTTTCATTATATTCTTCGTCTTTGAGGTTTTTTTGTCTTCTAAAGTATAATGGGTATAATTGTAGGATTTCGTTTTTTTTTCTATGAATGAAAATGTCTGTGATTTAAATTAAAACTTAAATTTTGAGATAAATTAATTGTTGGGCTGGCAAATCAGTTAATTCTTTAGCAAGCTGTCTTCAGCAACAAACCAATGTGGTTCTTTCCGCTTTTGGAATGCTGGGTTCTTGCAATTTTGTCAATGTCCTTGGCGTATCAACTAGTTGGATAGATTGTTCTTATGTTTTTTTTTTTCAAAGGCAATATTGAAGAATTATTATGACAACAGCTCGACGACGGATTTTTGTTTATTTAAAAAACATCCGTGCGTGTTTGTTCTTCCTAACTGTGATGGATCAGATTGAACTCTCAGTGGTCTATGATGTAAGTCATTGTTTTTCCTTTACAAACAAAAGAATGTAAAACTAAATAAAACAAACAGCGGAACTAAAAGTATTACACGATCAGGTTCATGTAACAAAAAGGAAGCCACACAACGAAATTGCAACACATATTTCCTGCTACCGGCTGTCATTTCCAGCATTATCTCAATTTTGTTTGGTTTTTATTTTTCGCATTTTGCTTTATGCATAAATCTACATAAATAAAAGATGCACATTGTGCATTTGCAACTTCAATATCAGTCAGCTAAGACAAGTTTATAATGACATTAAAGCGCAAACTATTATACTTAAGACGATCACTCACCCATTTTGTGGGGCTGTAAGAGATGGTAACGAAATTATTGCGAAGCGTAATTGCAGCAGTTACCGTTGTTTTCGATGGTTTTTGTTTTTTTTCTTGCTAAAAAATAGACAAGAACTTAATGGTCGATGGTTACCTTTAATGCAATCAAAGTAATCTAGCGGCAAATATGTGTTCCTAATCGTTATAGCCATGAAATTGTTTTTATGGGGAATGAAAGATAAGATCGTTACTTGTTTTCATTTTTAAGAATTAATTATGTACCTAATCGAGGACGGATCAGGTCCTTAAAAATGCAGAAAGTCCTGGTTTTGGTCAGATAAACCTGAAGTTCGTTAAAAAACTATGTTTTAAAATGCAGTGTCAGGCAGTAGACTGGCAATAACTCTTGATTTCGTTCTTTCAAGTACCTACATATTTATCTCGATCTTGTTTGAATTCCAATTTGGTCCAACCAGACAAAAACGATTTAAGTTCGGAACGTGTGTATTCAAATGGGGACACTATCTGCAAGGTCATATGAATACAAATTTATTTCTTACCCATCATCGTGGCCTACATTTCATAAAAAAAAGCGAGTAACAATAACACTTTAAACACAAAAAAAAACTAAACCTTGAAGTGGAGAGTCGACGACGTTCGATGAAAGTTCTTTAACTAAAAAAAAAATAAAAACAGTATTTCCGCTGCACTGAGTATTCATGACAGCCCACTTAGTTTGACATTGTTACAAGACTTTGCACAGACACCGTTGTTCGTTGGTCGTTCGTCACCATTAATTTCACTTAAGTGGGTGTGCCAAATAACCGATTCTGTCCAAACAATAGAAACCATTCGGTTAAGTGTACGCATTCCACTATACATATTTTTCGTTTTTTTTTGGCTTTGGCCAAAAGTTGTGATCATTTTTGTGGATTGGACGAGAGAAAACAGAAAGTAAAAAGTGTTTGCTTTAAAGTAAAAGCCCACTTGGTAAGTGTTGACTAAAATTTTGTCTGTTTGCTTCTTTTTTTGTTTGAAAGAGATGAATCAGTTTTCATTCCAAATAACATATGCTGAGGTTCAACGGCATAATGTCGTGACGCATGTCAGACTTGTATGGCTTAGGTGGCCATAAATATTTTTCATACAAAAATGAAAAACAATGAAATTCTAATTAATATGTTAAAGAGAAATGTTTTTGGATATTTATGTTAATTTTATAAATAAAATAAAATATCATTTTGAATGATTGAAATTGAAAAAAAAAACATCGATTATATAATTTTTTGTTTATATTGGCATTTTTAATTTCTCTTACTTTTATCAAAACTTTTAAGATCAAGAAACAGCTTATACAATTTACCATTTCCAAAAAAATATGTTCTATGATTTTCAAGTTGCATATTTATTTATTTATTTACTTATTTATTTATTTATTCGTGAATGCTTAACAAACTGTAGATATAGAATCTTATTAGGTAGAAGTGAGCTAGTTTTACAAATCAGGGCAAATATTGAAGTTACAAATTAATTAATTTGAAGCTATTTACAAAAAATACATGCTTAAAAAAGTTCTAAGCAGATAACCCATGAACAATTTAAACATTTATTTTCTTATTCTTTTCAAATAAAACTCAGAAAACATATTCACAAATATGTATGTCCGATGTCCGTGTACAAAATTGTCTGATGTGAATCAATAAATTGACAAATGCCTAGACATAATCGCGAAGAGAAATTTTAATTTATTTTTGAATGAAACTTAATGAGTATAATGGATTTAAGGACGTTGATTGATTAGAATACTAATTATTATCGAAGAGCAGAAAGAACATTTTTCTTTGCGGACACTCGCTTCATTTTCCAGCTTTGTTTCGAAAATAACTCTGTAGGTATTAACAAAATTTTCGATCTTTTAATTTTTTTCAAAGTTTAATATCTATGTATTTAAGTTATAACATGAAAAATGTCAATAAAGCTTTACTCAGATGACAAGAATTGAAATAACGTAAATTTTAAAATTATGACATCTTACATTTCTCATGCCAAATTTGATTACCTTAAATCTTCAAGGTATCATAAGGATTAAAATATCACGCAACGAGCTATTTTTTCCGATATAATAATCAATACTCAATTTAAAAATCAAATACCAAGAACTATGTTTTTGTCATTGTTTTGAAAATTATTGTATCCCTTGAAATTGAAAAATAAATTTCCATTATTTTATCACTTTTCTTTTCATCAAAATGGCATTTGTAGATAAAAAACTTCAAAGTTAATGTAAATGAAGTTTACAAAATTGAAACATGAATTTATTTGCTTCGTTCTCCATGATTCTCATCGTTTCAAGTCTACTGAATTTAGGTTAGGTTAGGTTATATGAGCTGACAGTTGATGTTGTTACCGTCACACTTAGATCAATGTAGATCCCTTGTGATACCCTGAAGTGTTGTAACTTCTGAAAAAGTGATTTAACCTATGAATTCTATGGTTGGTCGAGCCATTTGGTGGACCTGACAAAGTTCAGTAGTTCTTCTAGTTCATTAAAGAAATAGTTGCCTAAAAATTTTAATCTAGTACGGCAGAGTGCTGGACAGTGGCATAGGAAGTGAGCTGTGTTTTCGTGTTCTTCCTCATCGCCGCAGCCTCTGCATATGTCGTCTGTACTAAGCCCCATCTTCTTTTTGTGGTAGCACTTATGAGGGATCTTAATGACGGTTTTTTGAGAAGTAATATCGTATCGGATCTTTTCTTGTCATAATGAGGCCAGAGTTTCCTGGTGTTACCGCAGGTTTCTAGTAGCCTCCATCTATCATTTGCTTTCTGAAGGATATTATTTCTAATGTTTCTTTTTGATTCTATGAGAGAGGGATCAAGTACCGAGCCTTCTCTTTCAAGCTCATCTGCTTTTTCATTTCCTGGCACACCACCGGGAACCCAGCAGAGTCTTACGTTGTGCTGCATACCAAGAACCCTTAGCTCTTCGCGACAGCAAGAAATACGCTTTGACTTGATTTGCGTGGCAGATATCGCTTTTATTGCTGCTTGGCTGTTAATGAAAAAGGTGATATCAACGTGTGGTATCGCCATCATGGATATTTGATTAGCAGCGTTTTTCACTGCCAAGATCTCGGCTTGGAAGACACTGGCTGGAATGAACTGGCAAGGCTAAGATTTTCTGAGTAGAAACCTGCCCCTACTCCAGTTATCATTTTCGAACCATCGGTAAATATGGTAAAGTTCGATTCATTAGTGTAAGGTACACTGATTTCCTAATCTTCCCTATTAGGGAAGCTGGTAGGGGTCGTGTAATCAGTACAAACGTCATAATTATAACCAACGTATTTTGAAAGGATCGTAGCATGGCCATGTTGACTAGATCTCCAAATATTATGGTATGACTAAGTCGAAGAGCGCTGTTTGCAGCTGATTCTTGTGCAAATAAGTCTATGGGGGTAAGATTTAGGATCACTTCGAAACCCGAAGTTGGGGTAGTCCTCATCGCTCCTGTAGTGCTAATGCATGCCATTCTTTGTACTTTGGTAAGGGTTTCTAAGTTCATGGATTTCTCCAGAGCTTGCCACCAAATCAAACTACCATAAGTTAGAATGGGTCCAACTAGGGCTGTATACATCCACATGATTATCTTGGGATCCCCAATCTCTTCCTAGAATCCTATTACACGAGTAGAATGTAATCATGGCTTTCTTGTATCTTTCTTGTATGTTTGGACCCCAGTTGAGTTTCTTATCTAGGATAACTCGCAGATATCTCACTTTTTCTGAGAGTTTAAGTGGGGTATGTCGATTTTTGGCATCTCGAAAGAAAGGATTTTTCTTCTATTGGTGAAAAGTACCAGTTCTGCTTTCAGAGGGTTTACTTTAAGACCGCATTTCTTGGTCCAGTTATTGATCGTAGTTAATGCGTTTTCTAATTGTTCGCTTACAGTGCTTAGGTATTTTCCTGTCGCCAGAAGCGCCAAATCATCGGCATATGCTACAACTCTAACACCACTGTTCTTGAGTTGAATGAGAATTTCATTCATCACCAAAGTCCAGAGAAGGGGTGAGAGTGTTCCACCCTGTGGGGTTCCTCTAGATGTGTACATTTTTATGTCAGAGTTAACTAACTTTTGTGTCCGTAGCTTAGTGGTAAGGTGCGTTGGCTGCTAAGCAGAACGTCGTGGGTTCGAGTCCTACTCGTGCCCATAGTTTTTATTTCATCTTTTTCACGAGGAGGTCACTGCCTCTTGCGGAAGAATGACAAAACTCAAGAGTATCATCTGTCATATGAAAAAGTGCTTCTCTAACCTTTGCCGTTCGAATCGGCGGTTTAAATTTGTAGGTTCCCTCAATTCTTAATACGTTCTAGAGAATTTGATGATGAGATCAGTGGGTAGATTAGCTTTTCCGCTACGGGGGGGAGGGGGGGGGGGAATAGATATATCTAGTTCGTTAATTTTTTTTTTTGAGTTTTATAACTGAAAAAAAAATAACATCTTCGTTGGGGGGAATTCATAAGATAATAATCTCTATACAGGATGTCCCAAAATTCAACGATAAGCCGGAACCAGAGGGTTGCCTTAATCAAGGACTGATGGAAAAAAAAAAATATAAAAAAAATCAATCGCCATTTTGTTTCAACTTTATAAACAAAACATATAAATTCTCCAAAAAATATCTCTCTTGAACGGGTTTTTACTACTGTGACACAATTTTTCATTTTTTATTTTTGTTTTTATATTTTCGTCAGAATAATAAGACGTAAATCATCCTTTAATCAAATATCCAAAAATTTCAACTTTCAGCGGTTTTTCCACGGCAATGAATCAAAAAAGTTGTTTTCCATACAATTGTAAGGTTTTTTTTAGGTGCAGTCCACTCCATGGCATTTTTTTTTTTTTTAAAATTGGCGCAGCCTTATCAAGATTCTGAGGAATGATTATAAAACCCCTGGTTCCGGCTTGTCGTTGAATTTTGGGACATCTTGTATATATAAAATGGACAAACAAACAACGTTTGTTGTATCTAGACTCCGAATGGCCCAACAGTTATTTTTTGATATTTTCATGGTTGATACTGTTGTATTCAGTGATGATTTCTGTGAAAAAAAATTGAAAAAACCGCATGGGAGAGTGGGGATCACTTGAAAAACAAACAAAGGTCGGAAATTAGGATTTTTTTTGCTTTGCAAATTTTTTGGTTTAAACGGGGTTTTCGAATGGAAAAATATAAAGTTCTTGATGTAAAAACTCGGACAATCATTGCTTTTCCAATTGAAAATTGCTTGAAATTGTGGATGCATTAGTTTTCAAATGTAAAAATGGGAAAATGTGCAAATGAAAACTGAAAAACATTTCAAAAATGGGTTTCGATGAAAACTGGAAAACTTATTGGTTTTCAAATTTGAAAAATCCATGTTAATATTAGGTGCAGTGGCTTTCAAAAGGAAAACTGGAAAATTTAAGAATGAGTTTTATAAAGAAAACCTCGGAAAAACTCACTGGTGTTCAAACGCGAAACTTGGAAAATGTGTTATTTGGGGGAACTGGTAAGCAGAAAAAGGCAAAAAAACTGGAAAAACTGAAAAGTGAAATGAAAAAAAATTGGTGCGGGTTTTAAGTAGCGGGTTTTGGCTAATGGTGTAACGGTAAGGCGTGTAGAAATAATTGGTAGCGGGTAACAGAGTAGTGTCTTGGCGGATATGGGAGACGTCCTGGGAAGCACAAGGGGGTAGTGGGTTGGGTAGAGTGGTAGAGGGGGTTATCCTTATCGATTATCGATTGAGGCAGTACGAAGTCTGAGGAGTCAGCTAGTATATGGTAAACATAATTTTGAGATTATGAATTAGTATTGAAACATATGTCAATAACTCTTCCGCTTTAGTTAGACATGCTTTAAGTAATGAGTAATAGCGCATTTGCTTTTTCTGGTCTAAACAAATGATGTGATTATCGCTACTGTTAGATTCTGGGTTAACTACCACCGCAGTTGTGTGGAATTTGTTTGTGTGGATGTATATGCTGCTATGTTTCCGGCGGTATCTTTTACCAACTTAACAATCGTGTCACACGATGCGAAGAAATTTTAATAATTTTAATTTTTTTGTAATGGAAAGCTGGGAGGAAGCTCGGTTTCTTGCACGTTTACTTGTTATCATATTGGTTAAGAGGCCTAAAATAAAAGTTTTTTAAAAATCGATATAAAAAGAGAAAATTTTGCTGGTTCTCCATGGAATATAGGTATAGAATATACATGTGGACAATGCCTCTAGGAATTTGTTAGTAGTTACTACGGACAGACGTGGCGTTTCTTTACTCATTTGGAACTGGTTATCTTGAACAATTATCCATCCCAATGGGGGGGGATATATCCCCCTGATTCCCCCTATCTACGCCACTGGATGAGAGTAAGCCACTTAGGCCTTGGCTCTTTAAGGGCTGTCGCGCCATCTTTTTTATTTGTTACCTAATGTACAAGTCTTCTTAATTACTCTGTAGAAAGACTAAAAAAGGTAGCAGGTCTCATTTATTTAAGTGGCTAAAAAGGAGTACATTTTAATGAAACAATGAAGTAATGTCGTTGCGGCCAGTTGCAGGTAATGGTTCTGCAAGTTCAAAATGATAATTCCTTTTTTCCATACATTTGAAAGTGACAGCTATTTAGGTGTCGTTTCATATATTTTTATAAGCAACACCCTTGGTTTGGTGTCAATCATTTTCTTAGAAAATTGATTCTTCACGGATCTGAGGCAATTTTTTTCCCCTTAAATGAATTACATTGAAAAAAAGTATTGAATTTTTTACTTGAAGAATTGATTTCTCTAAAATCTCTTTTTGGAAACAGATTTACACATGTTCTCATACGAATTTTAACACATACAACGAGATATTTTTTATTTAGTGTCTTTTTATATTTAAAAAAACGCGCGTTTAGTTAATTAAGAAAAGCAACCAGTACACATATTTTGCTGCATACGAGGGTTTTGAAAGCAGATGCTACATTTCAAGGGTTTTCACTTTCGACTGAGAATGATGCCGACTCGGAACATGCAAGATCGATTTTATTTGATTTCGAGTGAAACGATTGAAACAAAAATCAGCCCAACAAGGAGATCCGATGTCCCCACCAATGTTCTCAGCTGTGCTGGAGGAAATTTTCAAGAATCTTAATTGGAAAACACGGTATGGAATTAACAAGGCGGTAAAATGTTAATAACTTGAGATTCGCTGATGAAATCGTACTAATTTCAATGAACACCAAACAAATTGAATCGCTGCTAAAAGAATTAACTACTGCCTGTAAGCCCTATGGACTCAACATAAACCAAACAAAAACAATGATCAATCACACAAAATAGATATCACATTAGACGGGGTAGAAGATTACATTTACCTTGGACAATTAAACTCATTCAAGGACCAAGAAAACAAGGAGATAAACAGACGAATCACAAATAGTTAGAAACAATTCTGGAATATACATACATCAAATAATGGAATCAAATTTAAGTAACAACACATATATAGTGGACTCAGGAATACTACCCATTATGACTTATGGACTACATGCACTTGGATTAACATCAAATTTAACAGAAAAACTAAGGACATGCCAACAAAAATACGAAACCAGCATATAAGACAACAAACAAAAATCATTGATGTAGTTTGAAGAACAAGAGGACACATCTCAAGACTTCAAGAACAAAGATGGACTAAAATAATTACAAAATGGACTCCAGCTGACAAAAGACGACCTGGAAGACCTAAGAAAAGATGGGCTGATGATTTGGTTGGTGGACTACAGACAAAATTGGTATAATGAAGCTTAGGACAGAGAATTATGGGCAACATTGGGGGAGGCTTATTCCAGAAATATATCTCCATGAAAAGAATAATCAAAGATTTATATTTATAATTATTAAATTTTCAATATAATTAATAAGTTAATACTAGACCTTGTTTGTAATTTAAAATTATCAATAAAAACCATTGTTAAAACGAATATTGAATATATAAACTTCAAAAACTTCAAATGGCAAATAAAAGCATATAATAATAAAGGTTGAAAGAAAATTGGTGAAAATATGTTGCGAAAAATTGGCCAATATTGGAAGATTTTGTAATCGTATATACCTACTTAGCTTTATAAATCTCTGCGTCTGTGAACATCGACGACAATTTTAAAGTACCTTAGATCCTTTATGAACAAATAAAGTTTTTCCTTGTAACATATTCAACATTGCGGTAATAACATGAAAGCGTTCTACAGTACTGTGAATGGAGGACGAAGGTTTTACCAAGCTTTTACTGTGCAGACTGCACAGCGACAACATAGGTCTGCCTAGACAGCTAGCTTAGCTAGCTTAGGACAGAGCTCTTGTTTGATTTTGCCGAAAATGCTTAAATATTGCCTTTGTTATATTACACAATTCTATCAAGAATTTGTTAATACAACTCTCATATTTATAAGCACTTTCTTAATAATAAACCGAGAATGGTTTTAAATATTATTTGGAAAATTATATAGAGATATAAATCAACACGAATTTGAGAAAATAAATGGTGTTCATATTCTTGGTGGCAGAATGGTTTCGTTATTAGACAATTTATTACTTTATACTTAAGTTTGTTTTTTTTTTCTAGTTAAAAAAGGGATAGATAAAATAATGAGATAGAATTTTTCATAACGATTAACACTTTATTAGACTTAAGAAATCATAATTAATCCACCTATAAAATAAAAAAAAATCCTTGAAGGTATAATAATAATAATAATAATAATAATAATAAATAATAATAACCAACAAGCTGAAGGCTATTCCCACGATAAAGACGTGCATCATCGTCGTCGTCGTCTTCGGCGATGTTTGTTTTTCACGTTTAACAGTTTTTTATTAGCTACCATCAAAACAGCTATTAATCTAACATCATTTGCATCAGGTCAGCACATTAGTAACACACTATAGCTTGTGTTCCACTGCGAATGCTCATCAAAAGAAACCTAATGGCAAACATTTTCAACATCAATCATTCCTGCCTCCTCCCAGTGAAATCCATTCAAAGAAATTCCAATATGAAAGTGAAAACACTATGCCACCTGCTTGCGAAGCTCTCTTGTAAATTCCAAACAATCTGGTAATCGGTATCTTCCTGCTAATTAATCTCTGGTTTATTGCGATGCGATTGTCAAAACCAAACAAAATAAAAGAATTAAGAAAAACAAAACTACAACTTCGCGGATGCGGTGCGATATGTGATGCGTGAGTATGTCAGTACTTTGCACATAAGCAATTTGCCTTTCTTTTTTTTTATATTTTTGTTTCTTAATTACAAACCTAGACATCAATTTTATTTAAGTTATTATAAAATGTCTCATCACACAATTTTGTACTAACTTAATAAAAAGTTGCATGCAATTTGTTTTTGTTTTTATTTTTTTGTCGCTTGATCTGAAAATTCTTCGTTTCTCTTTTTGCTGTTCGTTTTTGAAGGTTTTTTTTTTTTTTGCTGATATATTTATATGTCCAGTGTCTCATAAGTGAAAGTTAAATTGTGGTTTAGCTTATAGGGGATATCGGGAAAAAGTTGGTCGGTTTGTTTCAGATAGTGTCAAGAACAGACCAAGACCCTGTAAAGGAAAGGAGTGGAAATAGGTTACATAGCCTCAGCTGCCTGAGAGCATACATTTGAGGAAGAGAGGAAGAGAGACATCAATATATTTCGGTACCCGATTGTCCCCTAAAAAGAAATTCCAACATTAGGTCACAAAAGAAAAAAAAAAAAAGAATCAAACAAACCTAGTGGACTCCAACTGTTTTAATGAATCTATTCCACAGACTGAAGTGACAATAATTCATACCCCATTCAGCGTTCACAGTTCACACAGCCGTTAAGTCTTGAGTACAATAAAGATTATCTTTTAAACTTGCAATAATAAGTGCGGGGGTCACTTGAGAAGCTTTACGCAGTCAAATACCTGAGTTGCGCGTCAAGTCAACTTCTGCATACCTTTTTTTTTACAATTTCGAGTTATGTAAATTTTAAGCCGATGATGAGTAAAAGGTACTACAAAGCGGAAACCTGTCCATGCAACTTGACAGTTTGTTCGTTGTTCATTCTTCAGTTGTTATTGTTGTTAAACTGAGAAAAAATAAAAGTGAAAAGAGTTCACAAGAATGTTGCGTAAGGTACCTTACCTACGCCAAAGTCAACAAAAATGACAAAGTTTCTTTGTTAAATTCTCCAAGAGAAACTTCCCATCACCACGGATCGAGTTGATATTATGCTGTCAAGAGTGAAAGAATAAAAATATTAACAAGCAAAAAATGTCACTCGAGGGAACTCCAAAAGTGGTAATTTATGAGTAAAAAAGTAGTTGTGTTAAAATTGATATTCGGTTGTGAAAAATGTCTAAGAGAAGGTGCATGCAAAAATCAAAACAATCATTTTTATGTTAATGGCTTTTTGGGCTTGTGTGAACTGAATGAAGGAATTTCAAAGCTGTACGACGACGGTCTTAAGAGATAAGTTGGGTTGGTAAGGTGTTAAGATGAATACTAATGGATTAAGCAATACGTTGGTGCATTGCATGCATTAACAATATTTGGGTGAGATTGAAAGAAGGTCTTTGGGTGACCCTGAGCCTTTAATCGCTTTGTACTTACATACATGAAAATTATGTTTAATGTGCGAGTAAGAAATTGAATTAAAAATTACCTAATTGCGTTTGAGCCATCGCATTCACTAAAAAATGAAGATTTCGTAAATTGGTGAGCGGCTTAATTTCATGTTTGGAATTATTATTAAGATATGAATTATAAAACAAAAAAAGTTACTCGTTTTTATGGAAAATAAAATGATAATATATTAATAATTTCTTTTTCTGTGTTCCCACATGGTCACTGGGCTGTTTAAAAACTCATAGTTTTAAATTTTAGGTCAGGGATAAAATTATTTTCATTCATAAGATACATATAAATGAGCATACATTTTTAGGAGCTTTAACAAAAAAAACTTATATTTTTAGGTCTTGCCAAACACATAATTTGACAATATTTCGCGATTGTCTGAAAGATTAAAGATTTTGACTGAGAAAAGATGTATAACAACATAACCAAATATAACACGTGACATTTAGTAAAATAAGAACATATCTCAAATAACACGATTAAGGTTGGCATGTTATTTTGGATAATGTCCAAGCCGTGACGTTTATTTTAAGTTAAGAAATCAACCGTTGGTATCAAATATGCAACTTCAAACTATTCCTTATTTATCAAAAATATTTACCTATCTTATGTCAAATTTTGTACTGTAAAATTGACCAATCTAAAACTCTGGTTATTGACGACGTTAACAAATCTAATGTCGTTTTCTATTGACTTTTGAGATTTGTGTGTAAAAATCTCAGATTCTCCACTGCAAATAGAAAATAGAATATGAAATCTCGAATCTTTTTTTGTAATTGTGTGTGTGAAATGTCAAATTTAATCGATAAAAGCAGTGTTAGTAGACGTAAGCAAAATATCATTTTCTGACAATAAAAACAATTACATTTTTTATTTAATATTGTTTATAATGCGTAAGTTCAAAAAAAAAAAAAAATTCACGTTTGTCGTTTCGCACATGTCACTTTTTGAAAGTGTGTGTGTGAAAGTCTGTGTGCAAATAGGTGTGAATCTTGTTAAAAATCCAGATTCAGATTTCTGATTCTCAGATTCTTTTTTATTGTCATTTTCTTGAATCTCAAGACGCAAATAGAACATGAAATCTGAGATTTTTCCACTATTTCCCCTCTTCACCCCCTCTTTCAGCTGTCAGATTCACAAATCTCATTCTGAGATTCGCAATGGAAAACGACATAACAACTTGGTACATTTTTTGTCAAATAAATAAAAAACCTGACATTGCCTTATTTTTTTTTTTCATAAAACAAATAAGTGAAAAACAAAGTTAAACATCTTGGGATTGGATAATATATTTATTGATACCAGCAAAAGTAACTATGAAATAGAAGAAATTTTGCAAGTCATTTAAAGAATTTTTCTGAAGATTTAACATTAATGGCCCCTATTGGACGCAAATACTTTTGCCAGAAGCTTGCAAATTTGACAGAACTTGGTTTGACACTTTTTTTTTGTCAAAATGACATTTAGATTCGTTTGGTTAAAACTTGACACTAGCATGGTGAATAAAATGGGTTAAAATTTATCCTGCTGTGGAGCAGGTTAAATGGGTTAAAATTTTGAAGTGTTTTTTTTCTCATGAATGTTAGAGTAATTTGCTTCTATTTTGTTGTTCTTTTCTGTTCTTCCACGTTTTATTTAGTTCTATTTCAAGATATTTCAGGAGCTTAAAATAAAATACTTTAAATTCATCATATTTTAAAATAGAAAAACGAAATAATTGTATTTTGTTCTGAGAATGATAACAGATGTCAGCTATGAAAACATGTTTTGCAGTGTTACCACACGGAAAAAACAATCATCCAAAAAGGGAAATTTTTGTTTGAAGATTTGCTTACTATTGCTTCAAAATATCATATTACCACTGAAATTACTGTTTGTAATTTGTTTTTGTGTTATTTAACACTAACTAATAAAGGAGACTGTTGATCGGCTTGGCACCCGTGAAATAGCTATAACTCCAGCCAAATAAAGGAATTCATGGAAAAAGCCATTGGTGGAAGCACCTCTAAGTTGCTATCGCTGTTCAAACACATAAATGGAATTGACGGACGCAGCCTAACTGCAGTGTTAAATAACACAAAAACAAATTACAACAAAATGAACTGACTAATGTCATAAACATTCAATAATCTAAGCCTCTGTGTGTACAACAAAATTGTTGTCACGCAAAGATAGGAAATTGGGTTATGTTAGGATATATGGGCTGACGCATTGAGGGATTCTGATGTTATTGTCAATGAGAGAGGGATCAAGTACCGACCCTTCTCTTTCAAGCTAATCCGCTTTTTCGTTTCCTGGCACACCACTGTACACCGGGAACCCAGCAGAGTCTTACGTTGTGCTTCATACCAAGAACCCTAAGCTCTTCGCGCTAGCAAGAAATAAGCTTTGATTTGATTTGCGTGGCAGAGATCGCTGTTATTGCTGCTTGGCTATCAATGAAAAAGGTGATACCAGCGTGTGATATCGCCATCATTGATTAGCAGCGTTTTTTCACTGCCAAGATCTCAGCTTGGAAGACACTGCTATGGTCGGGAAGTTTGAATGAACTGGCAAGGCTAAGATTTTTTGAGTAGAAACCTGCCCCTACTCCAGTAATCATTTTCGAACCATCAGTAAAGATGGTAAAGGTCGATTCATTAGTGTAGGGTACACTGTTTTCCCAATCTTCTCTATTGGGGAAGCTAGTAGTAAAATTTTTATTAAAGTCTAAATACGGCGCCATGTAATCCGTACAAACATTGTTGCCAACGTAGTTTGTAAGAATCGTGGTATGGCCGTTTTGATTAGATCTCCAAATATTAGTCTGACTAAGAGAAGAGCGCTGTTTGCTGCTGATTCTTGTACGATGGGGGTGAGATTTAGGATCGCTTCGAGGCCCGCAGTTGGGGTAGACCTCATCACCCCCGTAGTGCTAATGCATGCCATTCTTTGTACTTTGGTAAGGATTTTTAAGTTCGTGGATTTCTCCAGAGCTTGCCACCAAATCAAACTACCATAAGTTAGAATGGGTCCAATTATGGCTGTATACATCCACATGATTATCTTGGGATTTGGTCCCCAATCTCTTCCTAGAATCCTATTACACGTGTAGAATGCAATCATGGCTTTCTTGTATCTTTCTTGTATGTTTGGACCCCAGTTGAGTTTCTTAAGATAGGAAATTAGAAAAAGAATGAAAGCGGAACAAGATAGCATACTTTGAAGAGCTTGTAGAAATGCATGTCTATTCATTGCAATTGATAAACAATATAAAGTCTGCAACGGGAAAACAAAACATCAGTGGAGTTGTTAGCGCAGTGCGTTGTGCATTGGCTTCCCAACTAGCTGGTCCTAGGTTCAAATCCCAAATGTGAACTCAAAAAGTTTTTCGATTAAAATGAAAGAACAACTAGACAGCACCACTAATAAAGGAGTCTGATGATCGGCTTGGCACCCGTGAAATAGCTATAACTCCAGCCAAATAAAGGAATTAACGGAAAAAGCCATTGGAGAAAGCACTTCTAAGTTCCTATCGTTGTTCAAACACATAAAAAAAAATAAAATAAAACAAAGTTAGTTTGTTATTTTTAGTGACTTTTCATGAAATTTGTTGCTTAAAGTTTGGTTTTGTACAAAAAATTATTTTTAAGAATAAAAACATTTTTTGCATAAAGGCAATTTTTTGCATGAGGGAAATTTCTCAGTACCATGCAGAAATGTTGGTTGAAAAAAAAAACCCTTTTAACGCAATTCATACAGCAAATGGCTAAATTTGTTCCCTTTTTTAACCAAACGAAAAAAAAATGTAATCTAAAAAATGTTCTACAGCCTACATATACATAATTATTGATTACATTTACATATTAACCTTTTCAGTCCCAAAAAAAGTATACTGGTAAATTAGTTTTAAGTAAATAAAAAAAAGCTTTTCTTGGGAGTACTGTTTTGGAGGAAGTTAAAATAACCATACGTCCGGTTCTTGAGAAAATATACGTTTTTGAATTCTGGTTTTTATCTTAAAAAAAAAATTTAAAATAAAAGGCTAAAGCAAATTTTGTTTAAACCACTATTTTCTAAATTTCAAGTCAATCGAACTAGTGGTTAAGGCTTAAGTTGCGTTTACAGACAGGCAGGCATACGGATTACAGACGTATACGGAATTGCCGAACAAAGTTTTTTTCGAAATATATATCTAATATACTATACGTTAGGTTAGGTTAAGGGGCTGACAGTTGATGTCGTTACCGTCACACTTTGATCAATACAGATTTATTGTGATACCCATGACTATTGCTAATAAGAAAAACCTATGTGCTTAGTAAATCAAGCTATTTAGAGGCTTTGACGAAGTTCAGAATGTTAGTACCTGGTTCTAGAGAGAGTTCTTCTAAATCCCCGAAGAAATAGTTACCGAGCAATTTCTTCCATTGGTGGGAGATTGCGGGACAGTTACACAGCAAGTGCAAAGAGTCTTCATGCACCTCCTCGTCACCGCATCCTTTGCATAGATCATCTGAACTAATTCTTTTCAAATGATAACCTAACAGATTATGTCCGGTAATTATGTTTACAAGAGATCGAAGTGATCCCTTGTGTAGCTGTATAATTCTTTCCGTTCTTTGTTTGTAAAAACAGGGCCAGATCTTTTTTGTAGTGCCGCAGGTGCCAAGAAGGTTCCACCTTTCATCGGCCTTGATAGTTATTTTTTTTTTGAGATTTCCTGTTCAAAACAACAGGTAGGAATGCTAACTAGCTGAGCTTGGCTTACGTCAAGCGTTGACCCTAATCTTGCTAATTCATCGGCTTTCTCGTTGCCTGATATATCGCTATGGCCTGGGACCCAGCAGAGTCTAATGTTGTGCTGTGCGCCAAGAACCTTAGGCTCTTCGCGGCAGCATGAAACAAGCCTTGATTTAAACTTCAGTTATTACTATTTTTATTATGAACTATGATCATATCTTCATTTGATCAATTTAAGAAAGAATTTTTGGGCTTATGAAAAATAATGTATATATCTATTTAACTATGCCAAATAATGACAAATGTTTTAATAAAAAATTCGAACTCGAGAATAAATGTGGCATTAAAATTATTGAGAAATTGTGGGTCGAAATACCGTCTCACTCATCGAGTCATTCGTTACTGAATTATGTGATTTTGGCATTACCGCTCATGTTATCGAGAATTCTTGTAGAATTACTAGGCACCCCCTCATCAGCAGTCAAACTGAATTTCACTTGCAAGTGGTTTAGTTACAAAACCAGTCATATAGGCAGGATTGCGAAAAACTCGGATGCTCTTCCCTGTCTTTCGAGCCTTTTAAATAATATGCTAGAATGCTGAGACATTAAATCTATATGCATATATAAAAGTAAATGAAAGGAATACAATACAGATTCAAACAACAAAATCTCGATAAAAATAGGAAGAGAGTATAACTACTGTAATTTTATAAACTGAAATTCGGTCTTTTTTTAAGCCATTTATCCTATCTATATTGTGGCTTTGATTGTCATTGAATTTGAAATGACTTGGTAAAAGAAATTATATTGTTGTGGTATACCCAAAACAATATACCAAAAAGGAAAAACTACGCTCAGTTCTTAATTAGAAAAAAAAAAAATTGTTACTATTTCATAAATCATTTTTTGTTTTCCTAAAACTAGAACAAACCACTGGAATTTCGGTCTTTATGCCACATATTTCATAAATTAACAAGAAAGTTGATTAGGTGTAGTTGCCTATTAGAAACTAAACAAATACTTAATTAAGTTGATTTTTGAAAAAAAAGTTACATTAACAAAAACCAATTCGACTATGGAAATACATTTTACAAAAACAACTTGAATAAAATTATGGGTCCAACTTGTGTTAACTTTGTAATTTTGTTAAGATTTGCGAAGGCCTTAAGCCATAGGAAAAGAATATTCATTATTATGTTGTAGAGTTCAGTCCTTTTCCTAAAGTGCACTAATATCATTTAAAATACCTGAAATTAAATCATTACGTTAAAATGATATGAGACCAGAAAATCCATTCAAAATTGTGCACATAAAGTACTTAATTGTGACAATTATTATCTATGTAGGCATAACTATTGCAAACACATATGCGGGGAAAATTAAATATTTCAATGTTTTTATTTCCTGTAATCAAAAACTCATTTGATTACATATTTGATTTACTTGCTACTTTTTCTTCCCGTATTGCACATTGCGATCTTTAGGTTAGAAAAAAGAGCAACTGATTATTATAAAAGATTTAACAGTTTCATTCTTAAAAATATGTATGTACATATATATTGTATGGTTATGAGGTTTTGGACAAAATGTACATAAAAAAGACCCAAACTGGATAAAAATGGAGCCCTGACAAACCAGTTTTAATCCTTGATGACTTTGTATTTTTTTTTCAAGTACCGCAAGCAAAAGCAGACATTTTATGAGGCACCAAATGCTGAAAATCGTGGAATACGAAGCAATTGCTGTTTTGGTTAAATTAAACCATGTGTTATATTTAATTCCATAGTGATGCAATGTCTTCTGTAAAACTTATTCAATTGAATGTTAAGAAATGTACAAATATACATATTTTCCCGAACATGCTCTAGTTGTTTGTATACCATTTTGAAATATAGAAAATTGTTAAATATGTATGTTCATTTGTTCGAAAATTGAATGTAGAATCTTGTTTTATGTATCGAAGACAAATTTTAATTATCAAGAATATTTTGAGACTCCAAACAAAAAAATCTATGCATTAATTCTAAAGGTATAGTTGAAACGTCAAGTTTTGGCGACGTTTTGGCTTCCTCCGATTCTTATTTTAGCTACAATCTACAATGTTTCAAGCTTTTTAAAAAAAATTATATGTTTAGTATTTACATTAAAGCAAATTTAAGCAAAAAAAAAACCGAAAAATGTCGAAAAAACACCAATTTTTTTTTGTTTCTTCAAAAAAAATTAACAAATCTAAAACTAATAGTTAGAAAGATAAAGTGGCGCGACCATTGTGAAGAATTGAGGAGAGCTACAATTTAACGCCGGTTCCAAACGGCAAAGTTGAGAAGCACTTGACAGATTGATACTCTTGAAAGTTTTGTCAGTTCTTTGCAAGAGGTACTACCCGTGAAAGATGAAATAAAAACTTATGGGCACGAGTTGGATTCGAACCCAGAACGTTCAAAAATTTTCAAAATGATCACTCGATTCCTTAACAAGAGAAAATAGTTAGATCAACAACTAACAAAGGCACTTAAGGGTTAAACTTTAAAGTTAGAAGTTAAAAATCTTTTCCCCTTAAGTTTATCGAAATTATGAATTATTTATTTAAATATTATTAATATTTCTAGTTTGTAGTGTCCGTAGCTTAGTGGTTAGGTGCGTTGGCTGCTAAGCAGAACGTCGTGGGTTCGAATCCTACTCGGGCCCAAAGTTTTTATTTCATCTTTCACGGACACTGCCTCTTGCGGAGAACTGACAAAACTTCCAAGAGTATCATCTGTCATGAAAAAGTGATTCTCAACTTTGCCGTTCGGAATCGGCGTAAAATTGTAGGTCCCCTAAATTCTTCACACGCACCTAGAGAATTGTTGATGAGAGTAAGCCACTTAGGCCTTGGCTCTTCAAGAGCTGTCGCACCACTCTATTTTTTTTTTTTTTTAATATTTCTAGTTTCTGTTTATAATAGTATCTATATACGATACGTTGTCTAATTTGATTTTAACTTTCTCGATTGAATATTGATTTTAGCAAGAAGATTCAGCTACGAGTCGATCTGGTTCAAATCATCATAGAGATCAAATCACTTCTAAACCTGGATGTAGTGATGCCAGTGTCTCCAATTTACCATCTTTGTCTGCTTCATTATCAGATGTAGGCAGTGACTTTTCCGCAGACGATGACTCTAGAGACCCGAATTTTGAAGCTCCAAGCAGTTCTTCGGAATCAATGGTTGCTATCCCAGCTTCAAGTCCGATACAAGACGTTACACTATCCAATGCAAAAGAAAAGCGGGACTCAAAAAAGAGGCAAATTTTAAAAAAATAAATTGATCAGAAAAAAAGCTTATGATGGTAGGAGATTCGGAAAAGCCTATATTTCAAGTTCAAAACTTAAAGATTTATTCGAACAAGAACCATGGGTCCAATTTGTTCTTGTAGACTTAGATGTTCGTCGAACATAGATGAAGAAAGCTAATCTAAAATATTCACACATTGCTGGAATTATGGATATATCAAAAAGCACGATGTTTCATTGCGTCTTCAATTATTGATATAAAACTGAAATATCGATACATTCGGGTAGAAAATCAGTCCACTCATAATTCCACTTCCAAAAAGCAACGAAGATACAATAGTGCATTTTATTTTACAATTGAAAACTCGGGAATTAGAGTTTGTAAAAAATGTTTCACATCGACTCTGGGAATTAATGATAACTTTTACGCACTGTCCTATCTAAAAGAGATGAATCTGTCACCAATATTGTCCAAAGCGACTTGAAAGGTAAGCACACCCCAAATAATAAAACTGATGACTTTATTTTGAAAGGAATAATGGATCAAATATACCACGTATACCTATAGCCATTAGTGTAGGTCGAATTCGAATATAGAATAAATTGATGGTGGTTTGACAGTTACAGGGATTCATCGAAACTACGTTGAGCAATGCAATGCAAAAACAAATTAAAAAAATAAATAGAGTGGCGCAACAGCTCTTGAAGAGCCAAGGCCTAAGTGGCTTACTCTCATTCAACAATTCTCTAGGTGCGTGTGAAGAATTGAGGGGACCTACTGTTTTACGCCGATTCCGAACGGCAAAGTTGAGAAGCACTTTTTCATGACAGATGATACTCTTGGAAGTTTTGTCAGCTCTTCGCAAGAGGCAGTGTCCGCGAAAGATGAAATAAAAACTTTGGGCCTGAGTAGGATTCGAACCCACGACGTTCTGGTTAGCAGCCAACGCACCTAACCACTAAGCTACGGACACTACAGCAAAAACAAATTCCTTTTGCTAATTATAATGTTTTCAAAAGAGTTTTTGTGAATAATTTCAACATGCTTTCATAGGCCCAAAAAAGATCAGCATTGATAAAGAAGGCCTCAGAGAACAGTATGATGAATATTTGGCAGACAAAAAACTTTCAAGAGAGGAAAAAGAAAAAGATAAACAATCTGCCAACGAAACAAACATAGTAGCTGTATATGTCCTTCAGGCTGTTCTACAATGTCCGAGAGGAAACTCAAGTGTTTTTTACTACGTGTCCAAGATTAACGTGTTTAATTTTAAGTGTGCGAACTGAAAAATAAAAATGTACATTGTTTTGTTTGGCATGAGGGTCTTGCTGAAAGGAGGGCCAACCAAATTGGTTCCTGTGTTTTCATGTATTTGAAAAAGCTTCAAGAAATCTCAACTGGGTTGCTTAATGTCATTTTTTACTCCGACAATTGCTGTGGACAACAGAAAAACAAATTTATCGTTGCTTTGTATGCTTATGCTGTACAAAAACCCCCTTATTAAAGGCCATGCGCAAAACGAGGGAGACTCGGTTCAATCTGCAATTGAGCGTAGTATTAAAAGTACGTTAAAATCAGGACCTATCTATACTCCTGACCAATACGTAACGATTATTCGCACAGCTAAAAAAAACAGAAAAACCATTTCATGTTCATGAGCTAGATGACGCAAAGTTCTATGATCTCAAAAAGTTATGTGCTCAAATTGGATCAAAGTACAACACCGATGACCAAAAAAGGCAAATTAAAATGACGGATATTTGAATAATGATAATCGAAGAAGATAATCCTGGTGTTCTATTTGTTAAATTGTCCAAATAAGAGCAAACAACACTATATCATTCGAGAGAATATCTAATCTTTGTCTTGATAGCTTACAACCATCGGAGAGCGGTGTCTTTGGAAAAGAAAGAACACTCTTATTGAAACTGTTCGATAAAAATAAGATTCCTGCTTTCTATAAAGACTTTATTCAAAAATCAAAATTTAAATTGATATTTTTGATTAAAAACTGCTCCTGAAGAGTAATGGCTTTATTAAACTGAGAACTATGTTTTTGAATTATAAAAGAGTATTTTTTTTGTTCAATTAATGTTAATTTACCTTTTATAACTAAGTTTTTCTTGTTCGTTCTTTTGGATTTATAAATTTTTTTATAAAATACCCCTAAAGTGTAAAGTTGCTCTGTTTTACTCTAAACGAAAAATTATTTTTTTAAGAATCAAAATATTTCAAACGACTTTTCTGAAAAAAAAACTCTAGTTTTTAAGTTAAGCCACTTTGCTTCTGAGGCGATGATAGGTTTCAAAAATTAAAAAAATAAATAAAGTTTCTATTTCCAAACTACGTTGAGTCAAAATAACTACATCCGAATTAAATTGAGAGAAGTATATCTTTTCTAACCTTAATTAATCTTCAATGACCGTTAAGACCAAGAAGCTTCAAGCATTTCAACTTTGTACCTACTCTATTTAATGTTTAATTAAAAATAGAAATCATCGAAAATCCAGTAGCATTTCACTAAGCCATGCTGTTATCACTGCGATCAACTACAACTGATAAACTACGATGTTATGGCTTCCATAAATTCTGAAAATGGAATTCACTTTGAAGTCCTACCTGCACATACCTACATAAATTAAACACTCAATCTTGAGCGCATTAAAATTTCATTTATTTCCGACCATATATGCTGCTGTGCTAATTATTGTACTCAACATGTTAGCCCAAAAATCAAAAAAATTCCTCATGTACCATGCACCGCGCCCTTCACTGCTTTTGTACGATTAAATTTCTTCAATTGAACCGAAAAATGTCTCTCTACCTATACTTTTCCACCGCATATCTCCGATGATATTGTCTTAAAGAAAAAAAAAATAATCAACCGATGAACTAGGCAGTGTGCCAGGTTTACGGAAATTCATTGAGAAGCCAAGAAGAAATCAACACACAATTACAACTCAAAAAAAAAAAAAAAACACACAATAAGAAGACCAAAAATTACAACAGGTACTGGTAAGACCAAAAGACTTTTCCCTCCAGTTGGTTTTCGCTGCCGCTGGCTAGAGTATTGCTTTCTGTCTTACCGCTCATTCGTTATATTTTTGTTGTTTCTATCTTCTTCTTGAGTCAAAGTCGAAGTCGTAGCCGAGATCTTTCTGAGAGACTTCAACGTTCGTTTTCCAACTTTCGAGTTTCAAGACTTAGTCAGAGTATAGTCATGCCTGAGTGCATGAAAGCCAAAGACTTCCTTAGCGATCAAAACTTTAACCGTACGATACCATCGAGTTAGTTGCTCGTTGAAATCAATCCGGTGCGGATGTTTATATGTGTCTCTTGCTAATAACAGTGCTTTCAAATTTTAAGAGAAACGATCGCGTGAATTTTCTTCTTTTTAAATTAAATCCTTTGGAATCGCGTCCAATCAATTTTGAGTGGAATTCTTTGCAAGGACATTTTGATTTAAAGGAATTGTCACAAAACACAACGCGAGCGGAAGAAGCAAAATCGAAAGCAAAATAATTGCTTAGAAAGTTTAACACTGCGCGAAGCAAACAAAAATTTTAATTTTAATAAATATTACTTGTGGGACCCCTTAAGGAGGCACGTTTGTTGTTGTTTTTGTTTTTTTTTTTTGTCGTCGTGGTGCTGCAACGTCTGGCACACATTTTGTTTTAATTTCTTCAAAGAAAGTTTTGCTGTTATTTTTTAACGACACGGCGAGACGCGCGGCTCGGTTTTATTAACAAAATAAAAATGTTTGTAATTTCGTGTGACAGATAAAAAGTGTTTAGAGTGTATTCAAGTGTGTTTGCTGTTTCTGCATTTGATGACCTAAAAAAATCATATTTACACATTGCGTGGTGAAAAAAAGTAACAATTAAAAATTTGGATACTATTGTATGTTGGCAACACCTTGCTGTTCGAGACAGAATAGAAGTTTAAGACGCACTTGAGCTGAATCATGGCTAGCAAAGTGTACTCGTATACACTAATAGCAACTCTTTTATTGGGATACTATGCAATCATCGGTGTAAACAGTAGTGGTAAGTGCGAAGTTTGCCTTCAAGCAATTAACCCAGAATCTCAGTGTAAATAAAGTTAAAAGTGGGTATGGCGAGATGTTTTCTTGTTGTCTTGACGTTAAAGTGCGAAGGCAACAAGTGTTGGGCAAGGGCTTGCTTCAGGGTTCATTGAACATAAAGCAGGAAGTCATATAATTTTTTTTGCTTGCAAGAATAGTGTCAATATGGGAGAGGTAGAGACTGGGAAGGTTATGTTTGTCTAGACTTTATTATGATTTTTGTTTTATTTAACATTAAAGCATGTATCAACTGTGGACTCAATATCTTACTAACTACCTTGTTTGGCTCCAATTACATGAAGGATTTAAGCCAGAGGCAGTTCAGCCTTTAACCAAGTTCCTAATGGACGAGCCTTTATGCACGTGGTTTGTCAAGTAAAGAGTACCAAAAAGAACCAGCTTATAATTGAATTCATTAACGAAATTAAAATTGGTGCCCTAAACAGTTGACAGATGATGCTTTGCGTGTTCTTCAATAGTTTTAAAGGCCCAAAACCAAGCTTTTTGGAAATTACCGATTATGTAAATGTCCAACGGGTTCACAATGAGTTGAATGGATTTGCTACGAAATAATGTTTTCTGTGTTGACACTTGCCTTACGCTTAAAGAAGATGAAGATTCACATGGTAGCACATTTCCTCAGATTTATTAATCCCCAATTGATAGCACACTGCACTGCCTGTTAGATCGGTCTTTGTTCTGACTTCTGAGTGTTTCAATCTTCAATAATAGCCATGTTTTTTCACTACTCAGTAGCCAGCACAGTAATCAAGTGTGATAAAACGCTTCAACTCACTTTATCTGTCAAATTCAATTTATATGGCAATTGTTACATTAAACGTCGCAAAGTGGACCTGAGGGATGCGTCTCGGATTAAGAAAAAAGCAAATACTTCAACCTAAGAGAGTTTATAACTCTTATCATTAGATTCGCGTACCAAAACAATTCTTCTTAACGCCATCTGCACTGTCTTCATGTCAATAATTGAAATGATCGCTGACACAACTGTCATTTCCTATCGACTGCAATCCAATTTGTTGTTGTTTGCCGACGACAATTTCGCTGTTCCGGCTACTGAGTAGTGATAAAACACGGCTTATAATAACATATGCTCTTGGAAGTGGATCCTGTCATATGCGGCCTTGAAGTCGATGAGCTCCCACTTGAATTGATCTGCTTTTTTCCAATGTGAAAATTAGGCCTCCCATTGATCTTTCTGTCTTTTAATCAAATTTTCTGGTACATTCTGATAGTAACATCTCCTCCATTCTTAAATAGTTCATCAAGCTTATTCTTATTTAGAGCAAGCTACAACTGGGTCTTCATTGAACAAAGACTGGTACTCGTTTCCTTAATCTGGTGCTGTTAACTCCATATAACATCAATTAAGAAGCTCCTGGTTAGCGGTGCTTGAAAACGAGGAGTTTGTGTTTCCGTTCTAGACTGAAAAGCCACTTGCTTTGATTTCTTTTTTAGAATCGAATGCATGAGCATGTTCGTCCACCCGTATGTTTTCAATAATAACTACACCATATAAAGCTGGCGCCAACTTGTTTTTACGATAAGTGAAACCCTTCAATATCTTCAAAATACAGTTGACACCTACCCACCATGTCGATCTTTGGAATGCGATAAACCGTTCAAAGTGAAGACATTTTCTTTCCCCCGATTAGAAATCAAATTCGTTCGATCCTTTGAATTGCGCAAATTCCCTCATGTCACGCTTTAACAAGAAAAACAGTGTATACTTGCCTCAAGATACACCATTGCAGCTTGCTTCTCAGCCAATTCAAATTCAAATCAAGTTTGTACTGTTAAAAATACCTACGTGCTTTAAATTTGGTATTACATTCAAAATTGTATTGCACGCATTACAGCTCATGCAATTCAATCGTCCCACTACTGATTCGACAAGACAGCAACAAAATCTTCGCAATGCAATTTTTATACAAAATAAAGTTGCACAAATTTTCATAACAACTTAAAATTGAGTTCATTCAACTAAACCTCATTGAGAAGCAGACTCGTGATGAAAATATGGCGAAACTGAAGAAAAAAAAAAACACTGACGCAAAACATTCTGAAGGTCAGCTGCGTAAGGACTGATCAATCTATGTAGTTTTGCGATTCAAAAAGACTAAGACTGTTCTAATTTTAGTTTAACGGTTTATGGGACGACTTAACTACCATGCATGGGTAGTCAATAATTTTATGGCCCAGTTTCAATTCATTAATCAAATTGGTTTAACCTGTTTTCTATTAAGAGCTCTTGTCTTGTGACGTCGCCATTGCATCAAGATGTTTATTGACATAGAATTTTGTACACCTCTTGACCTAGATATGGAATCAACTTCCATGTTTGCATTTTGTCGCTGTGGGATAAAACATAAAACTCCCAGACCCCAATAAGATTGACCAAATGGAAGTTGGACAAATTTAAGTGGTCAGCTGCATCTCTAATGCACTTCACAATACAGTGTAGACATAGACATTGCTTGTGTATTGACATTTACCAACACTCTTATGAGAACATCATCTGTATAACAGTATTAAATTTCAATCAGAGCAGCAAAAAAAGACTACAACAACGTAATTTGAGGTGTAGTACCTATATACGTTTTATGGCTTGTACATATTTATTTAACTTCTTTCTTTTTCCTTATCTCTCGCTCTCTTTCATTTCACATCATCTGCAATTTCTTGCATCGAAATGTGCGCACTAATTGGTAACACTATACTTCTTGCATGAATGCCTTGCCTACCGTTCTTACATCAGATTGTTTTTGTGCTTCACTCATATTTCTTTAGATCAAAATGATGAAGAATAACGAATAAAGAAATATAAACAGAACAAAAAACTAGAATGAGAAAGAGAATAACAAAAAAAGAAAATGGATAAGCAGTAGAATTAGCTTATTAGCTTTATATAGAGAACGCTCATCCATTTACATAAATTGCTCGTATGTCACCAAAGATTTAGTAATTTGTTGAGAAGAAACGACAAATAGCGTAGGGTAAAAGAATTTATTTCATCCAATAACGGTAATAATTTGTGTTTATTGTATCAACCGACTGCTTTTTAGTTTGGTGTTTTATCAAACAAAAGAGCTGAGGTTCGAACCTTATTTGCATATTTCAATCGTTTTGAATTGTTTTGGGTTCAAAAACTTAAATTCTGGATGAATATATTTTTGTTCAAGTTTTTTATTATAATTTAGTGTTGATATAAATCATTTTAAGTGTTTTGATGCCACAGTTCTTCTTTAATGATCTTAAGCTCATAGTTCTTAAGGTAACACTCTTCAACACCGGCCCTTCTTATTATTCATTGGATAACGGAATATGTGATGCTGTTAAATATTTTGGAGATGGATTTGAAAACTTTTAATCAAAGAGTTCGTATATGTGTCGTTGAAATTTTAAACTTTACATTTACAGTTTAAATTGGAAATAATATTCTTTCCTTACACTTCTGTGCTGCTTCTTTGTAAGTTCTACACTTTCAGTTTTATGCCTTAAATATCTTAGTAAAAATTTCACACATGTACTTTGGGTGTATGGTTGAAGCGAAATCAAAATCTTTTGATTTCCGTCCAATCAGCAGCTATGGTGATTGAATTTTGCTAACAAATTTATTTTGAAACCTACGAGTTTAAAAAAAAACTTTCCTTGTTGTTGTATCAACATATAAAAAATTTATGATTGAAATAGAAAGACTCATGCTTGATGTGTGTATATTCAACGTCAAACTGAATTTACAAACACAGTCTCCCATGCTTGATCAGATGAGAATTTGAAGTGTGTATATGCCGCCTTATTTTTTTAAGAACGAATTATTTATTAAGTTCTTTTTGATCAAAAGAAACTAATTGGCATGGCTCGATTTTATAATCTTAATTCAATTAATTAGTTTTAAACTGATTATGTTACCCATTAAGGTTATGCCCAACTTAAACAAATGTTACCTATTTTTGATTGAAATTAATACAGTTGAAAGATGTAGCCAAAACCAAGAAAAATGAGCCTTCCATGTTTGTTTTCATATTTTTTGTTTTTATTAGGCCAGTTCCACCTAACAACATCTCACTGATATTTCAGTGATCTCAGAGATTTTTTAAGTGGAACAAAAAATTTCAGCTGAGAACTGAGATTTTTTTTTGAGATCTCTGACATGAAATTATTTTGGATTCGATTTGTCACTCAGCTATTTTGACGTAACTGACATATGTACAGCAACTATTTGTAAGGTAACCATAAAATCTCAATGAAAACTGAAAATTATGTTCCACCAAATGATTTTGCCTCAGTCAAAGTGACATTGAGATCTTAGTGAGATGTTGTTAGCTGGAAATGGGCTATTATTAAAGGGACGCACACTGCAAGATCGTATCACATGTGTTTGCTCTCAAACAATTCAATTTATTGTTCCGTTCCATCAGATTTTGCGATGGATAAACAATGTTACAAAACAATTCCGATGTGTAGATATTGCACGATTCTTTTCATTGTAAAAACGCTTTTTCATTCTAAATTTGAATATCTCGTCGAATCATGGACAATTATTCAAAGAGACCGCAAACCATTTGACCACAATCTCCTATCAAGCTCTAATTTTACCCGAATATCTTTTAACCTCAAAAAATCCTATCCTTCTTCATGAAAATCTCCTCTTTTTCGTTAATCAAAGTAATGAGAACTGAGGAGATCGAAATTTATGTATTACTTTTTCGATTCCTCTAACAGCTTTGAATTAGGACACACTTTTTTTTGAAAAACAGAAGTTGAATGAGACACAACACGATGAGAATCATAGAGAACGAAGTAGAAGAATTTTTCGTTCAAATAATTTACGTATAAGGAATTCCTTTTTTCGAACTCAGTCATTGTTCAGGCCAAAGCGAAGACATTCGATTGTGTGTTTTTTTTTTAAATTCAAATAGAACACGAAGTGACTGTATGAAATTCCCGCGAATTTAGAACTTTCATTTTGTATTATAATATTATAATTGCTTACAATTGCTGTGTTAAAAATAATTCAAAAAGCCCTTAATTGTTATAAATAGAAGAATGTCTACATAACCTATGTTAATTTGTTCAAAAAATAAAAAATAAAATAACGTTATAGAATAATTATATTTTACAAGCTGACCTTGCAGGTTTCGTACTGCCTCAATCGATAATCGATACTCCTCTACCACACTACCCACTACCCTTTAAACGATACCCGCTTGTGCTACCCTGTACGTCTACCCATATCCGCTATCCCGTTACGACATTACAGAGTGTGGTATTCAGATTCATAGTTTTGTTGTTAGACTGATAAACATATCTCTGTACTAGACAGTACGGCTGAGTTTGGGTTCGTAAGCAGTCCTGGAGTCGCGAGTTCTACAGTCTAATCTCTTAAGGAGATTTTCCACCGCGAATTCTCTATTTTCCCATTGTTTAAAATCCATTCAAAATTTGACTAAGGGTTTTCTTTCTCTTCAGGAGTTTTCCATTTTAACATTTTCAAATTTATGCAGTTCATTTAAAAGAGATTTTAAGATATTTGTTTAATCAATTTTGTTGCATTTCAAATTTTCTATTTTTAGAATTTATTATAACTTTTTCTTCCTTACCAGTTTCCCATCACAAATTTTCCAGTTTCTCTTTGAAGAGTTTGAGTTTTCCGTGTTTCATTCAAGAACCCATTTTGAAATTTTCCAGTTTTCCACTTGAAAACCAATGCATCCACAATTTCATGCAATTTTCCATTTCAAAACCAATGAGTTTCCCGATTTTTTAATCAAGAACTGTCTATTTAAGTTTGAATCAGAAATATTATTTTTCTAGATACATATACAGGGTGATTCACGAGCGTTGTGTCAAAAAGCTATAGCGTGTAGGTTGACATGAGGCAAGAAAAAAATCGTACGGGAGGGGGGGTCTATTCCCTCCGTTTAGCCGGGAGGGGCAATTTTCTGAAAAATTGACTTATTTTATAACAAAAAATATTAAAAATCAACGGCTTCGTTACAACACCGTGTTGTACCTTTTTGGAAAGCCAGAAACATCTTCTTTCATTTTGTTTTTAAATTAAATTGTTTTAACGAATAGTTTAAAAAATATTAATTTTCAAACTCAAAATTTTCAAAAAAAAAAAAAAACAAAAAATCATTTTTGAACTAAGTTTTTTCAAAATTTTATGTAATTAAGTACTAATTTTGTTTTAAAAATTCAATGCCATTGTTAATTTTTAGTCGAAAACAGAAAACCGGATGCAAAAATGTCTTTCCGTTTTTGAGAAATAAAAAAAAAAAACAGAACCACTTTTTTCTAAGAAAATCTTTGTTTTTATTTTTACCTATCTCGACTTTTAGTTTTATTAATTTATGAAACATTAACCTTTCTTTTAATATTTGTTCTGTAATTGGAATTTTATGAGGCCTCAATAAAGTAGAAAAGTATTGGATTTTCCTGGATTAATCATTTTGTTCATTGATAACGACTGAAAACTGACCTGAAATTTTTCTTATTATGCCTGGGGGCCGCGGCCACCTGTCGGTGAAGGGTTCTACCTGCTAGGAGCTTAAGATGATTAAACCGCAATTTTTCTTGAACGAAAAGACTAAAGGTGAATAAAAGGCATCGCATATTTAGTAAACAATAATTTCCAATTGAAATATTGACTCATCAACACATAACAATGTCAAACTCATACTCTCGAGAAGAGTTAGCGGACATGTACTTCTGCTACGGTGTTTAGCTAATGGTCGAGATCGAGAAGCTGAAAGATATCCCAATAGAAGGTGCCCGAGTCGTAGCATGTTTTCAAGAATCCACCGACGTCTAAGAGAGCACGGACAGCTAGAGCTTAGAAGAAGTGAAAGGTCAATTGCAGGACCCGCAATCATAGAGGAAAGAATTTTAGATACGGTCCGACGTAATCCCTCCATTAGTACAAGGAGGATAGCTACAATGCTCGGAGTGTCCCAATCTAGAGCATGGAGAGTACTTGCAACGGAACACTTACACCCTTACCACTTCACGCCAGCACTCAGACTCACAGCAAACGACAGGTTATTGAGAGCAGAATTTTGTCCATCATTGCTGCTTAGAGATGAAACTGAATGCAACTACTTTGAAAGGATTGTGGTTTAATCATCTTAAGCTCCTAGCAGGTAGAACCCTTCACCGGCAGGTGGCCGCGGCCCCCAGGCATAATAAACAAAATTTCAGGTCAGTTTTCAGTCGTTGTCAATGAACAAAATGATTAATCCAAGGAAAATCCAATACTTTTCTACTTTATTGAGGCCTCATAAAACTCCAATTACAGAACAAATATTAAAAGAAAGGTTAATGTTTCATAAATTAATAAAACTTAAAGTCGAGATAGGTAAAAATAAAAACAAAGATTTTCTTAGAAAAGAAGTGGTTCAGTTTTTTTTTTGTTTTTATTTCTCAAAAACGGAAAGACATTTTTGCATCCGATTTTCTGTTTTCGACTGAAAATTAACAATGGCATTGAATTTTTAAAACAAAATTAGTACTTAATTACATAAAATTTTGAAAAAACTTAGTTCGAAAATGATTTTTTTGTTTTCTTTTTTTTGAAAATTTTGAGTTTGAAAATTAATATTTTTTGAACTATTCGTTAAAACAATTTAATTTAAAAATAAAATGAAAGAAGATGTTTCTAGCTTTCCAAAAAAAGAACAACACTTTACAACACCGTGTTGTACTGTTTTTGTTATAAAATGGATCAATTCTTCAGAAAATAGGGGGAATAGACCCCCCCCCCCTCCTGTACGATTTTTTTCTTGTCTCAACTCAAACTACACGCTCTAGCTTTTTGGCACAACGCTCATGAATCACCCTGTATATACATAGATATTTTCTTTGTAGAGATATTGTTAAAATGTCAGAAATCCGCCAAAAATCAGTTTTGGCGGCAGTGCCGGATTAAATGTAGAGGGCGCTATAGGCAAGCATCTCATCGGCGCCACTATATTAAAAATATTTCGTACAATAGTTTGACCGAAGGAAATACTTGAACCGCGCCTAAAGGAAAGGCGTTGAAATAGGGACCAAAGAAAAAGAGTGAATAGGTCTCTTTTTCTTTGGTCCCTATTTCAACGCCTTTCCTTTAGGCACGGTTCAAGTATTTCCATGAGATCGATTTGTATTGTCCGAAAGATCCTACGAGTTCGGTTTGAAATAGTAAAAGTTTGATTCTTCGAGTTGATAATTCGAGTTGCAACTCGGATGGCACCAAAAATCAATCTAGAAAATACTTAAAAAGCAGAAAATTAGGTTTTTGATCCGTCAAAATCTTTGCCACCCGCTGAGGAATTTTAACCCATAGGTTATTCTCCCCTACAATAAATAAGTAAAATCAAATATTTAAAAACTCTTACAAAATTGGTTGAAAGCTTATTCGATGGCCGAGTTAGCAAATTGAGTTGATTCTGTACTATAAGTATTTTAAAAAAAGTGGCAAGTCCAAGTGGGGTTCAAGTAGTTTGCTACTTTAACAACCATGTATGAACTCGCATTATTTGCCACTTGTAAAAATCACTTCGCTCGCGCCCCTTTATTACCGCACGCAGTTTGTCCTTAGGATATTACACCACTGCTTGGCGGCTTACGTTCTTCAATTTTTGTTTGGCTGGACACAATGTTGAAGTAATTTTTTAACCGTAATATTTTTCACAAACATCATGTAAGTCTATCTTTAATAAAACAATTTTTTTCTCCAAAAACTGTAACTAAAAACATTTGTTGTTTTTAGATATGTATTAATTAAAAGTATTTCCACATCACCGAACAATGCTAAAACGTACACAATTCTATGTATATTTTGCTTTCAGAAAGGTTATGGGCAACAAATGTCGATTTTGGAATACCTGTTTTACAAACAGAGACGAGGTTCTCGTAGCCGGCTGGTTTTAAATAAAATACAAACGTTCTTACTTTCCTTTATTTCCAAAGATCCATTAGCTCTACAGAACGAAGATATTCCATTGGTTGGACTTTGACTCATCTGTCTGCATCAGTGCCTGTACAAGCCAGTCACTTCTTGGTTAAATTTAAGCATCCTGTATCCATTATTTACGAGGCCGGAACTAACAATCTAATCCTCTTTTAACATTAACATCAACACAGATGTAACATTTAAATTATAATTAAAGTTCTTCAATTAATAGGACAGTTCTTAAGAAATGTAGCTCAATCTGATCAACGCTATAGATATAAATATTGGTCCCATCTTATCATGAAATTATATTTCCCTCTCCAGTGAAATTTTGCATTATTTTCTCCTTTTTCAAACTTCTTTGGCCTTTTGATGGTATGCAAGTACATATTCAATTATTATAACCGTGCTTTTAATTTTATAACCCATGTCTGTTTTAATGCACAAGTCAACAAAGTTTTTGAAACGATCTTGTGCAATTATTATTTATTTCTTTAAAACTCCACATTAAAATTAAAATTACGCAAAAGCAACGCCTCAGAAAGTACGAGCATTTACGTTACATGCCTGAATAACAAGACAATCAGGTAGGAAATAAGTTATGAAAACATAAAAAAGCCCCATTAATCATTCATAAATTCATTACTTACTTTCATAAAAAGACTGTCTTAACATAGGTCAAGCATGTCCATTAAAGAATGTCTATAGGCTTGTCTTCTACAGTTAAGCAATAACTATTATTGAGTGCTACTTTAAATCACTAACAAGAAATATCTTACGTCCAAATCTTACAATCTTTCATATATATAGGTTATTCACGATCCTAAGCCACCACGCCTCCTATCCGAGGGATTAATTAAAAAACTCAAGCAGAAGAAAAAAAACTACTTTTTAATAACACTTAAAATATGCCTTTCGATATATTTGCTCTAAGTCCATGGAAAAATATAACCTGATAGACATAGCCAAACGTTCCGTTACGATACGCATCCGTGGGTGAGAATTATAGTAATTTAGACGAATTACCACCGCAAATGCTTATGCATCGGAACTTATTTTTTTTCTTCTAAATTATGGGCATATGTTAATGATACCTAAAACCCAATACTCCCTAGATATTGTTTCATAGATAGATTTGAAAGAAAAAAAATGTATCTTCGACTTCAACTTAACATTCATTATTTTTTTTCAATTCAAAGGAAAAGTAAAAGAAAGAATAGACCTACCAATACCAAATGTAATTTTTGAAAGAAACTTCAAACGCAACTCAAGCAACTTCTATCAGCAAAAAAACAATAAGTAAAGAAAGAATAAAACACGGTAGACATTATATCTTAACCTATACCAAGATTGAATGCACATTGCATTCGTCAGCCGGAGCAAGCTAGCGCGCTCAAACCTATCAGGGTATGACGAACAATATTCAGCTAATGTGTCTGTTATTTTTTTCTTTCATTCAGATTCTTTCACAGTTTGACTGGCAATGGCAACTGGTGAATGCAAGTGTATCTTGCACCTGCAATATAAGGTTCCAGCAATTCATAAAGTCGCGTCGAAGTTGTTTGTTGTACAGTGGGACAAAGGGTTTTTGCATGTGGAGCTCATAATGGATTCGCGATTGAGTTCATTTACTACATTCTTAAACAGGATGCGATACTTTCCCGCAATACAGTTTCCTACAAAAATATTTGCCCGCGAAAAAATATTTCCTACCTGAATTTCGTCACTCAAAGTTATAAGAATTAAGGAGATCGAAATCTGGTACCTTTTTCGATTTTTTGTACAGCCTTGACCCTGAACTAGGCCACACCCTTTTTCAAAACCAGAAATGTTATGAGTTACTAAATGCTGAGAATCATGGAGAACGAAGCATTAAAATTCTTCGTTCAAATAATTCATATTGTTTTTATTTTTTGAAAACAGTTCCAGATTGTCCATGGAGGAATCTTCCTATAGTTTTTTTTTTTTTTTAATACAAAGTTATATTTTAAAATTCGAGTACATATAGTTCCTTGAGATTTTAATGTCAGCAAATAACAGGATCACCAAAAGAATCCAGTAACAACATTTTCTTTTCCCACTGTTGCCATTTCCAAAGAACGTAGTCCACACAAAAGGGAAACTGTACATTGTTAAATCTACATTCAAAAGATTTCGCAGTTGTTGTTGTCTTGCACTTGCAGTTATAAATTTCACTTGTCTTGAAAGTCGCTGTCGCAGTCGCGACTACGGACACGAAATAAAGATAACATGCCCTGTGGATTGCCATCTTTCGTCAAGGTTGCCGATTTCTCTTTTCCCATTAAAACGAAAAAAAATGAATGGTTTTCCAAGCCTCATAGGCCTATCTCTCAATATATTCCAAATCATAAAATTAAACTCACTCGAGCTCAAACCATTAAAGACACTTTACAGAGCTAAACATGCATATTAAAGGAACTCTCAACGTCAAAATCTTCAAACTTCAACTTAAGCATCAAGATTAAGATGTTGATTTTAATCTAGAAGAATTCCAAGAATCTTTGTCTAATTTGCATTTGACTATAAAAGTTACATCGACTAGAATCTAGCTGAGCGTCGTGTCTGTGCGTTTCTTATAGATTTGACCTACTTTTAGTGTGGTTAATGTTATTTTTTCTTTCTGTATTAAATAATCTCCTAGTAAAGCGTATTCAATAATTTAACTGTCGTATCGTCGATGTTGGAGTCGTCGTCGACGTTGTGGGTTTATTGTGTTGGCTTGATGCTTGTTGGATGTTGTATATAGTATCAGACTTATCATTCGTTATGGCCATAAGTTAATGGAGAAACGGAGTTGACTTTACTAGTTTCTAGCTCAAGTTTGAAACGTGTTAGTTTGTTGGTTGTCTTGGTAATATGGGAGCTTGACGTGTCCGTTCTTTTACCCCACCTGAGGCTATTTATTTACGATTTTGTTGTTGCTTTTGTTTTTGTAGATGGTTATTTCTTTGGAATAACGTTCTCGTATCCGTACAGGCTGTTCTTATTGTTGCTTTATAAAATGTAATCAACCGGTCTTGAATGTTTGGCTTGGCCATAAGATATAGATAGTCGCATTCCGATTTTAATCAACGAACCAACTGACCAACACTGGCTGGCGAGGACTACGACGACGATGCAACTTGATGTTTAGTGGTTACAAGTAAATTGCTATAAATTCCATACATAGTTTTACTCTAAAGCTATAGTCCTAATAGTGATGTTGTACCTTTTGATCATTTCAAGTTGAAGATGGATATATGAACTTAAGGCGCTACAGTCCGTTGTGGACTTGGACCTCTATCAACAGCTTTCGCCAGCCAACTCGGTCCCTAGCTATCTGTCTCCAGTTTTGCACTCCATTCTTCCACTTGTGTGCTCCACCCGAGTCGAGGTCTTCGTCTACTCCTACGTTCCTCGGGAATAGTGTCGGAGGCTTTCCGGGCCGGAGCGTTGGTGTCCATCTGCTCTAAATGACCGCGCCTTCTGAGTCTTTGGACCTTGACCCTTCTGGCTAGGTCCACGTCGTTGTACAACCCGTAAAGTTCGCTGTTGTATCTTATTCTATAGTCCCCATCAATGGACACGGGCCAACGATGACTCGAAGGATTTTTCTCTCGAAACAGCCTAAGGCGCATTCTTCTAATTTTGACAAGGTCCATGCTTCTGCACAACACAGCAAGACTGCAGGGATGATGAGGGGTCGGCATTGATTTTGTTTAAAAACATGCTTACGTTGAAAAATATTCACTGAAAATTTAAGAGATATCAGAACAAGTTATTTATGACAGAGTTAAAATAGACGAAAGTGGGCGTGGTGATGGGCGACCTTGTATTTCACTTTTAAATTTGTGCGTTAAAGCAATTTCAGTCAAGTTTCATGTCTTATAGTGGGCGTATCTATTGAAAAGTTACATGACTACTTCATTTTATTTCTAGCAGGCTTTTTTTAAAAATCATTAGGATTTTTTATTCTTAACTTACAATCCCTTCTTACGCGAAGTTTAATTCTTTTTTAAACAACTTCACTTCTTTGACTATGACTCGGCTATGTCTCTAAAAGCAGTTAATGCAACAAGTGCTATGAGATAAATTTTGTTTTGGTTGCGTATGGTTGTGTCGTGTTTGTCTTTTGCCTTGTGCTTGAGCCTTTTGGATGATGATGGCCCCACCAAAAGAAGAGGCCTTGGCACCACATTTTATACTGTTCTTAGGATGAAAATACAAGCGTGTGGATGTTCTTCTTCTTTTTTTTTTGTGTGTTTCCTAAGAGGTTAGATAATAGGAAACAGGAATTTAAGTGGAACACACAAAATAACTGTAAGTTTTTGAAGGTAGTTATGTTTGCGTTCAGCTTGGCATGGAAATGGAAAGAAGCAATTTTGATGCTGATACTTTCTGGCTATACATCTAAAGGTAGATAAATGTGTTTTGATGAGAATTTGTGTCGATGAGGAGAATCCAGTTATTTTAGACTTTGTATCAATGAATTTTGGCCACAATTTTTGCATTAACGATAAATCAAAATTTTTTCACTGAGTGGTTGAGTTCAAGCACAGGTGTGACCTAAATTAATTTTGATGTAGAAGTATGAAGATGAAGAGGTCGGTTATTCTTATGAGTGGCCAACTTGTAGCTAGGGTAATAAGTTTTTGCAAATAAGTATGTCACTTGGGCTCAATCATTTAAAAGCCTTTGCGCTTTTTTCATACTTCAACTTTTTAAGAGGATCTTGGTGGCTAAAAAACCTTAGGCTGATGATAACTTTTACCGTTTATATAGGTACAGTTCTGAAAATGGTTGTGGTATTTTGGGGTGTAGTTATTACTTGAATCCTTGTTCTTCACTAATAAAATTAGAATAGATTTGATTTGTTCAGCATCTCATAAAAGGTAGACGAAATACAATTTTTAAAAGCATTAATTGCTATGGTTTTCTAAGAATGGACAATTATTACTATTAATTATGAAACGTAAGTATAGTTCCAGAGGCTGCCTGGCCGGCATCGCAGTAACATTTTCTGTAAAACCCAATTTGGCAAAACGTTAAAGATGGTTTCGTTTGCGGAATTTCGTCCTGCTTGAGGTCTTAAAAAGTTACGTTTTCAATTTAAATTTAAGAAATTCATGAATACGGCTATGTGAGGCCCAACGTGAACTGACCGACTGAACCATTTTTTCTCGCCTCATTTCGGACGAAAACATCCAAATGAAGGTAACACTAAACAATCCACTTCTCGACAGTAACGTGAAGGTTTTCGAGCTTCAAATCGTAATTAGTTTGTGCAACAATTTAGAGATGAACATTAAACAAAATGTTTTTCCAATGCAACATTGTTAATGTAATTCAAGCCACCTTCGACTTTGTTTGTGGATTGGTAGCATTTTGATGAGTTTATCGCTGCCAAAACCAGTTTTAAATTTTCTAAGGAGAATCCATCCCCACCCGGTCCGGCAACTTTAAAAGCTGTCACACCAGGAAGCGTTACAAAGTCTCCTTTAATGGCTTATCAAACCCAATAATAGGAACAACCATCCAACAGAATAAGAAGAAACAAAAAAAAGAGCCCAAAACAACAACAACAAAGTGGCTATAATTTCTATTTTCATTTGACCGTTATGAAATTGTCGGTTGTATAACAATAACTATCTTTTTGTAGTATCGGCAGAAACAACCACTTGGCATGCGGTTTAAGCAAGTTTATTCAAACGGTCTATCGCCTTCTCTAGTTCAACATACCACCACCAGTCCTCCAGAGAATGAGAGAGGATGAACACAAGCCACTAGCCAAGCAAGCCAAGCAGCACCACCGTCAGCAAGCCCAGTCGCCGATAGATACGTCCACGTCGTCGGTCGGCGACGTCGACAACGTCCATTCCAATCTCAACCTACCTTACCTACTGTGTGATCTGTTTTTATGTCCAACAATTCACTCACCAGCAAAGCACAACAACATACTATTTTCCACGTTGCAATCTTTGTATGCTCAACGGATTGATGGAGGCACCGCAAGTGCTTCTAGTGATTTTAAATCTTGCATTGTAAATCAGTGTCCATTACATACACGTTAGAATGCACTACCATATCTTTAATAGCTCATGCAAGCGTTTCTGTTCGAAGTTGTGTTAGAAGTTAGTCGCTGTTGCATAAAAGAATTTATCGAATGCCCGTTGTTGGATGAATGCCTTGTTATTTGACTAATCACCGATTTAATAATGGCCTCCGTGTCGTGCTCTTGAAAATATCTTCCTGTCAATGTTTTTTGATGTGGATCCGTCACACGATGGCGATGATGCTTACTCAGATCTTCTGAATGTTGCCTTATCGTTATTAGATCTGAAGAAATATTAATAACTTGACGATCCGAATTATTGCATTGTCTTGATGCAATATAGACATACGGGTTTGGTTATGGAATAAATTTTGAGACAAGATCAGAGTGATGTGATGACATTAAATTAATGTTCGGCTTCAAGGATTGATCTGTTGAGAAATTTGCAGCTGCTGCAGCTGGAAATGTAAAAAAGTAGTGTCCGTAGCTAAGTGGTTAGGTGCGTTGACTGCTAAGCAGAACGTCGTGGGTTCGAATCCTACTCGGGCCCAAAGTTTTTATTTCATCTTTCACGGACACTGCCTCTTGCGAAGAACTGACAAAACTTCCAAGAGTATCATCTGTCATGAAAAAGTGCTTCTCAACTTTGCCGTTCGGAATCGGCGATAAATTGTAGGTCCCCTCAATTCTTCACACGCACCTAGAGAATTGTTGATGAGAGTAAGCCACTTAGGCCTTGGCTCTTCAAGAGCTGTCGCGCCACTCTATTTATTTTTATTTTTTGCAGCTGGAAATGTTTAGTTTGTCCCAAAATCGTTATCAGCGAATTTTCACGACAACTTAAAGAGGACGTTGAATATACGACTTTTTGAATTGAAAAAATAAAATTAATAAATATTAACATGCTTAAGACTTCTTACGTTCTTAAATGCAAATGTTGCCGGACCCCCAAGCGAAGTGCAGAAGATGCTAAAAGTGATGGAAAAGCTTCGAAAACATTAACAAAATGAGGAACCTCATTTGCTTACTTCCCCAAAAACTTTGCTTATTAATACAAGTCGTTAAACAAGGTTTTGTGTTCTTTGAATGGGAGTTCAGTTAAACTAAGAATAACAATTTTCTTGTTTTAAGGCGTACACATTACACCCATTACAAGTGAATTTACTTGTCAAATCATTAATTTGATGAGAAATTACCGTTCAAAAATCTCTTACTCTTGGCTTTGTCTAACCGTTGAGAAATCTGACTCAAGAAAGAACTTGGCCAGGGTCTGAATTAATAACATTTGTTTTGTTTGAAAGTTAATGAGTCATAGAAACCATGGGAAATTAAAGAACTTTGAGAACCACTTCAAATGCGTTACATTGTTGGTATTTTTTTTTTTGGTTTAGGGGTTAATTATGGAATTTTAGAAGTTGAACTTATATTATATTCTTGTAAGGACAAGACATTGTGCTGAGTGCCCGTATGGTTTTCCGTTTGAAAGCAAAATGTCAATAGTCCAAAGGAAAGTGTTTGGACAGTTTTTACAATGCAAAAATTCGAAATTATTTAAAAACACTTACGCTTTGCGGATTGGGGAGCTTATCAAAACAACGACCTTTCACACTTTCATTTTCTACTTCATTTTAGCTGAAGTTTTTGATCAACTCATTTGAATCCGAGTTCCAAATTCTAAAGTTATTAAACACAAAATGTATTTTTTCTTCTTCAAAATTGCTCAAAGGCATTACTTCTGCCATGTGTGAATCACACCTAGAGAAAAAAAAATAGTTCGGAAATGGCGAAAAACTAATTGAGTCAAAACTGATATAAGTATTGTTCTCGCTCAAGTACAGCAAGTGCGTCAAATGTCCCTCGGAACAATAAAGAACTTCAAGCTAAATTAGAGTTGAGATTTTCCCTAGCTCTCTCTGACTTTTTGGAATACAATATCCTGCGTCATAAATCGTGTGCCATGGGTTTATCGATCTTTCAGATCTTTTATCGTACCGTCTCCTGTGTTAACAAATTGGACTCTTCTGCCGATTCCTAAAACAGTTTAATTCACATCGTATATTGGCAGAAAAAGGACCAAATAAAGGTAGAAAATTAATGTTATTAGTGCTATCAAACGCTACAGGTTTGTCTCGTAAGCAAGAGTAGAAATAGCATTCACCAAACATTTGCCAGCAGGGACAATCGATGGTTCGTTAGCAAGGCTAACAACTAATTGTGCTTTAACCGGTCGGGGAACCTAGCCCATCCTAATTGTGCTCTAAACATACATAAGTAATTTTTTTTGTAAACGTAAGATATTGTTGAATGAAAAATATTGTATTGAGTGAAACTTCCTAGCTGCTGAGTTTTTGATGTTTCTTCAACAAGATTTCACAACCCTTAGATTTTCTTATTCGTTTCCATACTCACATTCCCCATGTGGAACTGCAACGGCAAAATATGATAAGCTCTTTAAACTCTGACTTGAACAGCATTGTACACTTGGGAATAGAAAAACCGAAAGCAATATGCTCGAGATATGCCTCCATTGCCACTGACCATGAGTGGCACGGCGCAGTGTCATAAGTCCGTAAAGGACTTTTAGTGGGTCAAAAGTCCTTTACGGACTTATTACACTGGCGAGTGGCACTTGAATCAAACCAAACATCTCAAAATTCTCGGTATCTGCGTCATTATTCACGTCTTGTGGAACGAGCACATATAAAAGCATCAATGTCGCCAAAAATGCCGGAAGATTTTTGGGTTTCTAATGATAGTACAAGAAAATGTTCTCCTTCTGATCTGGCGTTTATTTATAAAACTTATATTAGTCCAAAACTTGGGTACAACTCCCACCTCTTTGGTGGTATACAAAAAAAGAACTCTAAGAATGATTTAGATTACCGTCGTCTCTCTCTGTTCTATCCTTACTTCTACGGTAAGTGCTCTAGTGAAATAGGCAGTTTCATTCCTCCCCTTAAGCAGTTGAACCATAATATTCGAGCTTCCAGGTATGCTCCTCAGTTAACCTTCGAGCCCAACTTTGCAAGTACTCTCAAGTACAGAGAATCGTTCTTTAGCCATACTACGCGTTTGTGGAAACGTCTTCCATACTCTGTCTTTACTATTCATTGACATTTTTGTTGTTTTGGTTTTGTTTTTAAAGAAATAACCGAATATTGTTGTTACCACTGAAATAGAGAACCATGGCCATTTAAAGAAAACAACTTGTCTAAACCTTGATTAGCTTAATTGTCGGCAACGTCTTATTTTTATCCAAGTTCTGTCGCTGTAAGAAAGCCGTTTATGGATAGAACATGAAATCCATAACAATTTTATCGGTAAATTATTTGTGACACAGATATAATATAGGTACAATATATAGGAGTAGCGAGCGCCAGAGAGCCAAGGCTTAAGTGACTTATTCTCGTTAACATTTGATGAGAGGTGCGTGTGAAAAAATGGGTGAACCTTACTTTTTCGTCCGGTGGACTACAAAATGTTTTTGAGAATTGAGTCATTAATGAACTCCTCTGGCTAACTCGATTATGTTGTACTAGTCGGAAAATGCATTTCATTAAAATTAATTACAAAATTCCTAACCATTTTTTTTTTTTTATTTCAGATGCTTGCAGTTTCCCCGGATCACCCGCTCACAGCTCCGTTGTGTTTTCAAATCCCAATTTGACTCACAACACCGTGGCATCCTATTCCTGCGAGCGAGGTTTCGAACTTCTTGGACCAGCTCGCAGAGTTTGTGATAAAGGAACATGGATGCCAGAAGGAATTCCATTTTGTGGTGAGTTAGTTGTCTTTAAATCTCTTTATATTCTTTTCCCAGTCTCCATTCCAACCAAAGCAGTAATCATAATTTTCTATAAAAACCACTCTATTATGAGGGTAAGAACATTATTCAACCGTTTATCCCAAATTATGTTATTTAAAATGTGTAAAATGTAAAATATATTTAACGGGTAATTTAAGCTAATCTCAAAGTTCATTCATTATCAAGTGCGATGTTTTCACGCATCCGCTTCACTTGCAATGTAGGTAGAGCTGTTGATATACCATCCTCCTATATCATTTCGAAGAGAAAGATTAAAATCACGTCACGGTACCTCAACACTATGCTAATCAAGTATGAAATCATAATAGAACTTTGCTAAGCAAAGCTACTGACTGGAGGTATCTAAATATCTAAAACTCACATCTAGGAACTCGGTGAATACATTAGCGCAGTCATTACTTAGCGATGCGTCGCTTCGTTGTCGTTATCGCAGTTCGTATTTCATTTTCAGTTGTAACTCAGTTAACTAGAACGCCATTGCCAACTTAAACTACCAACTTGAATGCAGTTATATTTTTCAAAGTCACCGAGTCGTATGAACTTCCTGCGTATAACATACTTTTCTCGTTGCTTCAACAATAATTTCAGGTTTTTAACTCTCAAGTTTGACACAAATAAATGACCTTAAGGAATTTCATATTCGCAAAGCGCACTTCCAAAACTTACAGTAACTCTGACATTAATGCAAATTGATGAACCAACGGATTAGCCTTGTTAGTAGAAATTAGTTGCTAGTGAATATTCGTCTCCTTCTCTGGTTTTCTCGAGTCCGTTAGCAAAAAGAAAACAAAAATTACGTACAAACATTTCTACATAAGCGGATGAGTGAGTATGAAGACAAATAACCTTGACCTCGTTGTTCCATTTCCCCATCCCTATAAAGCAAAGAGGTTTAAATTAAATACCCATTCACATGTTTTTGCATCTTTTCAAGTCTTCCTTCCTTTGTAACATCGATGCCGTTGTGTAGTTATATATGGGACACCCATTCAAGTGGGATCTTATTCAAATTGCAAACAAAAAATGGAGTACAGAATATTTTAAACGGGGTGACCACACGCAGGATAACGGAAACGTTGAGTAATTAACTAAAAACAACAATTAATGGACCCAGATCCCAATATGGCTGATCTCCCAGAAAAACAACTACCTAATTATATAGAATTTTTTTAAACGAAGAATTAAAATGCTTCGTTCTCCATGATTCTCAGCATTTTGGGTCTCCTTAAATGTCTGTTATCAAAAAAAGGCTGTGGCCGTTTTCAGGGCTGTTAGAAAAATCGAAAAAGGGACCAGATTTCGATGTCCTTAATGCTCATAACTTTGAAAGATGTCAAACGACATTGAAACAAAAGTCCTGCAGAAACTAGAATTCTGAAAACTTTGGAAGAGTCACACCACCATCCACCATAACCATAAATGTCCTCGTCCTCAGACAGATACCTTATGTGAAAAGAAGTACTGTAACCAGAGAACATGAAAGGGACACTGCTTCCGTTTCCTTTTCAATTTTTGAGCCATAAATATGCAAGAATGCAATATGGTGAATGAAATACTTCTTTCTTAATGGAACATACGTTTAAATTCTACACACATACAACCCGGTTACAGACAAAAACATGTTCCCAAATAAGTAAAGTGGTAGTAGCAATTTTCGATGGCAAAAGAGTGTAAATTTTCTCACATTCATTTGCATTCGACCTTATAAGAATTTAAAATTCAAGATGACGCGTTTTTGTTTTTTTTTTTTGCTCAATGTAGGTCATCTTACGTTTCACTCACTTTCGTTCGATGAACTAAATTTTATGAAAAAGATTGCTTATAAAAATCACGTAAAGGAGCCACTTGTAGGTAATCATATAGCGACAGCAACAAAACAATAATGAAAAAGAAAATAAAACACACTTGTTGAAAAGAGTGTTCTTAGTACGGATGAATCAGATATCAGATTAAAGGTGAGTGCATTGGAGATTGTCTAGAAGACTTACAGTGAACACACTTACTAATTTGAAGTAAATCAATGTCAAACCAAACAAAACAGAGTTCAAATAAAAATCTAAAATCCAATTACTCATTGTCTAAATAAAATTTTCTCAAATTTAATTTTGGCTTGAAATACATTATAACACACTAATTTAATGAGACAATTAAAGAATAAACGGATAACCAGAATAACATTTGGTCCCCACATCCCATTCTTTTATCTTGTAACTGGCATTGCTCTATTAATCATTTTATGTGTTTGTGATCGTGTGTGTGAGATATTCTATGCACAGGAAATGAATCCCAAGTAACGGAAATTGAGAGCAGGATGCTGTGTGGTTAGACCGTACATAATGGACAGCGGGAGCTATGTGCTTGAACATAGAAAATCGATATAGCTAGTAATACATCATGTTCGGGTGGGTGTGTGTAATGTGTGGATTTAGGTTGATAAACCGTTCCAGAGCTGGTTTTCCGCAAAATGTATGAAAAAGTAAATTCCTGCTAAATAAATTGCCATAAAGGAATCCATATTTCTTATGAATCCTAACGAATACATCGAGAAAAAGAAAATTCGGAATGCATTCATAATTTCTTAACGGAAAACAAATTAACTGCAGTATAAGTTTGCCCAGTATTTTATTTTTGAATGCATATAAAATGTTTTGTACTTGCTTTTTTGGTTTGTAATAAACTAAAACACATTCCCGCAAGTGCATCATAACATTTTGATACAAAAATTTTGCTGCGTGTATTTTTTCTCTGTACTCAAAAGTGAAGGGAAACGACCAATGTACATTTTTAAAATTTTAAGAAAAACTTTATGTCTCGTAATCAAAACATTAATTTATTGTTAAAGTTTAAGCTGGAAAACTATGCTACAAACATGCTACTGCAAACGGTTTTATGTTTTATGTTAAGGTTCATACATGACGTTCTGCATTTTTCTTTTATTACGATCATTGCGAAAAAGTTTTTTACTTTTGATAAATTAAATTCATTTAAAGCGAGGGTGCAAGAGAAAGTTTCAACACAAAGAAAATTGTTAGAAACAAGTTCAAGAGCTTTGGCATTTTATGATGCCCTTGTTTATGTAGCCGAGGTTAGGTTTTTAGGGTTGTCCTGGACCTAAGGATTGGATGCGAAGATTTTCTTCTCTTGTTAAAAATATGAAAACTTCGAATTTCGGTTACAGAGGAATTAAAAATTCAAAACTCTCATTACTTTGAGTGACGAAAAGGATAAGGTTGGTATGAAAAAAGGTAGGACTGATTGTGAGTAAATGATATGCATGCAGAAAAAATTACTGCAGGAAAGTGCTGTGGGGTTTCGATTTGAGGTTTTTTTTTACTCCAACCCGTTCTAGTCAACCTAGTGATTCTATTGTCACTTCGTGTGAAATCTAGTCTTACCAACTATTCTTCCAAGAATATTTTGCCTTTTATTTTAAAATCCTCCTTTGAACAGGCTCCGTAGATTATTTCCAGGAAGTCGCAAAATTATTGATAGACTTTTCAGCTTCGTTGATATAGGTGACAAGACCTTGTTAACGTTTGCCTTATATTGCTGGAAAGCAGATAACGTTCTAAGAAGCATCAATAAGACAGTATGGAGTGCTTTTATGTTGTATAATTATTCAATTAATATTCTATGAAAGTTCAGGTTGTATTGTAAGCTACACACGAGGCAAATTTTGAAGCAACTATAAATGACATAATGTGTGAAATGTAACATTGTTGAAAAGGCTGTCCGGCTTCGCTGGGTGCCGCGCATTCGAAAAAAACTAGTTTCTGATGACTACGGCGCAAAAATCAGGCTGAATTTGACCGATGGCGTCGATTATGTTGCCGCATAGATTTTTCGTGACTTAAGAACATTCCACAAGAAGTGGTCAAATCACACGGTCTTGGTCGCCAATTCATGTCGCCTTGACGCAAGACAACCAAACCGTGCCATGAAATCTATTGAGAAGATATGTCGATGTTTTCGGCAGATCTTGGATTTATTGGCTGATTGTTGAGTGAGCATGTCAACCCTAAAGATCTAAGACCTATTAGCCTATCATCATTTATTATCTCAAAACGCTGGAACGATTGATTGATATCCATATACGTAATAGCATTGATAAGAGACTATCGATGTCTCAGAATGCTTACTGCAATGGGAAATCGGTAGAAACGGCCTTGCATACTCTGGTAAGAACTATCGAATACTCCCTAGAGCAAAAGGAATATACTATGGTTGCCTTCCTGGATATTGAATGTGCTTTCAACAACGTTGACACATCTGCTATCACTTCGCTATGACGAACCTAAACGTTGAATACTCGCTCTGTGAGTTGATTAATCTAATGCTTAAAAGCAGGATCATCAACTCTAAGATGGGGGATTTTTGTACGAAAAAGTCTGTCAGTAGAGGAGAGGCACTCCTCAAGGTGGTGTTCTGTTCCCTCTCCTGTGGAACATAGTAGTTAACGAACTGCTAATATCCCTCGAGACTGAAGGCTACAGAGTGATTGCGTATGCAGATGATGTTGCTATCGCCGTCACAGGAAAACATCCTAATACGCTGAGAGACCTCCTCCAAAACGCACTTAATATGCTCACTAGATGGGCTGATCACTGTGGACTTAGTATTAATCCCCAAAAAACAGACCTCGTCCTTTTCACACGGAAGTACAAGATCCCAATAATTGTACCTCCTTCAATAAAGGTGTACCACTAATTTTTACCAATGAAGCCAAATATCTCGGTCTAATATTGGACAAAAAGTTAAGTTGGAAACCTTATATTCAGGAAAGAGTTAAGAAAGCTACAGTTGCTCTTTTCTCTTGCAAGAAAGCCATAGGAAGCAATATGGTTTTCAACCTCGCATAACCTATTGGCTATACACATCGGTCATCCGACCAATACTCTTGTACGGGGTTACAGTATGGTGGACTGCGCTGGAGAAAGTCACTTACTGTGACAAACTCAGCAGAGTCCAATGCACTGCATGTCTCTGCATAAGCGGGGCATTGAGAACCCCACCCTCAGCAGCGTTAGACACTCTCCTCCATCTGACACCCCTCGAAATCTTTAGCAAACAAATGGCGGCAAGTACAGCTATAAGGCTCAACGCCTCATCTCAATGGACATTCCATCACATTGAACTTCTTCGGTTCTATACCAAAGTACATAGACTACACCATTCCAAAACCCCAATTTGGTAAAAACTTCCAAATGTCCATTCCATCCAGAGATGAATGGGAAGACAATAAAATTCTGGATGACAAAAGCATTCATTTTTATACAGATGGATCCAAAACAAGTGATGAAGCTTAATCTAAGCATCTCGTTCCGCCTCCCTAATCATTGAAGTGTCTTCCAAGCGGAAATTTTAGCGATCAAAGAGGTTCTCTCCTAGCTAAGAGAAAACGTGATATCAACTGCGGATATCCGCATCTTCTCTGACAGTCAGGCTGCTATTAAATCTCTTGACGGTATCTCAACCAAATCTCAAACGGCCCTCGATTGCCGATCGTCTCTTATGGAGATGGCGCAGCAATTTAACATTCACCTCTGTTAGGTGCCGGGCCACAGAGACATCACAGGAAATTGTAGAGCCGATGAACTCGCTAAAAATGAAACCGTCATATAGGTATACCGATAGCTACATGTAAACTTCTCTCCTCCTCTTTCACTAAGACGCAAACTTCATCTAGGAGAGTACTTTTAAGATAATCCCAGTGAACTAGCTAATAAGGATATCAAATATCTTCTTCGCTTTATAAAAAGCTCAAAATGGTTCGACTAGTAAGATTCATGTGGTATCACAATGGGCCTTTTCTTTTGACCTAAGTGTGTGGATTCTGTATTCACAGCCACTTTAACCTAACCTAACCTGAGTGAGTCAGTGGACTCGAATTTGGTTACCAAACGTTGAATAGTCGACATACGTAGCTATGTATCCAATAAAAAAGGTGCAACGCGCGTATAGTTTGTACTAAAGACCACCCATTTTTATAAAAAAAGTCTTATCATTTCTACGTGTTGCTGTGGAAGGCCATTCGAGTAAAGGATTTTTTGCAGCGAAATCACGTATTACGACATTATTTTCGAAAATTTTATTTTCGTTTTGTTCGCTTAGCGTGGCTTTACACGATAGGGATTTTCCATATGGACTGTCACTTCTTATTTCCAAATGTATTTTCATATGTATGTCAAATTGAGTTTTGTTCATAAAATCAGATAAGCATTTGGATTTTTCGTTTTTGAAAACATTTTTTTCGTTCAAAGCACCTAAATGTATGATACATTTTTTTTAATGAAAAAACACAAAATGACATTAAATCTCTTCTTTTTCGCGCTCCCATGTTTTAATATAAACTTTGTTTGTCGTTTAAAAATTTCGATTTCGTTTGTATACAGATGAAATTTAGAAACAGTTCTAAATGAAAAAAAATTCCATATGGAATTTCCATTTGTAATTTCCATATGGATCTTTAATACGTTTACACGATTTGTATGATATTCCATAAGGAAATGGTGACAGTCTATATGGAAAATCCATATCGTGTAAAGCACGCTTTACGGATGTGTCTTTATGCAAGCTACACAAAATATGAAGTTGCGGCAACTGTTGCTAGTTGCTACGTGTGTAGTAAACACAGGCAACTAGTTGCTTCAAACGTTGCCTCGTGTGTAGCTTGCATTAGTTACACAAAAATAAATATTTGATTTAAGAAACTTTAAATGCCATGCCCTTAAAATGTTTGTTATTTTTAACACTTCATGTCTTTCATTAAAAGAAAAATTAAGTACGCTCCCTTACCCTTAAGAAAAAGTTAATTTAATTAAACGTTTTTAAATGATAAATTATTCTCTTAAGTTGCTCCTTTTCAACGTTAATTGATAAATATTTAATTCGAGCATGTTAGCACGGTCGTGTTTATAAGACCGCCTACACATGCATTTACGAGTACGTACTCAACTTTGTAAATCTGTCTATGTTTCAATTTCAAGTACCATCGAACAAAAACTTCCGCTAAAAAATAAAACAGAAATAGAAATAACCAGCCTTAATATTTATTTTTCCAACTGCCGACATTGTTGCGAAGGTACACTGAAATGCTGATACCCAAGGCAATAAATTCAAGAATTTTGTATTTTTGAAACGACACTTCCTATCCATCCACTCTGCCTCTTCTATCAATTCCTTCAAGGACTTTATCATTTTTCATAAAACATTTCCTTTTCCTAAAACTCGCCAACAATCGTTTCGTCGGCAATAGTCTCGACAATATTGTGTATTTACGATATGGTACGTTTGTCGTATGATTGTGAATTTGAAAAGCATTTTATTAGAGTTCTGTTGATTCTATTCTGGTGGGGGGAGTGTGGGGTGTGTTGTAATATTTTTTTGTCGTTCAATTTTTTGTCAAAACTTTTGATTGATGTTGACAACAAATAATACTCAAACGTGGGCAGTTATGTGTGAGGAGTTGAATTGATTTCTACTGATATTAAAGAGAAACGAAAAATTGACTTTATTGTTGTGTCAAAATCATCATGACAAACACTCATGTTGTTCGAGAGCATAATAGAGATGATACCAATTTCATGCTTCGGAGGAGTTGATTTTTCTTAAGCTTTTACACAGCGTTTTTATTTATTTTTAAAAATCTTCACACACTTGTGAATTGGTTTTTTTTTTCGAATAAACATGAATTTTTAAATTTATGTTCACATTCAAATTCAATAAATTTGTCGTTAGCAGATTTGTTTGGATGTTTGATTGTGAATAGTTAAGAGAAAATTGTGATTTATGCGCATTTTTACGATTTATAGCGGCTTTGCTGATTAACTCGTTTATTAACACGTACGGTCTTTGACTTTGCTCACACGTCACACCTGCGAGAGCTTCAGCATTCAGAGCTTCTTTATTCATGTGATATGTTTCGCTTCGAAGATTTGTGGAGAATGAAGATATAGAGAAATATGTAGATGGATCAGATTTACCGTTACAAGAATTAACTTTGGCAGTGGGTAAAATTGAGCGGCAAAATTATTGTTCGTTATTGTGTTGGCTTTGAGTAGAGATAAGTCGCAGTTGCTATGAAGGTATATTTAACTAGTAAAGTAGTTTACACGAAAATGGAAGTTATTCTATTATCGATTAATTTTTAATGAGTATGATGAAAACAGGTGAAGTCCCATTAACAATTTAATAATTACTTAGCAGAGTTACTGTTGTAATGAGATAAAACTGGTCACAAAAAGTGATCACTGGGGAATAAAGAGCTCATATTTACTTACCAAGAAGTTACATGTTCATAACCGTGTTGCCTTGATTACAAAACGTATGACGAATTTTGGGGGAAACATTGGAACATAAGTGTTTCATTAATATGCCATTTCCTAAAATTTAAATAAACAGTTTGTCTATCGAATTCAATAAAAAAATAAGTCGAGCTTGATTAGCAAGTAATGAAGTAAACACACCGCCATATTCTATACTTTGAATTTACTAGTTTGCTACGTCGATTACGAAAAAGAGAAGGTTATTGATTTCATGAGTATCAAATGATAGCTTTTGTTGGAAAAATAAATAAATACTGAAAACAAACTTTCGACCGAAAGCAACTATTAAGCTGCCATCCAGAGTAGGTACCTACTTATCAGCAAAATATGTTCAAAGTACGTATACGTATACATTCTGGTGTTAGGAGAAATCAATGGAGGTTTATTTCATTCTTAAGAGGAAAGTATTCCATTAATAATCAAATGGCCGCCAGGTCCACGGTTACCGTTGAAGCTCCATATCCTCTTATGAAATTTTACCAAATTGCTAGTTTGCAGTTGTATGTTGTCAAGTAACAAACGTCTTTTTAAGTTCTTGATTTGATTGTAGAGCATTAGCTATGGAACAGATCAAATGTTTCCGTTACCGCTCGTGTAGAGAATGTTAACAATTTTAATGCGCTTTTAATGCCATTTGAACCATTACTTATATGTACTTTCAGTTTGATTGCTTAGGTAATAATTAACTTTTATATGCATGATGGATTATTAGTTAAAGAATCAGTAAAATAATTAAAAAACAAAAAAAAAACAATAAGACAAACTGACAAATTTTGACATTTGCCATAGGTACTAAATAAGAAGAAGTCAATCTTCAGCTCCCTCTTAGTTTGAAAATATGTATTAACATTTTAAGTAAGTTTTACTTCCGATGAAAAGCTAAAGTAAAAGCAAATAAATTTGTATCAGCAATCGAAATTCTGTAAGGAACACAATTTTCTCAAAAGTCTAAAGGGCTTACTACAATGAGCGGAAGCAAACCGTAGCTAGTGTCAGAAACGAACGAAACGCTCCCTTCCGAAATGTCAAGAAAGCCAGGAAAGCCAGTTACCCATAATGGACGGATGTGTACGGACGTATCGTTCAAAATAAAACATCTGTTTTTCGTTCTTAACAGTTTTCGAATTTTATCTACTGGACACACACCGACTAAAGAATTACAAAAAATAATAATTACATAAAATCGATAGAAAATCGACTTTCCAGCGAGTTGTCAAATTTAAAAGCGAAACTGAGCGCACTTTAAGCCCGTAAGCAAAACTGATCGAAAATTGAGGAAACGGAGTAATCCGCCATTTAGGGCACAATAAAGGTATGAATATGAATTTCTTTTTCTTGCAGAGTTACGGACGTCTCCATCGCACCGCCCGTTGATTATAGCTCTGGCTTAACGCTGATATCCGAAAATATGATTTTTTGATTAGAGCTAAAGTGAAATTGTTTAAATTAAAATGTTTTGGTGTTTTTAATGGCTATAAGAACACGACAAATTTAATACCAATTTTTAAAATACTTTCCAATAGTTATTTACTCAACAGAAGTATCATCCATTTTTATATCCATCTCATAATTATTCGCAATGAGTTCAAAAATATAACACCATCTTGATTGATATTTTTAAATGTTTAAATCAAGTTGATCCAAGATTTAATATGAAAATATTGTTGCACACAAAACCAAATTATAACAAAATGAACTGACTAATGTCAAAAACTTTCAATAATCTAACCCTCTGTGGGTACAACAAAACCGTTGTCACACAATGATAGGAAATTAGAAAAAATGAAAGCGGAACAAGATAGCATACTTTGAGGAGCTTTTAAAAATGCATGTCTAATCATCGCAATTGATAAACAATAAAAAGTCTGCAATGGGAAACCAAAACATCAGTGGAGTTGTTAGCGCAGTGTGTAGTGCATTGGCTTCCCAACTGGCTGGTCTAGGTTCAAATCCCAAATGTGGCCGTGTCGTGAACTCAAAAAGTTTTTCGATTAAAATAAAAAAAAAAAAAACAATTGGACAGCACCACTAATAAAGGAGTCTGATGATCGGCTTGGCACCCGTGAAATAGCTATAACTCCAGCCAAATAAAGGAATTGACGGAAAAAGCCATTGGTGGAAGCACCTCTAAGTTGTTATCGTTGTTCAAACACATAAATTGTTGCTTTAAATTTATTTTTTGTTCAAAATCGTCACGATTTTTTTTCTTATCACAAAATGGGTTCATATAAGAACAAAATTTTGACTTTGGACCCCAATATCTCTGAATACAAAAAATAAATTTCATTTTTCAACTTTTTCATATAAATTTTGTGTTTTTTTTTTATGTAACAACTAATATGAGGCTTAAAGTCTAAATTTCACATCAAAAAAAAAAAATTATGTTAGCTCTTAAGTTCTAGTTTTTAAGTTAAAGCTTGTACTAAGCTAAATAAATAAATAAAATACGATTTACCGTTTCTCTATTTTGATCAATCAAAATTACAATGCATTTTTTGTTCAAGTTAAAGGAAAGTTTTATTTTCATAAGATGAGTTAAGCCAGCAAAAACCAAAGAAGAACGGCCATTTTTATGAACACGGTTAACTAAACTTAGAACAGAGTACAGTTTTGATTTTTTTTCTGCAAGGTTCTAATAATACAAATATTAGGACACACAAAACACGTTATATAATTTATTTTTTCTTTCATCGCTTTTATTAAAATTTAGTTATACAAACCAAACAAAAAACAAATGTATCGTTTCTTAAACATGAATAATCCTTTTTTTAATAAGTGTAAAAGAAAAACATTCAACGACTGTCGTCGGATACTTATTTAAATATACCAAAATTGTTTAAGGCAGTTTTTTCTACTTTTGAAGTGTATTACAGTGGAATCTCGCTATTTTGAACAGAAACAAAACAAGGCTGTTATTCAAGATACTGGATTGTTCACGTTAATGGTCAAAAAATAAAAAGTCTACGTTTATAATAGAAAGAAAATAACACACGACAAATATTCTATTTAAACGAACTTTGGAAAAAAAATTAATTTTACCCTCCTATCCATTCAAAGTGCCCTTGTATTTTATGGGTATTTCAAAGTTTTGAAGACATCGCGGATTTTCTTATTTTCGAATTATCAAAGGAACGAACTTATGTGTTCTTGTGCCATTACAAACCAGCAGTAGTTACTTTTTGCTTACTAGTTCTTAAACCAAAATCACTTTTTCGCTTTAAGATCTTACGGTTTTTTTTTTTTTGTTTTGTTTGGTATTTCGGAATGGTACACAGAACTCTCCGATTCCGGATACCAAACGAACATGTAAGCACATTTGATTTTGCTTCTTCTTGTGCTAAGTGAACGAATTCAGAATCGTTCGGAACAGTTCCGGAGGACCAAAAAAAAATCTATAAGAGCGGCGATTTTATCCTCGAGTTTTTGTTTAATGGTTCAATAGATCCTGGATTAGCAGCAAATTTTTCTCCACTGATAGTTAAAAGTCGAATACCAAATCTTCTTTTCCATTTCTGAGATCACCTAAAACTAGCATTGAAGGAGCTTGCGTCTTGACTCTTGTACTTGGTGAATAACTGTTTAGCTTTATCTCTTAAAATAATTCAATTTATCGGAACATTTCTTTTGCGTTGATTCAGAAACCATTTGTTAAGAATCCGTTCTATTCTTGGATGTTCAGCGTTTTTAATAGTACACATTTTCACCGGGCCAGAAAAGATACCGGAGACGAGATCCTTGAACATTGAACCAACCGTAACACATTTTCTTTTCTTTGATTCTTCACTAATTGCAGCCTTTTCATTGCCAGTATTCTAAGTTTGTGTTCTTTTTTAAGCCCATTTCCAATATTTACTATTTAAACACGCGATTCAAACACTTTTACACGAGAATAATTTATAAACGTACTGTTACTTGTACAAAATTCACACAGTCATCAACAGTAAGAAATGAAAACTTCTGTTGATATACAATTTATTTGTTCAAGTTATAAAGTTTGAATTATCTAAAATGTTAAAGTTATAGAGTCAGCAATGAAAACGTTCAAGGTATTGAGTTAATTTTACTAACAATATTTAAAAGGTTAGCTACCAGGGCTTTTTGCTATAAATGTATTAATTTATTGTTGAAATCCTTGCAATTTAGTTAGATACTTGCTTCGATACATTTTTAAATAGTTCTTTGGAAATGGAATAAGTGCCTTGACAAATTATAGATTTTCAAAATTTCCATTTTCGCATTAAGATACAATAAAGAATAATCAAGAAAACTCTACCAACCATATAAATTCATAATCTAAAAATTCGTTTCATGCGTCAAAAACAGCTTCCTATTCAAAAAAATGTTTGCCCAAAATTCGTCTGTAGCCTGTAGGAACACCACTTGAAAAGTTAATTTTAACCATTCTCTGCAAGGCCTCTTTTGCGAAAACCGCCAGTGAAAGATTTATTTTATAGCTGTTGCTCCATAATTTGTTATTTTTTGATTTTTGAAAATTCTTAAATTACGCATGATAGCCAACACATTCTCCAATCATTGCAAAAACAAGCAAATGAACTGAGTGCAGTGAGAACTTATGGGACACGGTAAGGAAAAATCGCACAAATTTCTCAACATTGCACAAATGTGTCGTAGTCACTTTTATACCTAGTTTTGCTAATCTGGGAACCATAATATCTTTCTTCATTTATAATACCTAGTTAGCTTGACTCCATGGTCTGTCTCTGTGTCTGGCTCATAACTGTGCAATAGCAAGCATACCAAAGACCTTGTGCTTGCCGGGTTCAACTTTGGCTGCCAGCTGCCAGCCAATAGAAGCCTCTAAGTGCAGAGCAAACAAAAAATAACGATAAAAACATCTTTAATGGCTAAGCCATAAGCATGGAGCACCAACAAGCAAACACCGTCACCGTCGTCGTCGACCGCAATAGAGCTCAGTTCAAACGGGGGCACATCGACTTTGCATTATAGCGTCCATCCATCCGTCCGTCCGTCGTCGTCGTCCGTCATTCAACAACGGAAAACGGTCAAAAAGAATAACAAAATCCAGGTCAAACGAAACAATAACAAAAAGTTAAAAAAAATGTAAGTTTTGTCGTTTCCCATCATCCCACCAGTCGTTCTTAAGATACTGCCATTAGCAGCACCAAAAGCGCGCGGCATTATACCTCAACAAAATGCTTTGCGAGAAAGTGAAACGCGAGAATTTTATCACTCCATTGTTTTGCTTTTCCGCTTTGATATTATTCTTCGTCGCATCTTATTTTCCAAGTCTCGTAAGGTTAACTTTTTCTTAGAGACACTTATTCATTCCCTTACGCCGCCGCCGCGCCGTATTGCCGATGGTACAATGTAGCAGAACCACCCACCTCTAAGAGTACCTAGTTGTAATTCCCAGCTTCGTTACTTTTATTCGAAAGTGAAACTCCCGATTTTGGTTAGTTCGAGTTCCATGCGTGATTATGAATGCCACCTGCATCACGTATCTAGACTATGAAATTCTGTATCCAAGATAGGTCTTTATCTACTTTTTTTCTTCTAGGATCTAAGATCAAGCTCGAAGAGAGGTAGAGCGTGAATTTTTGTTTAGTGAAATGATACTCGCGCCACTTTTTTCTATAAGCTTATTGAGACAAATTTCCAAAACATGAACTTCTAATTTTGGGTTAAACAGAAAAAACAACTTTAACACTGAATTTTTCGTGTTAGTAAGGGAATACTTTCGGAATCGTGATTGTCTCACTTAAATTAACGAGCTATTGTCAAAATGCATTCGGTTTTTCTGTGGTGGAATGGTGTATACTAAAATCATGTATTGCGGCTGCACGTGTGAAGAATTCATTCCAAATGAATGTAAATTCGTATCGTGATTGAGTTGCTTCCAAGGGTTTGATACTGTATATGCTGCCTTATTTACAAATGAGTCATTCACCCCAAATTTCATCTGTCCTGAATGACCCGAAACTTATTTTCTATATCAAGTAACGAAGAGGAATAATAAACATCAAGAGCTTACAATTTCGCATTGGAGACGTCCTTACATGTCCGGTGATTTAATCGCTTAAGATACTAATTTTATAAGAATGCATCATTTACAATGAATAAATAAATCGTTTGGCTTTTATTTTGAACAATAAACTTCTGTAACCATTAGTTGTTGAACAACATAAACAAGCAACATAGACTCTCAACCCCATGACAAGTAAAAAGGATCAAAGAAAATCCCACTTCCTGTTTCGTGTCGACTTTTCTCTATTCACATCACAAACTTAGGCTACACATATCTAAAATCCTTTTGTTTGTGTCTTCCATTTTGACTCCTCTAAGTTAAGGGAAAGGATCCCCAAAATGTTGAATACAAGTTGATAAATCAAAAAGCCGTAAATGAATAATTTTATTGTACAAAATGGATTTTGTTGTGTCTTGTTTTTGTTGATGAAAACAATAGATCCTTGCCTAAGGCTTTATGCTTTACAACAACCGTCTCCTCTATACATACAACGCATTGCAGTGAAGTGAAAACTGAATGTTAACCTTTGACCCTCAGTGACAGGAATTTGGACATGGGTTTGATTATTATCATAAGCATTTTGTATGTTGAACATACGTAAATTAAAGAAGGGTTTTATGTTTGTCTGGCTTGCAGGAAATGCCCTGATTAGGCTTTTCTTCCCGATACAAAATACAACCAGTGTTTGGAACAAAAGAGATAAGAGAAATTTTTTCAAGGATTGATGGTGGAGAGAATTGCATGAACTTTTTTATGGATCAAAATAAATTGAGACTTGCGTTGTTGCCGTAAATAAAAACATTTAAATCATAGACATTTCTTACAGTTCCTGTTTACTTTTGAAATGTCTGTTTAAATTTAATTTTTAAAAGTATCCAAAGCCACATATTTCAAATTGAATACAAGCTTACAAAAAGGCAATGTTGTGTAAGGGTATTGGACAGTGGACGTCTTCCTTAGGGCACTAATATTCTGTGAAAATGTCTCAAAAGTTTGAAATAGAAATAAAAAACCCTCCGCACATACGAAACGGACGGATACACTGATGACGACCCAAGCAAATGTACAAAGGACAACGATTTTCGGATATGCACGTGGAATGTTAGGTCCCTTAATAGACCGAACAGTTAGCGGAGACCCTCAACTGCTACAAAGCAGATATTACCGCTATCCAGGAAATGCGATGGGATGGACCGGGCAAAAGGAGGATGAAAAACTGCGACATCTACTATGGTAATTGTTACCGAGAGCAACAACAGCGACTATTTGGATGCGGATTCGTCGTGGGAAGCAGACTCAGGCAAAAAGTCTTGAGCTTCAAATGTGTGAGCGAACGCATCACGACAATCCGAATCAAGGCTAAATTCGGCAACATCAGCCTAATATGTGCGCATGCCCCCACAGAAGAGAAAAGGACGACACCAAAGACGAGTTCTACGAGCTCCTCGACAAAACATACGAGCAATGTCCTAGTTATGACATTAAAATTGTCCTCGGCGATTTTAACGCTAAGCTGGGAAAAGAGGACATCTTTGGTGGAACGGTCGGAAAGCACAGCCTGCACGACACCACATCCGATAACGGATTCAGGCTGATCGATTTTGCTGCGGGGCGAAATGTTGTGGTAGCAAGCACCTGGTTCCCTCATCTCAACATCCATAAAGGTACATGGAGATCTCTTGATTCAATCAACCGTCAACCAGATTGATCACATTGCGATCGATGGAAGGCACTTGTCCAGCATTTTAGATGTTCGAACTTTCCGAGGAGCTAACATCGACTCGGACCACTACCTCGTCGTAGCCAAGGTAGTGCTACGAATATCCCGACAACGGCCAAAACAAGGAAATGCTGCAAGAAAATTCGACGTCGGACGGCTACAATCGCAAGAGATCGCCAGATCATTCTCTGATCGAGTGTCAAGTAACCTCTTAAGGAGTCCTATGCCGCCAACATCAAATATCGAAGACCAGTGGCAACATTGCCAAAGAGCAATTAGAGATGCCGCCTCTAATGTGCTGGGTTTCACACAGCCACCAAAACGAAACCCCTGGTTTGATGAAGAATGCAGGCAGGCCCATGCAGCCAAGCAGGAGGCATACAAAGCGGCGCTGCATAGAAGGACAAGAGCTGCTCGTGAGCTCTACGAGCAAAAGAGGAGAGAGGAACGCCGGCTTCTCAGGGGGAAAAAGAGAGAGCATGAGAAGCGTCAGATCGAGGATGTTGAGAGAGCCAACAGCAGGAATGAAGTTCGGAGGTTTTACCGAAAGGTTAAACAGCTGGCTCAAGGTCATCGAGCAAGAACTGATGCCTGCAGAGATAAACAAGGGAACATCATAGTAGAATCGCAGTCAATGCTGGGGATTTGGAAAGACCACTTCTGTAGATTGTATAACGGCGACGACGAACAAAATACCGCCGTCAGACAGGAGCCTTTCATCGGACACGATGATAGCCAACAATTCCGTGAACCCGACCTAGAAGAAGTGAAAACCGCAATATCACGGCTGAAATCCAACAAAGCCGCTGGAGCAGATGGACTAGCTGCTGAGTTGTTCAAAGCAGCAGGCGACGAGCTAGATAGGAGCATGCACCAAATCATCTGTAAGATATGGTCAGAGGAATGCATGCCCGATGAATGGAACCTCAGCATTGTTTGCCCGATCCTGAAAAAGGGAGATCCTCTAAAACTGCGCCAACTATAGAGGAATAAGTCTACTAAACATCGCCTACAAGATCCTCTCTGCCGTAATATGTGAACGTCTGAAGCCTTCGTCAACAATCTGATTGGTCCTTATCAATGTGGCTTCAGGCCAGGAAAGTCAACCATCGACCAAATCTTCACGTTGCGGCAGATCCTGGAAAAGACCTATGAACTCCAAATCGATACCCACCACCTTTTCATCGATTTTAAGGCCGCGTTATGACAGCATCTACAGAGACGAACTGTACAAAGCTATGTCTAGTTTTGGCGTCCCTGCCAAGCTCGTTCGCTTGTGCAAAATGACGATGGAGAACTCACGCTGCTCCATCAAGGTTGGCAACGAGCTCACGGAATCTTTCGACGTCAAAAAAGGATTCAGACAAGGCGATGCACTGTCATGCGATTTCTTTAACATCGTTCTTGAGAAGATAGTGCAGAACTCCACCGTCAACACCAGAGGCACTATCTTCCAAAAATCTGTTCAACTTCTCGCGTACGCCGATGATATTGATATAATGGGAAGAACACAGCGTGATGTCAATGGCGCCTTTGTGAGAATTGAGACAGAAGCGGCAAAAATGGGTTTAGCGGTAAATGAGGGAAAAACGAAGTATATGCTGTCTTCGAGGAAGGACACCAACACCGACGGCTCGGGCAGAACGTCACAAAAGACGCATACAACTTCGATGTAGTAGAGGAGTTTGTCTACCTAGGCTCCGCTATAAACACGGGCAATAACACCAGCGCCGAGATCAGACGAAGAATAACTCTTAGCTGTTTATTTGGGCTAAGAAAGCAATTGAGTGGAAAAAGCCCTCTCTCGAACAGATAAGATAAGACTAGATAAAATTGTACAACACCCTCATCATCTCAGTCCTGCTGTATGGTGCAGAAGCATGGACCCTGACAAAATCGGATGAATGCGCCTTAGGCTGTTTCGAGAGGAAAGTTCTTTGGGTCATCTTTAGCCCCGTGTGCATTGAAGGGGAATGGCGAAGAAGGTAATAACATCGAACTTTACGGGTTGTACAATGACATGGACCTAGCCAGAATGGTCAAGGTCCAGAGATTCCGATGGCTCGGTCATTTAAAGCAGATGGATATGGATGCTCCGGCCCGGAAAACCTTCGACACAATTCCTGAGTTACATAGGAGGAGAGGAAGACCGTGACTCAGGTGGCGCACTCAAGTGGAAGAGGACCTCAATCAACTCGGAGTGCAAAACTGGAGACGACTAGCCAAAGATCGAGCTAGCTGGCGGAGCCTGTTGATTGAGGCCCAAGTCCACAACGGACTGTAGCGCCACCTTAAGTAAGTAAGTAAGTACATACGCAAATACGCACATACGCACATATGCACATACGAACTCGCATACACACACACAGACATCATCATAAAAACGCTTGATTCGGATTCTAGTGACCTCGAAACATGAGAGTTACAAAATCGGACCCATTACAATAACTTACTCTGGGAAGTTAATAATAAAGAAACTAAAAATATACTAAAACACAATATAAAACATTTAAATGCGTGGAACACTGACTTTAAGTATTGAGGTTTTAAATGATTTTTACTAAGATTAAAATCAAAATGTTTGGGTTGCAGTTTGGAAGTCTATACTTATTCGTGTCAAGGGCTCATACATTCCATTGTTAGTTCGATGTCTAGGTTATTTAATCATGTCCCTACCCTACTATTGTAACATTCTCTGCTATAGGGTTAAAGCCTAATAAATACAGAGCTTCAGTAACACCCGTAATAATCTGATGGAAAAATACAATGTCATTGTTGGTACTTCTTTGTGAAAATGTTTCCATTTGATTGACAAACGATAAGAAAAGGAATGTTTGAAGGATCACTCCATTGAATGCATTTGAAGGTAAAAAGAGTAAAATTCCGTTGAACAGATTCTAACCCTTCAATATGAATATCAGTGAGAGAAGAGTATTCAAGGTGAAGTGGAAAAAGAACATTTTAAAGGATGGATCACGGAATTCCTTTGAATAAGGTTTTATAATTCCCAACATTGAATTGGCTTTATCGGCGATGCTGTTAATATGTTTAGAAAAGTCTTATCTAGATTCAATCACAATGACAGGAGTACAGGACTGAGGACAAGTCAAAATATGTTGTGAGATCTCGGTATTCGGTTTGAAACAGTCGTTGTTTTACATGTTATGGGACTCAAATTTCAGCTATTTTACTCACACCACAGTGAAAAAATGTTTGTTGTCCTGCAAAACAGTTTTCTTACAGTCATTGAAGATACACATATTTTTGAACATCTTCAAGTCATCGCTTTTTGAACACATAGCCGGACATCGTTAATAGGCAATATAAAATGAAGGGGCTCTAAATGGCTTTATTGAGGGACACCGGATTAAGCAATGAATGCCTTAGAGACATGGGGTGGTATTCGTCGAACATTATTTTAAAACCTTAGTAAGTCTATTCATCGACCTAAATATTAGTGCTGATTTGCGAGCGCTATCAAAAGTTAATAGTGGATCTGATCACTGTTCAGTTGAGAGCAAAACCTATCGGAAGTTATCAGAAGTGATATTACGAAACCAGCTGATATAAAGAATTTATTTGAAAACGGTTTAAGTAATTTCTGATTGCAGTGTGTTTGAATTATTAAGAAAGATTTGAATAAAATAATTCAAGGTAAATGTGTATGTAGGTAGATGGAATCTACGCTCAAAATCGTAATCATTGAACGTGCTAATGCAATTCATTTTTTTTTTTCGAATCACTATTATCCATACTAATTCGGACAAGCTCTACCTTATCAGAGCAATTTTCAAACCTTTTTACTCTCGTTTATGTTTTGTCAACTGCCGTATGTCTTAAATAACTCACTTATTTCTATGTTTGGAACTTCCTGCATTCAGATTGACTTTTATAATTTTGTTTTCAGAATTCAGACACAAATAATTCATATCAATCTTTCTTTGCAATTGTAAACTTTCAATAAAAACAAGCGGTGGCACGAAACTCCATGATGTATCATCATCGAATTAGGTGAACTCCTTAGACCAATCTCATTTGTCACATCTGTTCAAGCCATCTATTCGATCACCTTAAAATGTCATTCAACAAACATAATCCATTAATTTTAACGATCTCAATTTTTTCCTTACAGTTCTCAATGTGGCTGCCGGGAAAGCTCCAATGCAAATATCAACCGAAGGATCTGGCATACCGCAAAAAGCAATTGACGGTTCAACATCCGCATTTTTCAGTGCGGAAACGTGTTCGCTTACAAAATCAGAGCGTTCGCCCTGGTGGTACGTGAACCTGCTTGAACCGTACATGGTGCAGCTAGTTCGCCTAGATTTCGGAAAATCATGTTGCGGTAAGTTTATAGGCTTTATACTTATTAAGTTATTGAAATTATCACTCTTCACTGAATTTGACCATACCATCAGGAGGAATAGTTTATCTGCAGATTATTTATACTCGAGCGAATTTATAAATAAACCATCACAAACAGTGGGATCATGGAACTATAAACCAGCTCTCCCATCTAGTTAAGTTGTTGTGTAGTCTGCGAAGTGAAAGTAACAAGCAATTGAATAATAATTCAATGACTTTCGTGGTGTTGGGCATAAGTGAAAGCAGTCCTACGACAACAACTTATTCGCAGATTTTCCATTCGACATTCGCTCCCAAAGGTCTCTCGGAGGGAAAATCAATTCTTTGCTACATACTCCGCATACACCATGTATTATGAAGGTAACACCGACTTACTGTTTAAAAGTCCCAGAGTTGTGTCGTTTAATGTTGTTGTTGATAATGTCGATATGTTGGAACCTGGAGAGTATTGATGCAACTTGATTACGCACTTTGGGGCTAGGTTGTCGCTCGATTGGAACTTTTATTAAATTTTTATTTATTTACTGAAATCCCATTAACTGCCAGACAACATGCATGGATTTATGGATTTATATTCCTTTTATTTCATTCCAATCGATTTCCTAGGAAGTAGTATTCGGATTGGTTGGCTTTTCGTGCGGTTGGGGTGTTCGATTTCGTTTCTCTGTTTTATTGTCGTTTATCCCTTGTGCTCATTTGCTCAGTTTGTAGATTCAGACAGCAGAGTGCTGTTAATTAAATTTTGTGGCATTTAATTGCAGTTTTTCTTCATACACTCGAAAAGCCAACACATTTGAGTGTAATGTGGCTTGAAGAAAGGGAGTTTGAAGCTTATTGTGGCACAATCAAATGTGATTAAGTAACACGGAAATCACCACGATTTGGCTTTATTGCAATTTGCAATCGTTAAATAAGGAGACAGAAGCTTGCAAAGCTCTTGGCCATTAAATTAAATGGTGGGACCGGCTGATGGTCGCACACGATCTTTTATTTCTATTCGTCTGTTTTTTTTTTTTTTTTTTTGTCAACTAATTGCCAAATTTAAGCACTGTTGTTAAATTCATTTAATCAAAGATTTGACGTAATTTAATCTGATTAAACAATTCTATTGAATTTTACCAAGCTGACGGAAAATGTTGGAAAAAAATTGCTTTCGATATGTCGTCCACGTTTCTGGATATCTGGTGCATCCAAGAGGATCGATTTTCAGTATTTTATTAGAAAAGTTTTTGTTAAAGTCTAAGATATTTTTTAACGAAGATTCTTACTACTCTTGAACTATTCCTTAGGTCGCGTGACACTGTTTTATTACCGGATCTTAAACAAAAAACTAATTCTTTCCTCAATTCCAGACAACAAGCCGGCTACCATCGTCGTCCGTGTCGGCAACAATCGTCCAGATTTGGGTACCAACCCCATTTGTAACCGTTTCACCGGACCTTTGGAGGAGGGGCAACCCCTATTTCTGCCATGCAATCCACCAATGCCCGGTGCCTTCGTTTCAGTTCATCTCGAAAACAGCACCCCCAATCAGCTATCTATCTGTGAAGCTTTCGTTTACACCGATCAAGCACTGCCAATCGAACGCTGTCCGACATTCCGGGATCAACCACCAGGCGCTCTCGCGTCTTACAACGGCAAATGTTACATTTTCTACAACCGCCAACCACTTAACTTCCTTGATGCATTGTCATTCTGCCGATCGCGTGGAGGTACTTTGATCAGCGAAAGTAATCCAGCTTTGCAGGGTTTCATTAGTTGGGAACTTTGGCGAAGGCATCGCAGTGATGTGAGTTCTCAGTATTGGATGGGTGCTATTCGGGATTCGGAGGATCGCAATTTGTGGAAGTGGACCGATGGTGAAGAAGTGACTGTATCCTTCTGGAATCATCCAGGTGGCGATGAAGATTGTGCCCGATTCGATGGTTCAAAGGGATGGCTGTGGAGCGATACGAATTGCAACACCCTTCTAAACTTTATTTGTCAACATCAACCGAAGACTTGTGGTCGCCCAGAACAGCCACCGAATTCGACAATGGTAACTCCAAACGGGTTCGAAGTTGATGCCCAGGTTCAATACACTTGTGACAGTAACCATTTGTTGGTGGGTCCAGCGACAAGAACTTGCCTGGAAACTGGATTCTACAATGAGTTTCCACCTGTTTGTAAATGTAAGACTTTTCTTTGATTATAAAAACTCGATATTTATCCATTTGTATTGACAGATATCGAATGTGGACTCCCAGCATCGATTCCACATGGTTCATATGATCTCATCAATGGCACAGTTGGTTACTTGAGTTTGGTGAAGTACGAGTGTCAAGAAGGATACGAAATGCTTGGACGAGCCTTATTAACTTGCGACTTTGATGAACGCTGGAATGGACCTCCACCTCGATGTGAAAGTAAGTATATGACAAATGTTTAGATGACTTTTCTGTACAAAAACCTATTTCCCTTCAAGTTGTTGAGTGTGACACCCTTCCTGGCAATTACTACAATACCATCATCAATGCTCCCAATGGAACGTTCTTTGGATCCAAGGCTGAAATATCGTGTCCACCTGGCTACCGTTTGGAAGGCCCACGATATATAACATGTCTAAGCACTGGACAATGGAGTAGTGCCTTGCCTCGATGCATGAAGATCGAAACATCAAGCAGCATCCCTGTAACATCATCAACCACAACTTTCAGACCGAAGACAACTGCTTCCAGAAGGCCAAGCAGACCTACGATTTCGACAACTCTCTCTATAAGCTCAACACCGATTGTCGAAATCAATGGAGAACGTAGGTTTTCTTCTACAATGAATATAAGCATTTTAATTGAAATTTCTGTTTACCATAGATGACACTGACGATGAAGATGTGACATTTGTTGTACCCGGAACCGTTCGTGAAGAATTCCCTCCGAAACGAATCCTTCGACCAGTTATTGCTCCCAAAAACCGACCGTCATCCACAACTGCAGCACCAAGACCCTCGTCAACAACCACTACTTCAACAGCACTACCACCATTTAGCACAGCAGGACCAACCGTATCAACGAAAGTTCGCCCATTGCCTCCACTTTACGAGACCACAACTCCACGCAATACTCAAAACATCATACTTAACGCTCATCCACAGGATAATGAAATTTCAGATAGCGTCAATATTCAACAGAACCAATCTCCAAATGTTAATGTTCCATTCTCTGTGGAGAACTCCGAACGCAAAGAAGGAAAAGAAGCTAAACTCAATTTGGGTGCTATTGTTGCTCTGGGAGCGTTTGGAGGATTTGTTTTCTTAGCGGCGGTTATTACGACAATTATTATCCTTGTGAGGAGGTGAGTGAGAATGAATACATGTTTGCATGTTAAGAATAACTGTTATTTAAAGGAGCTTTGAATGTGTTTAGCTAATAAATTAACGGCGGATAGCATGTTATTTAAAATAATTCGGCACGTTTTGGGGCCAAGATGGGGTTCTGTTCTAAAATAATTGATTGAGTATGAGGTCTATGAATTTCATTGATATGAATTTGATTAACTTGAATTTCAAATTGTTCACACAGGAACATTTTGATTTTTATAATCACCCAAATTGAAGGAACAAAAAGGAAATTGTCAAATAACGAGAAATTTGGGATACGGGAACCGCACAGTAATTCCAAATCTCTCGAAGTCCAGAAATTTAAGATTTTGCTCTTCAGAAGCTAAGACACTTAAGGTGTCATAAAATTGTTGTTTTTATTAATTTACTTGAGGACTATCAAACAAAGATGTGAGCTCAAAGTTATAATTCTTAGGAAGGAAGCAGGATTATAATTTTTTTTTGTAACAAAGTCTCAGAAAAGCAAAAGTTAAATTAATTTATTGAAAATAAACGTTTCTATTCAGTTTTTTCATCTGATATGATATTCAAATATTTTCGATGTCATTTGGTTGATAAGAACATTCAATAAAGTATAAAACTTTTTTAAGATGTTTCAACACTTCCTGCAAAACACCAAACAACAAAGGTAATGTTAATCTTCGTTAATATCAATCTTCTTTCGTAACATTTAAAAACGAACACATTCAAGAGTCCTTGTGAGCAAATCAGCAATTTGATCTCTTAACTTATGTCGCCTTCAAGGAAACGCTCTCGAACATAGAATTGTCGCACCACACTATGCTTCGACCGCTTTTGAAATTCTGGATTCTTCTAGATTATGAATCTACAAAGAAATAGTACTCGTTCTTTTTGCTCCATAAGTTCCTGCAGAAGACGTTTGAGCACATTGCCTACTTTGCATCTTCACTCACAGCCATAATCTCACATTCAGTTCTTGATAAGGCTACGGTTCGTTGGAGTTGGCTTGTCCATGAAACAGGTCCACCATTGAACTTTACCGCTTTAGTTGAAAACGTTTATGCCAACAACGCGGTGCTTGTTTGAGACCGCGCAAGCTTCCTTTTAAAATGCAAACTCTTTTCGATCCATCTTCGAATTTCCTTCAGATCATATGCATGGAATGGCATTCCCATTTGTCATTTCCATTTGGGCGATTTGCTAGGAAACTCTAACTTGTCTACAGAAATCTTGATATATCTTTAGGCATTTTCTTTGCTCAAAAACATTTTTTTTTTTCTGAAATTCTTTTCTTCTTATGCGGTTCACACTAACTCTGAGCCCATAAGATGGTTTCAACACATATAAACAATTATAAACAATTGCTTTGTGGGGAAGACAAGTGGATCATTATTTTTTAAAATAAAGTAAAAAGTTATAGTTTTGATTCGGGCGAATTTTAAACAGTATTAAGTAAGACAGTGTCGTCCGTAAAACTCATTCAATTGAACATCAACGAAAGTTTATTGTTGTTCCAATATGGTCAAAAGGCGGATACACAAATTTGATTCAAACCATTTGAGACAAGAAAATCATTCGAAAAACTGAATCTTTATATTTAACTAGCGTATCCCCGTGGTGTTACCCGTGATAACCGATATAAAACTATTACTACCTTTGGATAAAATCAAAACAAATTTTATCAGCAATAATTAAGAATGATAAAAGATTAAGCTGGCATTTAGGACAGACTGATTGCTGCTGACATCCGTAAAACGTGTTTAACATTTACAAAAACAAAAAGGAAGACAGGTCTGGTCACCCTCTATCATTCTGAACTTATTATTATTCTTATAACACTTAAACATGTAAGCCAAGGAAAATCCAATGCAACATCTCATAACGTCTAGAATGGCAAAAGTTCCACCATTAGGGATGAGTGTCCAATGGCCAACAAGAAATCATTGGAAGCATTTATTAGAACAATGAAAGAATTAGCTACATACGTGGAAATCAATTGTTTGCTAGTGCTTTGACACTTTTGGCGGAAAATTTCAGAAAAACTTAACCTGATAATCCTCAATCTACAACTGATCGAGAAATTAACGCGAGTTTGAAGTCTTCAAGTTTGTGGAGATATGTAAAAACATTGACACTAATGACACATACGCGAGTTCAAATACAAAACGACCATTTCGTACTTAGGTAAAATCCCAGTTGACATTGATATGTAGGATGAATAATACTATCAAAATATTTTTGCAAAATAATTTATCCATGGGCCAATCTAATGTTAGATAAGACATTTTAACCTTTCGAAAGTTTTTTTTTTTTAATATGCAACAAAAGTTTATCATGGGAATATACATAAGAGGAAGGAATTTTTTTTGTTAAGAAGTGAAGGTTGCAACTGGAGATCTAAAACCTACAATTCTACAAGTTTCTTGACAAAAAAATTGGAGGGCTCATGCACAGGGGAAGATATGCAATTCAGATTCAATTCATTAAAATGGATTATTGTTCTTTAGGATCGTAAAATAAGCATTCGACTATTGGTGATCTTTTGTAAAGTCGTTTCGGCCACAAAAATATAAAAGGCCAGAACAGTCATATTATGTGTATGTAAATTGTACCTAATGCTACTATTCTATTATCATTTCTATATCTTGCTAAAAAGCAAAAGTCTAATGCGGGTACAACGCCCCGCAGATCGGCTAGTACATATATAAATAAATAGGTACATCATAAAATAAAATTGACTTTTCTGTTCTTTAAAGATAGAACACTTATAACCTCGTCTGTTATTATCGCGATGAATAGCTAGAGCAGCCAAACCATTCAAACAATCCTGCAAATAAGTAAACATCTAAGGCTTGTCAAACTGTTATTAAAATAGACATATTTTTAATAATATGTAGTGTCCGTAGTAGCTAAGTGGTTGGGTGCGTTTTCTGCTAAGCAGAACGTCGTGGGTTCGAGTCCTACTCGTCCCCATAGTTTTTATTTTATCTTTCGCGGACACTGCCTCTTGCGAAGAACTGACAAAACTTCCAAGAGTATCCATCTGTCATGAAAAAGTGCTTCTCAACTTTGCCGTTCGGAATCGGCGTTAAATTGTAGGTCCCCTCAATTCTTCATACGCACCTGGAGAATTGTTGATGAGAATAAGCCACTTAGGCCTTGGCTCTTCAAGAGCTGTCGCGCCACTCTATTTCTATATTTTTAATAATATCACTTGGTTGGAAATTTTGCTGTTCCCCCATAGAATGTAGTTATAGAATATACATTTGACAATGTCTCTGTGAATAGATACTAATGACAGAGTGCATTTTCTTAACACGTTTGCAACTGGTTATGTTGAACAATTATCGATCCCAATGGGGGGGGCGATACATCTCCTGATACCCCCCCCCCCATCTACGCCACTGGTCTAGACTGCACACTATCCAGCCTCTCATATTTTTGTCCTAAATAAAGCAATGGACTGGTTTAGAATAGTTTTTCCTTTTGAATTGAAAAAAAAAATCAAGTTCAATAATTTCTAGAACTTCAATATGATACAAGAAAGTAAAAGAGATGAAATGTAAAATAATCAATGGAAAAACAGTTAAACATTTGTGTGACTAACATTATCAATGACTTCAAATAGATTTTGAAATATAGATATGTCGTCCGTCATTTCGGCTGCTGCATGCATTCCTGTTATTGTTTTAATTTTCGTCCATATACGAGTTATGGCTGATAATATTGATACATTCAGTTTTTATTTTTGTCATATATTTTTCTGCATGTTTCTGAATGCAATTAAATGTCTCAACGGAATCAAAATGGATTAAAAAAAAAAAATGTCAGGCTTCTTTCTGTAAGTGATTAACATAATTTCTAATATTTGATTAAACACAAACAAAAATTGTACAAAATCTAATGCCTGTTGTTGTATATATATATCGAATTTAGCACACCCAATGGCTCGCATCATCGCAAGTGTCAGCGTCTTGAAATACAAAATTCTCGCGTCAGAACGGGCTACCTTAGTTCGGCCATTTATGATCGAAATACACCGACACTTCTGTACAATGTTCTTGCGTTGCCATTCCATGATCAAAAGCTCGGTAGACGTGATTTTAGTACACTTGGACGGGCGGCCTATAGTAACCGAGCCGGATATTTTAGCAATCCGCCTTTATGAAGTGAGGTTCATTCCACCATTAGTTGCCATACACTCAAAACGTGCCATTCAAATGAAATGTAAGATTTAATAATAACAAAACCAAAAAAACACCAAAAAAACAAAACAAAAAATGTTTGCTGCCTGCAATTTATCTGACACGAGACATATAATGACACATGCACACACCCAGTTGCACACTGATGAAAAATTATCACCTCTAATTTTTGTTTTTTCTCCACAGTAATGTTGCACCAATTTTTTTGAACTTCTTCTCTTGGGATTATTTTCTTTATTTTCTTAGTTTTTGATAGTTCTATAAAACCAAACTCGCAAATAACTGGATCAATTTTGTTTGTATTTTAGAAATCGTACAACTCACCACTACCGTCATAGAGCTTCACCAGACTGTAACACAGTTGCATCATTTGACAGCTCCACCTCGGGCTCCAGAAATGGTTTGAATAGGTTTGAAACTTTGATTTCCAAAAAAAAAAGAACATTTTATTTGAATGTGCTTAACCATTTTAACAGGTATTACCGTCAAGCTTGGGAAAATCTTCACGAGTCTGCTTCCAAAAATAGCTCCCACAATGCTCTTAGAAAGAAGACCATTCAGGACAACCATGAGCCTGCAAGTCAGACCCGGTCACGAGATAACATCCGAGAGAAAACATCCAAAGATCTCGTGAAAATTTGGACAGGTAAGAAAAGTTTGAATTTATTATTTGTTTTTAATAACACTTAAAATATTTGTTTTTTAAAATTCATAAGGGTTGGACGCGACTACGGCGGCTTGAGAGACAATTCAGAATTGGTTGTTTCTGATGTCTGTATAAAAGGTAAGCCAATTCAAGCCTTACCAAAATGTTAGTATAAAATTTAATTTAAAGGTGAAAACAAGAAACGCCACCACCATCATCACCACAAGAGCAGCAGTCGAGGTGGAGAATACCGTGAACAGTCGGCCAATGGAAGACGAGACCATCGACACAGTGGCGGACACTACTGACCAACTATGGTCATCACAATTAATGTAGAACAAGAACATAAATTTATAAAAACGCAATAAATAAAATATTTTTAGTTTTTAACTTAATTAATGTCGTGTAGAGAATTTAAACAACAACGAACAAATATATACAAAATTCAGAATATTCATTGATCACAATTAATAATATTTATTCATTCAATATTTATGTTTATGTTATTTCTTAATTATTTATATACAAAGAAAAATAATTTATTACGAAAAATTCAATTTGAAAAATAATTTTAAATGTTGAAAAAAATGTTTGGCACTGCTGTTTGTGTTGGTTTAAACAAAAAATTAAAGCCCATCTATGAATATCTTGGCCTATTTTAAGTGTTGATTTTACTTAAAATGGGTCGACGTAATCATAGACCCATCGAATGTTTGGTGGAACTAAAGAGTCAACTTTAAAAAAAAATGTAAAAAAACCAAAATTATTTGTACAAAATTTTTAATTTGTTAAATCGAATTTTAAAAGAATCGAATAGAAAAAAATTTCTAAGTGGAGTAACACGTAAATGATTATGTGCCATTAATGGCAATTTTAAATTTTATATTATTTTTAAAATTATGATTTTGTTAAGAATTGAAAATGTTTTAAATTATTATAATAGAGAAAAAATAAAAATTGTTGGCTGTAGATTAAGGAAAACAAAATATTAGAAAATTAAATTGTAAATAATTCTTTTTCTGTAAACGATAAGAAATAAACATTTATCTGTAATAAACATTATCATAATAATTTTCTGTTTGTGGACAAAAAAATGAGCGTGGACGGTGAGAATGTGTGTCTAAGAGAAACCTCAAATCATTTGCTTTTTTTCCGGTATACTACTCGCGTTAAAATTTTATCTTTAAAATTCGACAACCTGAAGTGCATGCTCCTATCTAGATCGTCGCTTGCTGCTTTGAACAGCTCGGCGGTTAGACCATTTTCTCCAGGGGCTTTATTGGATTTCAGATGTTGATTTATTCACTTCTTCTTGGTCGGGTTCATATGGAATTGTTGCCTATCATTGTGTACGATGAAAAACTACTGCCTAACGGTGGGACCACCGACGGTTCGTCGTCGTTATACAGTTTACAGGCATCGGTTCCTGCTCCATGACCTTGAGCCAGCTGTTTTACTTTCCGATAAAACCTCCGAACTCCTATCATGCCGTTGGCACTCTCAATATCCTTGATCTCACGCTTTTCATGTATCGTTTTTTTTCTCCTAAGAAGCTGGCGTTCTACTCTTCTCTTTTGCTCGTAGAGCTCACGAGCAGCTCTTGTCCTACTATGCAGCGCCACTTTGTATGCCTCCTGCTTGTCTGCATAGGTCTGCCTGCATTCTTCGTCAAACCAGGGGTTTCGTTTTGGTGGTTGTGTGAAGCCTAGCACATTAGAGGCGGCATCTCTGCTTTCAGGCAATGTTGCCACTGGTCTCCGATATTTGATGTTGGTGGAATAAGACTTCTTAGGAGGTTACTTGGAACTCGATCAGAGAAGGATCTGGCGACGTGGAATTTTCTTGCAGCATTTCCTTGTTTTGGCCGTTGTCGGGATATTCGTAGCAATACCTTGGCTACGACGAGGTATTCAGATTCTAGTGACCTCGAAACATCGAGATATGCAAAAATTGGAGATTAACATAATCGGCGCCATTACAATAACTTTCTATGTTAAGTTAATGAATGCAATCGAATTGTGACGGAAAATAGCAGCCGTTTATCAAATTGGAAGAAACTCTGGTTTTTGCTGTTTAAGGATTGTCTTACCGGAACAACATGTGAATTATAACTCGATAAAGTCAAATACATATGAAAATAGAACGACGGCAGCGATGTGAATTGATGATGTAATGAATTCGTTTTATTATAGATCTGACCATAATGAACAATGTATCCCTATACCGAATTTTTTATTTTTTATTGACCTAGAAGCATGCCTGGCATTCAAAAGTGGCATGATGGTTTTAAAAGAACCTAATCCTTAACAACAGTAAGTTCAAGCTACTTTTGTGATCAATGAATTCTTGATGGGAGTTGTTTACTGCGACTATACATCAAGTTAAATCAACCATACCTGCTCCCTTAACTAACGCATTTCGAACAAATTCTACAACAGGATTTGGAGCCTGTATTTCAATTTTCCATTGAAACACAAAATCCTTTTTGGTCCTTTCTCACTTTGGCACATTCGCTTGACCTCACAACCTGGAAATATTTTCATTAAAACCCAAAAACAAAGCCTTGGTATAGTTCCAAAGTCAAATGAACTCAGAGCTCACGGTGTGGGTATCGGTATGTACTTAGCACAGAGCACAGACATTTTTATCACCATCAACGTCTTCTGACTTCTGACTGAGTGCAAAAATCAAGATTTATGTAAACTTTTACCAGAGAGAGAGGAGTTCACCCGAAAATGACACTCTTTTACGACCAAGATTTTTATTTATTCTTTTTCTTTTGTCCTTAACCTGTCACCAACAAAAATTGAAATCTGTTGCCGAGAAACCTAATTACAGTTTACGTGAACTTCTTCAGTTTCTTTCTGAACGAAGAAAAACAAAACAAAAAAACATAAATTATTACCCGAGAAATTCGAAATTCTTGAATTCCATTATTGCTGCCATCAGCGTCAGGAGAGCGTCTCCGTTGATTATAGTCGAGTGTTTGAACAATTTTAAGAGTTATAAATCACGACAAACGATTTAAATTATTTAAAACACAAAAATAAAAACAAAAAAAGCTACTTTTCCATCAAGAACGAGTCCATTAGGTTTATTTGTTTTTCTTGCTTTTTTCTTATTTGTTTACATCCTTGAGGACCTTTTTGGGAAAATAATAAAGTTAGCAATATTTGTGTGCGACCAAACCAATTCCTGCGATTCGTATTCATCTTCATTTTTATTGCCTGTTTTAAGAAATTCTAAATTCAGAAAGGAAGTTTCATTTGAATTCATCACTTGAAACGTGAATGTGTTTCGGAACATTAGACGCCAATGAGTTTCAAAATACCAACATTACACAAACACACGATGACAGTTATTTTCGCTCTGTGCCTATCTTTGAAGAATGACACAGCGTTCCCTCAAATGTGTGCGGGAGAAGGCGGTTCGCGGTAGGTACCTAGATGTCTGTAAATATCCTTATTGCAGACGTGTTAAAGCCTAAGACGCGTAGATAAGTTACAATTCCCTTCAATCATATTAGATTACCTAACCTACCTGTTTTGCAAGAAATTGTTTGTTCATATCTCAGGTGTGTAACGCTTCAATGAACTTTATGAAGGTTATAATAAAAGTCAAGAGGTTGTTCTGTCTTTTGAACAATCAAGGGCTTTTATCTGTCTTTAGTGAGTCGTGAATGTGGTTGTGTGTATATGAAAACAAATAACTGTAAATAGGTCTTTAAAATGAAAATAACCATTAGACATTTGTATATTCATGTCGCTTGAAGCGAAGGAGACGAAAGCACATAGAAATTTCGCTAGCAAAGTTAGGAGGTAACAACCGAAATCGCTCGGAATATCCAATTTTGGAGAACAATTTCATAAATCATAAAAAGAGCTTCAGGAAAAATAAAAATTCAGGATAAAAGTTTGAGGTGCTGTCAGATTGTTTTAATGAGTTTTTTTTTTACTCTTGTGTTCGGAAAGATTTTTTGGAATGCAGGTAGAATTTTGCCTTCAGGTTGTTTCATATACAGAGTGATTTGAATGAAATTCTACTTTAGATTATGTAGTCGTCGGTTAACATCGTCTTACCTAAAAAGGATGATGGCCTTTTCGTTCATTCATTGCTTTTAACTTCTATGACTCTTCATTCTATTTATTTTTTAAAGCTGAAGCAAATATCTACCGAACTGAGCATCGGGTGACTTTTGTCCCTCAACTTAAAATTGGGAAAGGAATGAATGGTTGGAACTCATTGATCACCTTTATTGATTACAATGGCATAATATTAGGAGCTTAGAAAAATATTTGAGTTTCAAAGCGCCAAGGCTTCAACATAAGCCTTTTCTACACGATTCCGTAAAATAACGCCGAGCAAGGTAACGCCGAATTCTGAAATTCGGCCTTATTTCACTCTATCCTATCAAAGTGACATTTTTGCACTCGGCCTTATAAGGTGCGGGTGCATAACTTCACGGGTCATAACTTCACATGGGCCGCATAATTTCACCAATAGTGGGTTATAATTTTACTTTTTACGGGTGAAATTGTTTCCCACCTAAGGTGAGAAATAATTTCACAACTCGGTTGATTTTTTTGATTATTTTCAGAGTCTTGAAAACTGAATTTCCGAATGAAGTATGTTACAGAAATTCTGTTTCAAGACTTTGAAAATAATAAAAATTGCGCCATGCCATATTTCAAAACATGGCTATATGACACTTTTGAATTATATCAAATGCTGTGAAATGTATGTTGAGATTTTCTAAAACATCAGTTTGAAACGTGTTAGAGAGGGAAGATGAAGAGGATCCATTCGTTAACCTAACTCAGGTTAAATATGAAAATCATAGTAATTATAAAAAGCAAACAGGGAATTATAAATTAGAGTTTTGTCAGAGTTTTATTGAAATTTATGAAGAGAACAACAAATAATAAAATTTGAGTTGAAGAAATAAAAAAGAGTTCAAGAAAATAAAAGATTACCTAATTGGAATTTGAATTTGAAAGAATCGTTTTGCAGTTTGAAAGAATCCTTTTAAAGTTCAGAAGTGGGATTGACCCAGCCACAGGTGATGAAAATAATTTTGTTTACTTAATTAAAGAAAAACGTTCGTTTAGTTCACGATGGTGGAAATTACCTCATATTATATGAAGCGCGATTTCGGTTTACGAAATAGTGTTTTGATGAATGTAATTTTTATTGTTGTGATGTTTTCCTTTTGTTGTTAACTTAAAGTAGCTGGAGTAGATTGGTGTTATAACAGCCATATTTTGGTTTCGAAATCATGGAGTGAAGTTGCGATCAGAATAACTGTTCGCTCATGCGATTTTGGTTTACAAAATAGCGTTTGCGTGCTGTTTTTTTTGTTTGACTTTTCTGTGATATTTCAGAAGGAAGCCACTTTATGGAAAGGATAATTGTATGGAAGGTACATAATGTACAATGTACATCTACAGTCGTTGTATTTTTTTTTTTCGAATATAAAAGAATCATACTGAGAGAGAGATTCTGTTAAAGAGCGAGATAACAACAGTTAGTGTTCTGTTGTAAAAAAAAAAAAAAAAGGAGTATACCTATTCATATTTGATCAATTTAGTTTTCGGTCTACGAAAAATGGATTGATTAAAAGGAGTTGAATAAAACAGTGGGTAGTTTATGTGTATGTATGGAAAATCTGTATTTATGAGCATTGTGATTAAAGGAAAGCAAAGAAGATAAAAACAAGAAGATGATTTTGCGTTTTTTTTTTCTTCTTGTTCCTTATGAACATTGTAAGGAAGATGTTATTTAGTGATTGACTTTATTTATTTGATAGCGAAAATGGAGAACATGACGGCGAAACAACTAAGGGAAGAACTGAAAGCAAGGCAACTACCTACAACTGGTACAAAGAGGATTTTATTCACTCGCCTGAGACAATTTGAAGACCGTCAAGCATCTGAGCAACTGGGGCTACCTTCATCTAGCCAGCTTCCTTCAGCAAGTCCATCTATCAATAGAGAAGAGAGTCTACCAAATTTCACAATTGTTCCATCGGTCTCATCAGGAAGTCAAATGAATGATGAAGAGGTACGTTCCCGTGAATGGGATATTATAAGGAGGGAAAAGCTTCTTATAGAGCAAGAAAAAGCGTTCATGAAGAAAGAAAAGGAGCTCCACGACAAACTCAAACTTTTAGAGAAAGGAAAGTCTTCAGAAGCGAGAAATGTAAACTGCAGCATAAGGGAAATTGCAGATACCTTGCCTGTGTTTTCACCAGGGAATGTGTTATCAATGTCCGCCGAATCATGGGTGCATAAAATAGAATCCCTCTCTAAAATTTATCAATGGGACGAAAGGGCATTATTGATGGCTGCCGCATCAAAGATGCAAGGACCAGCACGTTTTTGGTGGGACACAGTGGATGGAGCCTTCACATCCTGGGCAGAGCTAGCTGGGGGTGTTCTGTCTAATTTCCCACACCAATTAAGCGAAGTCGATGTACACCAAGAGCTATCGAGAAAACTGCGCAGACCAGATGAGACAATTGAAAGCTATTGTTTTGAAATGAACCTACTTGGCAAAAAGATTCAACTTTGTGATAAAACTATCATACAATACATACTTACTGGACTTAATGATCCCGTAATGAGTTCGAGCTTGGCCGGAGGTCAATTCGAGACATTGCAGACCTCGTAGAAAAAATAAAATGGTTCAATAGCATTCGCTGCAATTTAAAACAAGATTCATCAGTTAATTACAATTAGAAACTGATCTCGACGAGGACGTCGACGAAGTCAGGATGGCCGAATCTGAAACGTGTTAGAGAGGGAAGATGAAGAGGATCCATTCGTTAACCTAACTCAGGTTAAATATGAAAATCATAGTAATTATAAAAAGCAAACAGGGAATTATAAATTAGAGTTTTGTCAGAGTTTTATTGAAATTTATGAAGAGAACAACAAATAATAAAATTTGAGTTGAAGAAATAAAAAAGAGTTCAAGAAAATAAAAGATTACATAATTGGAATTTGAATTTAAAAGAATCGTTTTGCAGTTTGAAAGAATCCTTTTAAAAGTTTTCGTAAAGGAAACTCTTCCCAATGCGAACGTTTGCATAAACTTTGGTGTTCGGTGAGAGTAGGGAATTCTACAAGCACACTGTACTTGAACCCAGTTTCATCTCATTGCATATTTTTGTCACCTAAAATAACTGAACTGTTTCAATTACCTACATTAACAGCTCCATTAGAAAGAAATGTTTGTATTCATGGGATGTTCACTTTTCTTGCATCATGTGGATGCATACGTAAGTATTATTTTTGCAATACTAAATCACCTTAGCTCAGTCTCACATGAAATGCAGCTTCTCCTTTCAAAACTCTTTAATGCATTACAAGATGTGTATGTTTAGTGGTTACTTTTCCAAATTAAAGGAAACGACAACAGTTTTGAAAAATGAAAATCTCTGTCCATTTGTCGACATAATAATGAATTGAAGTGGTCCAATTTATTTATAAGACGTTTTGATTTTTATCTCATTAAGATAAAACGCATTCGTTCAATCGGGACTTTTCTCCCATAAAAAATAAAATCTGACCCACAATAGTCGGTAAATTTTGTTCTACAGTTGATTTTGCTTTAAGCCCAGCTTATTTGCTCTTTGAAAATTTAAATAAAACCGGCTTCTTTGCTTTCTCTTTCTCGGCTCTATTTCTCATTTGGCATTCGGCGTTATTTCACATTGTCAAAGTGAAATAAGGCTAAAATTCACCGCTTTTTCGTTCGGTGTAATTTCACAGCACCTGTCTACACTAACGGCCCTGTTAAAGATAAGGATGAAAGCAACAAAAAGAGTCCCTACGAGTTCCTCGACGGGTGAGCTTTATTTTTCAATCATAAGTTATTTTGCAACTTAAAGCTGATTTCCCAAATCTTGATACATACAAGTAAGGTTAATATCAAATTTTTGTTCGCAAGACCAGTAAATTAGTGGTTTACACTCATGATCCTGCAACTATTGCACCGCGAGAATAAGGCTGCTGACTCCATGACTCTAAGCAGATCAAAATTTCATGCACAAACCTGACAAAAATTCTTCACTAGGATCTCTGAATATTTACTTATATGTATGTTCCAATTGAAGTAGTGTCCGTGGCTTAGTGGTAAGGTGTGTTGGCTGCTAAGCAAAACGTCGTGGGTTCGAGTCCTACTCGTGCCCATAGTTTTTATTGCATCTTTCAGGGTCACTACCTCTTGTGAAGGACTGACAAAACTTCCAAGAATATCAATCTGTCATGAAAAAGTACTTCTCAACTTTGCCGTTCGGTATCGGCGTTAAATTGTAGATTCCCACAATTCTTCACACGCACCCAGAAAATTGTTGATGAGAGTAAACCACTTACGCCATGACTCTTCAACAGCTGTCGCGCCACTTTATTTATATTAATTTATATTTTATGTTCCAATTGAAGGCTTACGTACGACTATCGCTCTGCAGTTTGTGCTTTAGAGCAGCTTCAATTAGACAACGACTTTGGTAATTTGGGTATGAAAACAAAAATTGCAACATTGTGAGCTCCACAAAAATGAAAACTTTATATAGAACTTAAATTTATGATTCGAATGAACAAACGGCTCTCAAAGCTATAAGAATTAAGGAGATCGAAATTCGATACCTTTTCATATTTTTCTAACAGCCCTGAATTAGGCCACACCCTTTTTCAGAAACGCTGAGAATTATGAAGTATTAAAATTCTTTGTTCAAAATATTTCTATACACATATGTATGAAAGCAGCTGTTTTTTTGGGAAATCAGTCAATTCCAGATTGTTTATGCAAGAAGAGGAGTATATGTGTATAGAGATAAAGTTCGCCCAAATCTTTTTTAATATACCTAAGTATTTCTTCTTTAATAAAGATGTGCCATCTTTTTCTGTGTAATATAAAAAAACGTCCTTTTTAGAACGAAGAATACTTCGAAAAGAGATATGGCCTTAAATTGTTATTAATAAATGTTTGTTCCATATTGAGACAGTGTCTGTAAACTGTAATACAATTGAATGGCTGCAACAGTTGAGCTTTGTTCTTGCATTGTTATTTGATTTTTTTGGCTGTATACAATGTTCTTGTTATTTGTTAAGAATACTTTTACCCTGTACACAAAAAATATGAGCAAAGAGAATGTAGGTACACAGAAATTGTTGTTGGACTTGTTCTTAGACGACTCTCTCAGATATAATAATTTTGCTAATGTTTATGGGTGTGAATCAAATATTTAAAACGTCTTTATATATTTTTTATTAACAGTCTGATTGGAGATCAGTAAAAATACCAAATTTAAAGGTAGGATTTTGTATTGGAATATAATATAATTTTCAGATGAAAGCTTGCAATAAATATACAATTGAAAATAAATTGAATCGATGGATTTCTTTAATGTAAGTTCATTAAATCTTCATAAAATCAAATCACCACTGAAATGCTAACAACCAATGACATCTTATATTTGGAAAAAATTAAAGCATACCATTCATCATCTACTGGTAAGTGATTAAAAGTCCCAAAGGAACGCCCCAGACAATCTATCCTTTTTCGCGACTCAAAGTTATCGGATTTAAGGTATTTTTCTAACAAGCCTGAATAAGGCCACACCCTTTTTGAAAAAGAAGAGACACCATAAGCTGAGAATCATGGAGAACGAAGCAAAATCATTCTTCGTTCAAATACTTAGATATAAACAATTTCTTTTTGTTTCATCAGTCGGTTCAAGACTGTTCATCAATTTAAAAATTCGAGCAAATTTTAAACTCTAACTTTTATTATATTTTTAATTGCTTATAAGTAGGTATGTACTGTCAATTTGGGCGCAGTGTCATAAGTTCGTAAATGATACTCACATAGGGTCAAAACTTCATAAATCAATTATGAACATATATCGTAAGTGAGTCAAAAGTCAGCAAAAAAAAGAGCCATTTTTTATTTAAAAAAACCCATTCAGGTCTTAACAAAACACGTATTATTATTGTTGATGGTGAAAAAATGAATATTCCATCTGCTTCTTTTCTTACCACTTCACATCAGGTATGTTTATTAATATTTCAACAAAAAACAAATCAAATAAAATTCGAGTTCAACAGTTAACATTGTTTTTTATTACAGACATAACAAAAAATATAATAATTCATGATTAAACAAAAAAGAATATCTTAACAGCTATGCATTATTTATACTCGCATACAATATATAGTTTGATTGATAATCACAAAATGAAAAAAAAAGAAGAAAAACAACACTTTAATTAATTTCAAGTATTCAGTAGAAGTTTTTTAAAACAATTTCTTTGTATAGTTTTATTTTTGTTTTTATTTCTGTTAAGGAATTAAGTTTTTTTGTTAATTTGTTCTAAATCTGACTTTTATGTTAGACACTTAAACATTTTATTTATAACATTTATTTATTGCAACAATTTTTTTATATGTATATCGTTCTTATTTCTAAACATATGATATGGCCGAATACGTTTCATACAAGCCATCTACAACAACAATGTATAAGTATATACTTGTAATAGACATTTTATTAAAAATTTTATTCTATAACATTGATAAAAATCCGTAGAAAGTTTGTATTTACAAAAACTTGGTTTTGCTTTGTTAAAAGACAAATATTTATACATAAATATATAAACAACTTATGAATAAATAAATATGTAATTTGTTGTTTTTTTTTCTTTACATAAATAACAGGAAGATTAAAACCATTTGCATATTGTCAGATTTTAATACAAATATGTATAATTGTGTAGATTTTTGCAAACATTTGGCTTTTTTTCTTTTTGTAATAAATGTTTAACAAGTTTTTGGTTAACTTTAGTTTTAGTTTTCACTGATTGGCGAAAGAGATATATGTATTAATAGTAAATTATTGATAGTTTACAGAAAAGTTCATACAAAAAATATATTTATATGTATATTTATCGATAGAATAGTTATAACAATATCAAATATTGAACATTCAAAGCAAAATGCAACAGATTTGAAATTTGATTTATTTTTATGTTTTGTACCAGTCTCGTAAAGAATTTGAGATAATTTCAATTGTTTGTTAACTTTATTAAAATTGATAACGTGCGGCTTTCTTTACACTTTCACAATCTAGACAATCTTAAAAACTCAAATAAATAAGTTTTAAACTTACCCTTCTCTTTTTAGTAATAACCTTATTATCAAAAAAAAAAAAAATTAAAATATTTTCCTGTGCATCACAATCACAAGCTTTTTACATTGTTTTATTTTCTGTAAGATGCAAAAAAGGATTCAATATTATTTTTGAACAGAAAAAAATCAAAACATCTTTCTTCTTGTCACCAATCAAATATGTATTGTGAGATTCATAAGAAATTTGTCAGTTTTTTTTTTTTAATATTCAAGTAACTAAACAACGCAGTTAAAATTTACAAAAAAAGGCTTCAACTGCGAGTGTTGACTCTTCTAAGTTTTCTTTTTTTTTAAATTTTGTCCATATATTTAGGTGGGCGTTTTTTCCAAGTAATTGAAAAATTTTCAAGAAAAAACAATGAAGAGCTTGCCAAAATCCTCATTAAAAAAAAAAAACTTTTTCCGAAAGTTATTTGTAACACCAATTTCGGTGCTCAAGAAGGAAGGACACCAACATCGACACCTTGAAAATAACGTCAGTATAGACATATTGAGGACTCTGTGTTCCTGGGTTCCACAATAAATTCAGACGACGACACCAGTGCTGATATCAAACGAATGTGAAACGCTGAAGGTACTGTCATCAGCCAAAATGGTGAGTTGATTAGAAGATTGGTTCAATTAGGAGATTATTAATGAAAATAAGAAAAAGTGTCGGAGACAATACGGAGCCCTGGTGCACATTATTAATTATTATCATAAATTATTATCTGAATTAACTTGGCAAATTTAATTTACGTTACCATTTTTGAAATGAACCTCTATAAAAAATTAAAATCGATTTAAATGCAAACTAAAACTTCATTGGATACTTGAACTTTTAGTTAATACAAATCTTAATTTATCGTAAAACGAAGATCTTTGGACTTAAAAATCCAATCTTGAAACATAAATTCTTTAAAAGAAAAATCTGGCTTTTTTAATTAGATATTATGATCTGGTACATTTAAATTATAAAATTGAACTAACAATAGTGAAATGTATATTCATGTTCTTCAATTCAATAAATGTAGATAATTCAATTTGGTGGGTTGTTGTTTCTTTTTAAATATTTTGTATTGTTTTATTTTTTCCATGATATGATTGTTCCATGTTACGTACTATGATTTTTTTTTCTGAAATGTTTGAACAGAAACCAAAACATAGCTAATTTTCAACAATTTAAATAAGTTGCAATTTTTTAAATGTATAGATTGACGTGTATAGTAAAGTTATTAATATTTTTTTTTTTTGGAACTAGGATTGTCCTTAGGTATATTATTATCATTATATAATACATTTTATTGAAAAAATTTCTGTGAGAATTTGTACAGGATTTGATTAAAAAAAAAAACAAAGTCAATTCTATGAAATGTTTATATACTATAAAAGAAGATTTTGTGTGTCTAATCCCCTGATGACTCGAGCAAACACTCTTACAAAATAACGAAATAGAGTCTATGCAGTGTATGTATGTGTGTAGGTATTTATTTCGAATAAATCTTAAAAAAAAAACGCATGACTGAACTAATCGCAATCAATTTCAAGTAGGAATCTTCGAATTCAAAAAAGAAAACCATGAAAACCATTAGACACTAAAAATGGACATTAAACTCTCCGTCTCCACCGCTGCTGTTCAACCACTCAAACATCCTACATCCCTATTGCATCCCATATCGTCGGTTTTGGTATCCAAGTCCAACAGAAATCAAACTACCATATCCTAACAGAAGTTGAAGTTCGGTTGCCATTAAGATACCAAGCAAGCCAGCAAGGACACCTCCTACATACAAGCACAATAAACAAGCAAACATTTACCAAAAGCAAGAGAAAACTCTTTGTTTGCATTTGTATTATCTACAAACAAAATTCTGATACTATACCAAAAACGTCCTTCGAAGAAAAATGGGATATCTCCTATTCCTATACTACATTATAATATAGTATCGCCCAGCTGCCATCCATCGTCCAATTACTTCGTGAGAGAGCATTTATATCCAATCTTGAGTCCTGAGTCCTGACATCAAGCACCCTCTTGTCATACAGATTAAATCATCCAACTCAAATCTCTGAAATTGTGTAGGTACATAAAAGTCAGCCCGCAGAGTACTTCTTCTTTTTTAGCGTTGTTCGTTCGGTTTGTTTGAGTTCGATTGAATGGATTTATTATTTTGCCAATAAATTCTTATCCGATGAGTTTGTATGGCGAAGTCGGCTTAAGATACAGTTAAACGTTAAACCACATTGAAGTGGACCGTTTTGATTGATTTCAGTTGGGTCTCTCGTTTTTCTTTTCCTATTTTTCTTTTTTCGACAAAAATCGGATTTGGATCGATAGATTAAGTTGATATTGGTAATGTCGTTGTCGGTAAGTACAATTTGAAAAAGTGACAAAAGAGCCGCTAACAACAACTTGATTTAAATTCCTCACCACAAGATTGGATAAAATTGTCATGTCAAAATGAAAAAAAAATGATGTTTTCTTTTCTTTCCATGTTTGCCATGAATTTTTTCCGAATAAATTATTCTCACACCATCCGGCATCTACTTTGTAAAAAAAAATAAGGCAATGGCATTGAATGATAAACGAGCAAGTAAGAGAACCAGGGATTCATTACTTTCAACACGTGTTGTCCTGAAGGTTTTAAGTGAAATAACTGGGAAAAGGTAATTAAATACAGAATGAAAAGTACATGGCCAAGAGCCTATGGGCCATTTTGCATAATTTAAGTTGTTATATATTTATGAATAAAAAAAGGAAAGTACGTAATTTAATTACTAAAAAATTCCGTTTATATGAAAAATAACGTTTTTTCATTACATTCTGTTATTGCTCAGAATTCAATAAATTTCTTCTTAAATTAAATGAAGCTCTGATTTGAGAAGGTATTTTTCTGTAGATTCATATCTTCTTGTTTTATGGGGAACATTTTTGAAAAAAAAACTTCGATTGAAAAAATTTAGTTTCAATAATATCACAAAAGTTTATCTGAGAAATATTTCTGAAAGGGAATAAAAAATAGGGGTTGGGGTTTAAAAGATTGTATTGTACCTAAATCAATCACGGTGATAGTTTTATCTATGGCAAAGAATATAATCGTATTAAAAAACGATTTTGAATATCACCGACAATTCTTCTCTATCTCCTATAGAGATCGGATGAAGTTGTGAGTGCAACTAATTGTCTTTCTCGAGCCTTGAGTTGATTGTTTTAAACTTCAATTCATTCAATTTCATACAATATGTGCATGAAATACAAACATTACAGTTCTGTCTCTGCAAGGTTTTGACAAAACTGCCAAGAGTATATTAATTTTTTGAAAAAATGATTCCTCAATTTCTCACCCGCACTCAAGAAATTGTTGATAAGTGTACATACGTGCTTCAGAGCTGTTGATAAAATTACACCATTGTTTTAATAAGCGTTACGCTCAAACAACGAATGTTATCTTCAAATGTTTATTCCAAAGGCGTTTTGTGGTCGTTTTCTGACCGTAACATGAACCTTTTTGTGGAACGTAAGTTTTTTGAAAATTTTAATTAAGGTCCATTCAAATGGAGATACGACCTGCGTCTGCGAGGATTGAGAATGGTTATTGTATTTGCTATTTCATTCATTAGAGTAGTCGCAGAGAACTGCGAACTGTCATAAAGAAACAAACCAGACAAACAGAAAATATTAATTTAGGTATTTGATTTTTTATTTTTGAAATCCGAAATTTATTCGTAGCCTTTGTATTTGTGGATTGCGAATTCTCATCTGAACATTCGCAGCTCGCAGTACTTGGTCGCAAACAAAATCTTAAAATGGGTTTTTTTGTGTATTTTTAACTTGTTTTAGTCAGTATTCTACATAAAAATATGTTGGTATAGTAATTTATTCAATTTATTAGTCAATTAAAATAAGAGAAGGTTCATAATTGCTTTAGAAATAGCTCTAAGTGAATTATTCGCAGACGCAGGTCGCAGCTTCATATGAATTTCATTTCGATGACAAATTTTTAAACGACCGACGCTTTGAAAAACAAATTAAGAATGTTGGTTCTATTATTGTTTATATTACGTTGTCTTACAATTTACTTATCCATTGTAAATGAAATCTCTCGTAGAGATGAGTCCATTCCTTGCAACAAATGTTAAGTGAGAAGTCACAAAAAGGGCTGAATAAATTAAATGGCAGTTGGGAGTTGAGAGTATATACCCACGCCACCAATTTGGACTGAAAAAGAGTGGCAAAAAAGACTATCCACCATGTTTTGTTGTACCTACATAGGCACCGCACAAATTAATGGACTTTTTGAAATATAATGAATTTAATTAAGTTTCTATACAATACTAGTATACATACTAGTCCTTGTGATCTTTGTAAACATTTAATTTTCTCAATAAAGTTGGTGAATTTCTGTCTTGAGGATTAGCAATACACAAAAACTCTTTTCGCTATTGGAATTTGAAGTTCGCCAAAAGGCATTTCATTTAAAAAGATACGATATTTTTCTTTTGAAATTGAGTTCCAATTCAATTTAATTTGAAGTGTTGACTCTATTTTTTGCTGTACAGAGTTAAAAAGAATATTTTCACACACAACAATTTACATATAAGTATTTGTTTACATATAACAACTATCTTTCACTACTCTCTATACAATTAAGATAGCAGTTATATGTTTTGAAGTTTGTTTACTTTAAACTTTTATATTTAATCAATTTTTTATAAACTTTTAGACCTATTACGCGATTAGTTAAGTATTATCATTATTATGCTGACAAAAGGATACTCTAATAACAACGTGTAAAAAAATATATTAACTGAACATCAATTTTTTCACGATACCTACTATTTTGGCGCCTAGCATTTCCCCCCGATATAAGACCGATACGTGCAACCTGGGCATTTACCTAATCACATTATTTGTTAAGTTACTGCAATGACTGTCATCCTTGCAACAAAAATCCAGTTGGCATTCTTTCCGCATTCGCATTACACTTTGAATCTCAGTTTCATTATTAATTATTTCACAAAGAGGTCCTTCAGGGTAGAACAAAGTGATGCGTCGCATGTGTCCTTGCTGTCGTCCTCTTCGGTTCGGCTAAACCAATTCATTGTTGCTCGTGCAGTCGACGGGATTCTACTGCGTGCTCCACCCCGGTCCTTCGAAGTTCCACCTTTGTTCGACGATGATGCCGAGGAGGAAGATGTTGTACCGGTGCTTCGTCGAAGGAATCCTTCGATGGCAGATCCGATAACAGTTGGATCCATCATTCCGCCCTTCGAGTCCCATTTAGACTTTGGCTTTGGTTTTGGTTTTTCCTTGTGGACTTCCTTATTCTGCAATCGTTCGAGCATATCCTTTGACATTGCCATGGCTGTACTCTTCTTGCGGATGCTCTTTTTTCGAGCCATTGGCTGATGTCGATTGGTGAACCAACCTGAGAGAGCAGCACCCTTATCCTCCGCATCAGAAACCAATTGTTTGGCATTCTGCAGAATTGAGACGTCAAAACTATTCGATCTTGTCGAACGTCCGACATTCGGATCGAGTGTGTTGCTGGTTGTACTGTGATTTGATGCACCACCGGGGCTAGCTTTAGTCTTTGAAAAGTTCGGCGATTCGTCACATTTGTGTATCTCAATGGCGGACGATGTTAAATTGCTGAAAATTGAACTTAAGTCTGTGCGACTTCCGAGGAAGCCAACACCGGGCGATTTCTTTTTTCTTTGCGATGCAGCTCGGGAGCTGGAAGGAAGGCATGGCGAAATAATTGCTGGATGTTCGGATGCTCGTCTGTAGGATGGAGTGGGTGAAACTCCGGCTGGAATGACTTCGGAGTATCTACGATTTGTGTACCTTTGCTGGGTGCTGGTTCCGGTTTCGTTCACGGTCTCTACTTCACAGACTTTCTCGTTGCTGGTTGTCCATAGTTTCAATCGTGCTTTGCGTGACTGAACTATGTCGTCCATTATGTCTAGTTGCAGATTGTGAATGCTGCCGATGGGGTCTGTAGATGGCGGTCCGGTGGATGCATTGCTTTCTCGACGGGAGCTCAGTACGCGGCCACTGTGAATGAGGGAAAGAAATAGAGCAAATTGTTACTTTTCAAGTCTTGAAGTATTTTGAATATTATTTCAATATAATTTGTCGTAATTGAATGTGTTAAGGTTTGGAGCAACCCAGTCGTTCATTTGAGTTTTAATTGGAAAAATGCAAAACCTAATTGAATAATAAATCTCTATTTTAAATTAAAACTAATACCAACATATCTTTTAATTCATATCTTAATAAGCTTTGCATCAGACAAACAACTCACACCTTCAATTAAAACCCTAAACCAAAATTAGGTAACTGCCAGGAGTAAACACTAACTTTTTGTTAATTTGGGGTTTTGTGCAGCACATACATAGATTTTTAAAATATAACAAACTCGGTTTTGTATTTTGGTTTTACTTTATCATCAACATAACAAAAATAAAAACTCAGACTAGCTTCAGTTCAAACATATAATATATACATATGTATGTACTTGTACACAAACGAAAGGACAAATTTAACACATTTCAAATCCAACCAACCGCAAAATGTCCGGAAACTGTTTGTGGTTATGTTCTGCAACAACCCACAGCCATCAAACGTCGACTATTGCTATGGCAGTGGCACTGGCGTTGTCAATTGTGTTTCTGTTTTTGCTAAATGTGTGTATTCTAATACTAATGGTGCCCCGAAATGTTGCTGAAAAGCATCGCTTGGGTATATGGGTTTTGGTGTTGCCAGAGCCATATATTTGCATTTAGAAATGGTGTGCAAGTAAATTATGCAAAACCGGGCAGTCAACGTTAGAATATGTTGGATTTTATTCGTCAAGTCATGTCTTTTTCCGCATAATATATCACAGATGCTGCATGGATGTGTGTTGAGATTAATGGAAGTTTGAAAGGATGGGAGTAGAAAAAAAAATTAAGTGGTTTTTTTTCGAATCTCGTTTAAGTCTGTTTACAGAAAAGAATTGGAATGTCAGAGTATGTGTCTGAAAAGTACTCACGTTACAAAATAGAGAGGGTGTGGAAAATAAATTATTGTAGAAGCAAGCAATTGCTTCATGTTGGACTATATCCCCATATAACAAACTTCTTTCTATTAACTAGCAAAACCCCTGCCCGCTTCGCAGGGCTTCGGCCCACAACTGTTCAGAAATTAGAGTGTGGCAGGATGAAGAATACGGCAACCGATGGATAGGCAGAAATGAACAATATTCTTCGAAAAATCATGCCTGTATTTGCTAATCTGATGAATAATCTGTTCGTTTTTCAATTCTTTTACATATTTTTTTAGTTAATTTCCCCTTAAAACATATCTTCCCCAAATTAAGCTCCCTGAGAAGAGATAAGGTAATTTGACAGCAAGCCAGGCATAAGGCATAAGTATGCCTTTAACCCTCTTCAGGATTGAACTATGTTAAATTTTCTTAAAACTAACAATTATTGGGATATTATAAAGTGCTGCAATAAAAATATTGATAAAAAAAACCTAAATTCGATGTTCTAAGCTGTTTTAGAATTTCCCAAGTATTATAAAATGTATCAGTTTTTGTTTATCAATAAGATTTCATTTGCAAATTTTTTTGTTCATAAGGTAAAAACAAGAAAACTTTATGTTCTTTACGCATTATTTGAAAAAAAAAAAAATTTAAGGCAACACTTTGCTCGGGCTAGAAAAATTGAACACCACTTAAATACAAAGTTAGCCTTTTTACTTGCGATATATAGAATATGTATATGGCAAGTATTGAATTCGTAAAAAAAAAAATATTTGAGATGAGGATGAGATATGACATTACGATGATAGAGAAGTCGAAAAAGTGGGTCCGGCGATTCCGTCTGTCTGTCTGTCGGAAAGTTTACAGGCATCTACAGCCTTAACTACTGGTCCGATTGACTTCAAATTTGAAAATTAGAGGTTTAAGCAAAAAGTCATATCCCAATTTTTTTATTTTTGTTTTAAGATCAAAATTTAGGGTAGCCACCATACGATTTTTTTGGCCAAAAACCAAAACTTTTTTTTGCACAAAAACGGTACGAACGATTTTTTTAAAACTTCCTCGAGCTTAATTTTTTTAAACATTCATGTGTTTTATGTAAAAAACAAAATTTGTATTGCTCCAAAACGGTACCTCCCATAGAACCGTTTTTTTTGTTATTAGATTTTCTCGAAAACTGAAAGTCCGATCAGCATAAGTTTTTTTTTCGAAAGTACGTATATATTATTCAAATAGTATTTTGTTTTCAAAAAAATTTCAAATTTTTTTTTGGATTTTTAAAAAATATTTTTAACTTTTTTTTTCAAAATTCTGTATCTCAAAAACGGATCAATTTTAAAAATCCAATTGGAGTATAATATGTATATTTACATGGTCTTAAAAACTGCATACCCAAATTTATTTTAAGACATTTTTGAAAAATTTTATATATAAAAAATTAATTTAAAAAAAAAACGGCTCCGACGATTTTCAAAAAAAAAATTCAATAAATCAAGAATAAGGTTTGAATTTGTTCGGCATTTAAATTTTTGGAATGAAATGTATATACGAGGTACATTTCCAAATTTTAATTTTTTTAATAAATTCTAATTATTTTTATATATACATTTTTTTTTGAGTTAAGTGTAAGCTGTAAGTAAGAGTTTAATCAGAATTGCTTAAAGTATATCTCTTATTTTAACACTACCTTTTGCAATTTAAGTAATCATAAATATTTAGTTTTACCATACAGGAGCAATTGTCAAAAAGTGATGAAAAAGTAACTTTGTCTTAGAAGGATTCTTTTGTAAGAATATGACCAAGAATCACATCCCAAAGTATATGGCAGACAAATTACAGGATACCCTGTATAGTTGACCATGAGGAAAAACAGAAATTTCTAAATCAAAACCACATATTTTTAAAGATTGACCTTGCGTCTTATTTATTTTTCAGGGAATTCAAGTCGAACAGGAAACTAAAGACGTATTCCATTGACTTCTTCACGGCTAGTCTTGTAGTACTGTAAAGTTTAAGTTGATTGATGTCCTGAAAAATAGTAATGCTCATACCATCAGAGTTAAAAAATGTGGAGGCAGTCCTGGTACATAAATGCAAAAAATTCAAAAACTCCGTCTCGTTGTAAAATTTACTACATCGTTTTCATTTATAATTGTGTCAAACCACTCAAACGACTTGTGGGCAAAATATTATGCATTTATTTGTTGCATCGATTTTAGAAAGACTTAAGTCTGTACCAGCCATAATTGCACTTCAACTCAATGCTTCAATGCTTGGAAAGACATCTTGAATCAACTCATTCCGTGGATTTGCATTACAATAAAAATTGTTTCGAAGCGAAATTCGGCCTTCAGAATCAAGTGAAATTATTCCATTTCCAATGTCCAATAGTGTCCGTGGCTTAGTGGTTAGGTGTGTAGACTGCTAAGCAGAACGTCGTGGGTTCGAGACCTACTCGTACTCAAAGTTTTTTATTTCATCTTTCTCGGTCATTGCCTTTTGCGAAGAACTGACAAAACTTCCAAGGGTATCAAGAGTATGAAAAAGTGCTTCTCAACTTTGCCGTTCGGAATCGGCGTTAACTTGTAGGTGCCCTAAATTCTTCACACGCACCCAGAGAATTATTAATGAGAGTAAGCCACTTAGGCCTTGGCTCTTCAAGATCTGTCGCGCCACTCTCTCTTTAATGTCCAATAATTGGCCAATGTTAGTTTCCTGAAATAGAAGTTTTTAAACGACTCCATTCGTCTGCAGCAGTTGACCGTGGTATAATCGACAAAGTTTGTCTCAGCAACAAAAAGATTCAGAGCTCCAAATTCTTCAAGTTGCGGTTAAAGTCTTCAAGTAAATTTTTGTGCGCCATTGTGCTCTCATTCCACACAAATATTCGGCAAAATTACCAACTTTTTAGAAATATTGTAATTTCTGTTTTATGTCTAATAATGTGCTCACAACTCCAGAAGAAGAAAGAGCCAACTCTTTTTTTAATTTCAGATCGTATTGATGCTAAAAATAATGATAACAAAACTGATTTCCCCATTCCACCGGGTGCATCACAAATATATATACCACCACTCAGACTGATCACACCTTGCATATCTAATGGTGTCATACACATAGGTACTTTTGTTGATCGTTTAACTTCGGCTCAATAGTTTGCGCAAATATTCTGAATCCAATGCAATTTTATTATTGTCCTTAACGTAGTATTGTTGTTGAGCAACCAATTCAATTGTGGCAATGCTTTATTCGCAAAACGGTTTTTTCGTAAGCAAGTGGCACATTTCAATGTGAAAGCATTCAATTCCCCATCAGATTGGCATTTGCATTGACTATTGACTCAAAGCTAAATAATGTCTGTTTGTGGCTTAATTTTGAGCACACCATGTTTTTCATTCAGACAATAACTATACGTGGATTACCTCCAGTTCGTTAGTGTTGATAAAATTTTATTAATGACACATTCCATCAACATTCAAAACGTTATAAATAACAAAGAAAAATATAATTAACAAATACATACGTACCCACTAAAAATAAATAAGATATACATACTTATTTTCATACTCTAGACATTTCATATATCAAAACAACGTTTGAAGGGTCAGCTAGTTCAAATATAATTTCCTAGGTTTACTGACATTTGTCAAATATTTTTTCTTCACTGACATTTTTTTAAAATTTTTTTATTGAAAAAAAAAATATTTGACAATATATTCGAAATAAATTGAGTGCTCGTATATTGATCAGTTTTTTTTTGTAGTGCGAAATACAAAATTTTTAACAATTTTTAACAAATGAACCATTCGTGATTTGAAAAGTATACATTTTATTTTTGCTAAACCTTCTACCCTAAAACCTCTTGCATTTAGAGAAAAAATTAGGGAAATCGGTCAACCAGTGTGCCCGGTTAGTGAACGAACACAAAAATTAGGCTGTTCTTTTATATATATAGATAGATATAGATATAGATTTCTTTTCTATTACGGCCGAAAATTCTACAGTTTCTAAAGAGTTTCTTCACTTTCTGAATCACTGTCAACAACAGATCACGACACGGAATTTCTTTTCGAATTGTATGATTCTTTAGTGGTTCCGAATCATCATCAGTGCAATTATATCCTGTTTCCGGGAGATTTCTAGACCAATTTCATTAATTGTAATGAGGCAGTTAGGTGCTTGCCACAGAATAGATATGAACCTGTCCAAATTCCCTTCCCATTGATCATTCATCTAATTAAACGCGTTAAGCATAACTGCGAACTGCCACTGCAGCAACAGCTATACTTGGTCAGTATTCTTATAGGAAAGATTTGCAGTTTGTACTAATTTTTTAGAAGGTAATATTTTCAAACGCCTTAAAGAATTTACATAACTAGGAGTAAAATAAAAAAATTAAAATATTTTAATATTAAATTTCGAATTTCTTTTTTGCACTACTCACAAAAAAAAGGTAGGTAGGTTTACCTGACATGATTAAAAAATTAATGTCAGGAAACATCTATTGTGGAATCGCTCAATATTATTCAGTAGGAGTTATTCATAATCAAAAGAGTTTGCTCTGTTTCTATTAAAAATTGCTGTCAAACTGACTGACTGACATCAAATTTAAAATTTTGATTACGGTTTTATGAACTGAAATCTGTCAGAAAAGACTGTACGTCTACGTCATTTAACGGATTTTATAACGAGCCCGCAAGGACTGACTGACTTCTGACTTGCAGTCAGAATATATAGTATTCGACTAAGTGACAAAAAATGTAATCAAATGACTAGGTCTTGAATTGAATTGTTGTCAGAGTAGTGCACTCTTTAATTTTTCACAACTTTGATAAGTATAAAGCTAATTACAAAATTTCTTTAATAGCTACATTTTACCTTCCTTACTTTCTAAGTATATTAGCAGGTCGTAGTTAATAATTATCCCTTTAAACTTAATTAACTGACTGTCTTTTATCTTACGAATAATTTCATTTTCTCTTGCTTACAGTGCAATAACAAAAGTAAAGGAAGAAAAAAAGGGGAAAAGGAAAACAAACTTATTAGTCCTACCCTACAAATCCTTTATTTAATCCGATTTGAAAGAGAGCACACCAACAACATTACATTAAGGTTATAAAACATAACCTCTCGCTCTCGTCCATCTTTTACAACTTTCCATCTAATCCTGATTCCAAGAAAACAGTGAAAAAAACACCAAAGTTTATTCACACACACACAGAGTCGTCATCGTTCATTTAGACACATATTCAAAAGCAACATCAAAATACAACTGGCAATTCGTATGTATGTTCTCGTAAAATTCTATCTTGAACAGATTAAATGAAGAAATTAAGCGGATTTAGTTATTTAATTTGGTTTTTATTCCAAAAGGTTTATGTTAAAACCGAGCAAGGAAAATGTATATGCCCTTTTTCGTATAAGTACGTTACTAAGACAACTTGTGAGGAGTTAATATAAATGTACTTTCAAAATATACTTGTATCTTTTTAATGTGTCATATGTGTGATTCATATTAATTCAAGTATTTGTGTGTTGGTTTTGAACATTAGAAAATTTCAAAAATTGAGGTTGGGCTATATAATTAATTTTAGCACTCACTTAAATATTAACAATTTGCTTGAACTAGAAATGTGTTGGTTTACCCAAATAGTTTCGAGTTTAAAATTGAATCTTAAATGTTTGGTTTTGAGGTTAGAAATAACGTCAGAGGGTGAAAATCAAAATTTTGGCTAACAAAAATCGACTGAGTAAGTAATTTCATTAAAGATGTGGATTGAATTATGGTTTTCCTAAATTCAACGTCGCTTGATTCAACTAAACGAATATTTTTAAACTAAACGAAAATTGAAAAGTCTCTATAATAAGTGTTTACTATTAATGAGGGCTGAATGAAAAGTTTGGACTGAAGTCAATAGGCGACAGATACCTTTTGTTTGCATTTGTATGGTGTCTAATTCTTCATTCCACATACGTCCGAGTGACCAAGTGCTAAATTTATATGTTCAGTAAATACAAGACTATCACACGACCAGTCGGACGTATTTGTTTCATTTCGAACTTAATTCCTTAAACTCACCTTGTTGGTAGGGGAAATGCCGCTACTGATTCCCTTCTACTTCGGCTAAAAATAGCTGCAGGAATTTTCGAGATTGTAACAACTGAATGTCGCCGTCCTGAGGGCGCTTTCGACTGTGACAATGTGGCCAAGAAAGCGGCTTCATTTGGAGATGGTCCTGAGCCTTCGCCGCCTCTTTCTGACAGCCTCCGCACCTGACTGGCTGTGATGCCTTCTGTAACCTGTTGTGATGGTAGCGAATGTTTTCGACTTTCTCGTGGATCTCGCCATGGTGATAGAAGATAAGGATTAACTGGTGAATCAATATCTAAACTTGCTCGATTTGTTGGTGTTCCAGAACTGCTCTGATCGTCTTCTTCTGTTGCACCCGATTCTTCGACTACAATGAGCGGTTCTTGTTTAGCTGAACCGAATGGTGTGAATGAGGATCTTCTTTGACGAAATTTATCTAAAAGTAAATAAGCAGATATTATTATCTTAAGTTATTTCAGCAGTCATTTCAAAGAAGTAGGCAAAATATACGAAGGCGTCAATACAAAATTAAATAAAGGATCAAGCATCGCCCAACAATAAATTAAAAATAAACCTCTAACCATAATTTCATCAAGTAATTATTTTTGATATGAAGCTAGAGAAACCGAAAAAAAAGAATATTTCGGGACTGATATTGGATTTCAATCCCTTAAATTATGAACAAAAAATATTATGTCATTATACGTGGCCAACGGAAGAAAAAAAGGACTTGTTTTCATCAATTAAATATGCAGAAAAGGAAAAGTAAAAGATCCCCGAAATCAACATCTGACCCGATTGATTTGGGGATACAACCTTCTTCTTGATTCATTGCTTACTTTTGTGTTTCATCTTTTGGGTCTCATGAAAAGTAAGGGCCATCAAACAAAATTATTAATTTAATAAGCCCTGAAAGTACACTTGATTTTTTGTTCATCACCGATGAAAGTTGGTAGATTTTGACTCAATTACAAAAGTAATAAATTGGTGTTAAGGACTTATGAAAAATGAAATTATTTGGTGAAAAATAAGACATGAACAAGTTGAATGTGTTATTTTGGCGTAAAGATACAATAACTGGATGTCTGAGGTAAGTAGTGCTCTGCAAATAAATGTTAAATGAAGTGAAATTTAATAAGCTTTGTTAAATGACGATGGAATGTCGGTGTTACCTCAGAGCTTGTGCCATCAAAACGTCTAGACGTGTTGCATAAGAATTGCTCTCCGAAACATGTGATTCAAAACAAGGAGTCTAGTCTTCATTGTATTGCCTTAGAGGAAGGTGCGACTAATCCCAATGGGTTTAAATAAAATTGAAATTTGATACTCGATTTACTAAATCTAGGCTTAAGAATCATCATTTTTTTCTAAAAAAGTTATTCTTCGATAAACATAAACCCTAATCGCTTGTACACTTTTCTCATGAAAAAAAAACAATATTTTTGCCAATCACAACAGTTTTACGTCAAGTTTTCCTTCTGAAAGCAAATTTAGCTACTCTTTCTATTTTAAAAGCAATCATCATGATTACTTTTACAACAAAAAGTTGAATCAAATATCTGAATAGAATAAGAGGGCCAAGGACAAGATTTCGAGAAAATGCATTGAAAACTATCAAACGAAATTAATCCTTAGTTTCAAACAAGTGGTTGACGTTAGATTTCGTCGACATGCACAAGCACATATGAACTTATGTATGTTCTGTTCTTCCATGCACATTCGGAAAAAGGGAATTTTCTTACAAGTACTGCAACAACTACAATGTACCTTCTGTTTTATTTTTTTTTAGAATACTTCAAAGAACTAATCGGATAACATTGAATAAATGCACACAGATTTGTGGGACCAAAAGATGGATTAGGAAGAGAAATAGTACGAGCAAAGAGTTTATGCATGTAAATTCCAAAGGAACCTAACAATTCGTACGAATTTATGTGCATGGTATGCGAGGTTTTTTTAAGAATTCGAATTTGCAAACCCGATTCTTGAGGCTGATTGAATATTGTTTCTATAAAAGCTATGTTGAAGACTAGATGTTTTTGGTTTTGATTTTAAGACCAGAAATAAAGTTAACTATATATGATTGCCTTTTGTAGCTGATTTCTAAATCCACGTGCATTATTTATTTCATTTCAATTTATTTTCAAGTACCTGTGTTTTCCTTTGAAACAGAATGGCTTGAGATATAGGACCTAGCAAAAGAGACATCTATAATAAAACTGCATGATCTGTCGAGCACTTCTGTTTTTGTTTCAAGTTTTGTAGTAGTAACATTTTTGTGTTTCCAATTTCGAATTACACAACTATGATTGAGTCATTTTTGAGCCACTAGGAATATTTGCTACAGGAATGTCGAATAAACTCATCAAAAATGGGTACCCATTACATATGTCTATACTCTCTCAATTCAAAAAAATAAACTAACCATAGAAAAATCAGAACCCTCTCCAGTTCGTCAGAGGACAAGATAAACATCTTTTTTTTTTAATGGTCGTTGCAAATAACGATAGGATTATTATGTGCAAAAATTAAAAGCAGAATGATATACTCGTGTGATGTTGACGAAAAATGTAATAATAATAATAATAGAGTGGTGCGACAGCTCTTGAAGAGCCCAAGGCCTAATTGGCTTACTCTCATCAACAATTCTCTAGGTGCGTGTGAAGAATTGAGGGGACCTACAACTTTTCGATTCCGAACGGCCAAGTTGAGAATTTATTTTTCATGACAGATGATACTCTTGGAAGTTTTGTCAATTCTTCGCAAGAGGCAGTGTCCGTGAAAGATGAAATAAAAACTTTGGGCCCGAGTAGGATTCGAACCCACGACGTTCTGCTTAGCAGCCAACGCACCTAACCACTAAGCTACGGACACTAGGATAGGAATAAAACTAAACAGCGATTTTTGACACCTAACTTTAAATAACATCGACGCGATTTTTAACATTGACTACTTTTTTTAAATAAAAATGCAAGATACGTCTTCATGATATCAGTTTACATCAGCTTTAACTGCATTACATAAAATACAAAAAAAAAGTTATAAATAAAATGTTAGATTTTCATGTTTTTGAATTCCACAGACAAATGCTTAATTTCGCTAACAAATTTATTGCATGGAAAAAACTGCAATAAAATCCACCATTATTTGAAAAACAGATATTTAATTTCAGTTTATAATAAATGCAAGGACATTTCCGGCCAGCAATATGGCAAAATAATAATAATTAAAAAAAAAAAACAAATATTTGCATTTATTTCCCACTTCAGTCGGCAGATTAAAAAATTATAAAATTGGGTGGTTATTATAATAAGTGGAAATTGAAACCAAAAACCAAATTGAATTAAGCATATTAACATTTTTAAATTATTCATTGTACTGATAGAAATTATTTTTAAATGATTAATGCCTCAAAACAGAAGGAAAGCACAAAATGTTAAGAGTAGAATCATATGGAAATCTGTTTTCATAAAAGTGGTCTTTGAAAGTTGTTTTAACTTTCCAGCAAATGTTTTAATTCAAGCTAACTCCATGAATAATAAATTGACATCTGAATGCTGAAATTTGCTGATGCATGTACTGATTGGATGCATTTCCTTTATTCACGAGTGAGTTTTCTCTACGGAAATTTATTTATTTGTTAGTCCGTATTTTCGCAGAATATCTTATTCTCACGAGAATTAACTGACTTTTACGAAGCATAGATTTTCATCGTCAGTTCGGTGCTCGGGGATAATGTCAGACATTTAACACTCCTGCACTGCGAAGAGGCACTGAATTCCACGAAAACTAAATTTGTTAAAATTCGGAAATAGTAACGCTTCAAATGGCAATAGCTATAAGGGAAACAGAATTCTTTTGAAAAATTTGTTGTCAAAAGTTCCAAAATAATTTTGGAATTATTATTTGTTTTTTCAAGTCTTAATTAATTTCTATTTTCTACATCGGAAACGAGAAACTTTTTTATCTAGATAAACGGCAAAAACCTTGGACATTAATTTTCATTCTTTACTTGGAAACATTTGCTACCAGAAAGATGATAAGCTACCGACATCTCGTTCAGTGTGCCGCAGAGCATAACAATTACCAGTGAATCCAGTGCTCCTTCTTATTTATGTATGGTGAATTTTTTTCTATCAGAAAATTGGGATTAAGGCTCCAAGAAATCTAGAAAATAATCCTGTTTTTGTAGAGCCTTTTTTCATACCAAATTGAATGCTCTCAACCACGTTGGTTGGGTAAGTTCACCCCAACTCAGGTAGAGAATAGACATTAAAATTGAGTAGACAAACATTAGAAACACTCCTACACACACCATTTGAAATTATGCTCGTTTTCTGCCTCACTTACTGAAATTTAACTAATCGCCACAATTTGTCCTTCTTTTGTTCTAGCATTGGAAATCAAGTCAAGCGAGTGTAGGCTGGTCTGGCCAGCACTTACGAACCCGAAACGTGCTCGTCCTCGCGACATGTGTGTTCGGTCGTTCTTGATTTTATCATTATCGCCGTATCGTGTGCACGGAATTCATTCAATGGCGGATACCTTCGGTTGATTTGTAAATATTGTTCGCACGTGAACAGAATACCGAACAGCAGTCACATGCTCGCACAATTATCTATATCCGAATGAACTCTTATATTTTGTAAGTAAAATCCTTAAATTAATAATCTCGTTATTATTGGCCTCCGTCTTTGTCTCTGATTTTATAGATATTAAGTGTTACAATAAAGCTTTTTGGATCCGACTTGATCTTCCCAAATGAATTAACAAATATAATTAAGATTTCGACCGACACTCTTGGAGCGACGACGACGATAACGACAATTAGAAACGGATGTTGCCTCTTGCTGGGACATTACGAAGCACTTTTACTACCATTGTGTGTAGCTCAAATATTGTTTTAATTTCTCAACGGAACAATTTTGTGTATCCTGGATGATAAAATATCACAAGATGGGCCAGTAATTTGTTATGCTTACATGGAACCGTTTTCATATTATTACATGAATTTAGAGAGAAGAGCAGTGATAATTGTTTTGTTTGGTCAATAAAGTAGGAGAAATTATGTTGATTATGAGCAGAAGGGAAGGATAATACTTTATTACAATATTACAGTTCATTATTTTTGTTTAGGGATGGCGCAGAATAAACTTGGGAAGATTTACTGGGAATTGCAGGAAAATAAGACTTTATTTGATATTTTTATTGATTGCATTGAGATATGTATCAGGGTTTATTGGGAAGACAAATTGCTTATAATTTTGTTGATGACTACGTTTGTTTTTACTAAGTGGATACAAAAAAAAATGCAGCATTTTTTTAAAGATTTACGTAGGAAAGTTCGTTTATGGATTTCTAAGAATAATGTTTGATTGATAAGATTTTAATTTTTACATTTTTTGTGTTCAACCAGAATATGATAATTATTACACATAGGTGGGAAGAAAAAATTATTATTAATTTCCAAGACATTGAACAAAAATGCAAATACATATTATAGCCATTACTCAAACTGCTTAAGGTTTTCAAAAGTACACGCACTACTTTTTATTAATTTCCTTAAAAAAAGAAGAACTTACTTAACCAAAATGGATTATACTTCAAATATGTCCTTTTTTCATAGATTCAATCATATTTGTTTTAAAGAAAAGAAGTTTTATGCTGTGCAAACTACATTTTGATGTGAAGAACTGAGTTATAACCGATTACGAATGGCAAAGTTGAAAAGAACTGTTGGAAGTTTTGTCAGCAGATTGATACTCTAGGATTGTCATTGCTTCGCAAGAGGAAGTACCTACACGTGAAAGAAGAAACAAACCCTTTATAGGCACGAGTAGGATTCGAACCCTTTAGTTCTGCGTACCAGCCAATGCACATAACCCCTACCCGACGGGTTTTACCCTATAACAAGTACAATAATGAATCCTAACAGTAAGACAACTTGTATTTGTTTTCTGAAAGAGAGAAATAAAATTACTCATTTTGCTTCTAACCTGAGTACATCACACATGCATTCTGTAATATACTCATTCAATTAAATGTCAGTGTTGATTGTTGTTCCAATGTGGCAGATATACAAATTTTTCCGAACTCTTAACATGTTTTTTCAAGAACTGATCAAACTTGAAGTTTCTTTTCTTTATCGAAGAAAGACTTGAATCACTAAGAAACAAATCAAACACACTAATGGCAAAAGTGCAACGACCTTACGACAGTTTTGGCGGCATACGTCCTCCAAACATTATTTTGGATGTATTCAATTTGAAGATCAAAAGCCCCAAATATTTTTTTCGAACATCATGTAAGTCTTTCTTCAATTACTGTACACTAAAATTACTATTCCAATAAAAAAAAAGTCGAAAAACAATTTTTTCCCCAAACAAACTGTATCTACTTCAAAAGGTAAACAATTTTTGAAAAATTTATTAATCTCAACATGAAATTAAAAAACAATTTTAACAATTTTTTGTATTACACATTACATATGAAATAACAATTTCGGAATAAAATTCCAAAATAGTGCTAAATCTTTTTTCCAAAAAGTAGTCTTGCAGGCTTTCCACATAAGCCGATTTTGATAAATTAAAAATGATTTATAGTTTAAATTAGAGGTCGTTGTAAAAATAGCAAAAACTTAAAATATTTCGTACATATCTTGCTTCTTCTTATAAAAATAGAAATGATAGGCGCTTATCTATTTGTATAAATGACTATTTTTAATTTACAGTCAGAACTTCAATTAATCATCTTGTTATACAGGGTGATTCACGAGCGTTGTGCCAAAAAGCTAGAGCGTGTAGGTTGAGTTGAGACAAGAAAAAATCGTATGGGAGCGGGGGGTGTTCCCCCCCGTTTAGCCAGGAGGGGCAATTTTCTGAAAAATTGACTTATTTCATAAGAAAAAATATTAAAAATCAACGGCTTCGTTTACAACACCGTGTTGTACCTTTTTGGAAAGCCAGAAACATCTTCTTACATTTTGTTTTTAAATTAAATTCTTTTAACGAATAGTTTAAGAAATATTAATTTTCAAACTCAAATTTTCAAAAAAAAAAAAAAACAAAAAAATCATTTTTGAAATAAGTTTTTTTTTTCAAAATTTTATGTAACTAAGTACTAATTTTGTTTTAAAAATTCAATGCCATTGTTAGTTTTTAATCGCAAACAGAAAACCGGATGGAAAAATGTCTTACCGTTTTTGAGAAATAAAAAAAAAAGAAGCAGAACCACTTCTGCTCTCAATATCCTGTCGTTTGCTGTGAGTTCCTGAACTGGCGTGAAGTGGTAAGGGTGTAAGTGTTCGTTGTAAGCACTCTCCATTGGTGGAGTGAAATTTTTTTTTCCGGAAATCTTTAAGGCCTATATGCTGCAAAAGTTGAATTTGGGGACCCAAAGGTTGGGTGCAAAATTTGGTCAATGTGTGACGTCATCCTAGGGTTCCTTCATGACGTCATTGTTTTGGATTTTTTGACATACCTACTGTAAAGGAAAAATTAATTAATGTCGTTGTATATAGAGTTAATACTTATAGTAACTAGTCATATGCACTGGCAGAAATTTATCAAGGGGGCGGGGGTAATTTCACATAGGGGGAGGGGGCAAATCATGGATCCGACAAAAAAAATTAGTAGGTATTGGTGAAAAGTCCATAGAAAACATTTTTAAATACATAATATTTATGTTGGTAGGGTAGTATTTTCCAGTGCCAAGGTGGGGGGGGGCAATGTTCCCTTTGTATCCCGGACGCCCACGACAGAACTTAAAATATTGCATCTAAACTGAATGAAGGTGGAACTAAAAGTGGTCGATATTATTTTTATTTTAATCTAAAAATCAAAGAAAAGCTCATTTATTGAAAAATTTAATTTATTTAAATCGAGCAGCAATATACTTTTTGATTTATCAGCTTGTAAATGTAATGACTTCAATGTGTCCTTGCCCAATAAAAGTTCCTCAAGCAGAACGCTGTTTTTTACTTTACCAAAGACAATCAAGGAGTATGGTGGTTGGTAGTGTTGACTCTGAGTTGACGAAAAAGATTAAAAAAAAGAATGATCGCAAAATTCAAGAGGATCTAAAACGAAAAAGGCATGAAGAGATGAAAGAATCTAAGAGACTCAAAAATGATCTTCAAATTTCTGATGAAAGTGGGGATGATCCAAGTGTTTTAAGTTATGACGAGGACGAGGGCGATGTCGACAGCGAGGTTCCGATATTACCCAGCAGAAGTCCGTCAATTCCAAAATTACAAGCTAGGATAAATTTAACGAATTTAGCATCAGCCTGCGACAGAACAGGAGTATCCGACAGGTCAGCATCAATTCTGGTAAGTTCTCTTTTGCAAGACATTGGTGTCGTTTACAAGCAAGATTCTTCAAAAGTAATTGACAGAAGCAAAATAAGACGAGAGAGACAAAAATAACGTCAAAATCTTCAATGTTAAATTGAAAATATAACAGGCTTATACTTTGACAGACGAAAAGACAAAACAATGATTTTGGAAACAATTGGGGCCAGAACACATCGGAAGATTTCAGTGGAAGAACACATTGTACTTGTTTCTGAGCCAGAAGGACAGTATCTGGAACATGTTACTCCATCTTGTGGGAATGCCAAAACAATATCTTCAAGCATAATTATGACTTTGTAAAAAACATCCTGTGTGATAATATGGAAGAAATTACAGCGGTTGGATGCGATGGAACTATTGTGAACACTGGATCCAAAAATGGTATTGTATGTCAGCTCGAAGCAGCATGGTAAGCCAGTACATTGGTTTATTTGTTTACTCTAAATGAACTCCCACTTCGTCATTTAATGGCACATGTTGATGGAAAACCAATGACCCAAAAGGCTGATAGTTTACCAATTCAAGCTTTTGAAAAGATAATGGTAGAACTGCATCCGATAACTATAGAACATTTAAGCACGGATCAGAAATATCTATATGAAAGGTGTGAAGCAGTTTCTAAAGGGAATGTAGCTTTAGAGCTTGCAAACCGACAGCCAGGAAGAATGTCAAGGTGGCTTACAACAGCTAACAGGATTCTACGGCTCTATGTAGCAACTGAAAAACCTTCAAAGGAGTTATTGGTTCTGGCTACGTACATAATAAAAGTGTATGCGTTTGTTTGGTTTCAAATCAAAACAAAACCATCTTGTTTAAATGGACCAAAACACATTTTAGCACTAATAAAAGCGTCAAAATATCTACCCAAAAACCTTAAAGCAATTGTTCATCCGGTAATAGAGCGAAATTCATATTTTTGCCATCCAGAAAATATTTTACTTGCTATGTTAGCTGATAGCCGAAGCAATGTCTGGGAAGGATTTTGAAAGGCAGAGCGAATATGCAAGGTAGGAAAATGAATGAAAGCCGACAGTTTAAGATCCCAAAAATAAATTTTGATGCCGATGATTACATCTATCTAATAAAATGGGATACAGTTACGATCACCGAACCACCTTTAACTAGAAAAATATCAGATGACGACTTACGCGCAATGGTTCAAAATGTTCCTTAAAATATAGAGCTATCCAAATATCCATGTCACACTCAAGCCGTCGAAAGATGCATTAAGCTGGTGACAGAAGCTTCATCTTCAGTGTGTGACCAAGCAAGAATTGTTCATTATTAAAATGCGATTTTTTTTAAAGCACGTAATACAAATTGTCTGTTTTAATAGTAAGGAATATACGATTGAAAGGGCATTTTTGTTTGCGAATAGAGGAACCTTAGGACATAATTTTTTTTTGCTAAAAACTTGTGGTATCGTTAAGAAATAACCAAATTCAACTTTTAGTACCATAGGCATACGAAAATTAAAAAAAAAAAAAAAAAAGTTCAAATTCACTGCTCTAAATTGGGACACTCCGAGCATTGTAGCTATCCTCCTTGTACTAATGGAGGGATTACGTCGGACCGTATCTAAAATTCTTTCCTCTATGATTGCGGGTCCTGCAATTGACCTTTCACTTCTTCTAAGCTCTAGCTGTCCGTGCTCTCTTAGATGTCGTCTTGAAAACATGCTACGACTCAGGCACCTTCTATTGGGATCTCTTTCAGAGTAAAGTCTTTCAGCTCCTCGATCTCGACCATTAGCTAAACCGTAGCAGAAGTGCATGTCCGCTAACTCTTCTCGAGAGTATGAGTTTGACATTGTTATGTGTTGTTTAGTCAATATTTCAATTGGAAATGGTTGTTTACTAAATATGCGATGCCTTTTATTCACCTTTAGGTCTTTTCGTTCAAGAAAAATTGTGGTTTAATCATGTTAAGCTCCTAGCAGGTAGAACCCTTTACCGGTAGGTGCCGCGGCCCCCAGGCATAATAAGAAAAATTTCAGGTTAGTTTTCAGTCGTTATCAATGAACAAAATGATTAATCCAAGGAAAATCCAATACTTTCCTATTTTATTGAGGCCTCATAAAATTCCAATTACAGAACAGAGATTAAAAGAAAGGTTAATGTTTTAAAAATTAATAAAACAGTCGAGACAGGTAAAAATAAAAACAAAGATTTTCTTAGAAAAAAGTGGTTCTGTTTTTTTTTTTATTTCTCAAAAACGGAAAGACATTTTTGCATCCGGTTTTCTGTTTTCGATTATAAATTAACAATGGCATTGCATTTTTAAAACAAAACTAGTACTTAATTACATAAAATTTTGATAAAACTTATTTCAAAAATGATTTTTTTGTTTTTTTGTTTTTGAAAATTTTGAGTTTGAAAATTAATATTTCTTAAACTATTCGTTAAAACAATTTAATTTAAAAACAAAATGTAAGAAGATGTTTCTGGCTTTCCAAACGAAGCCGTTGATTTTTAATATTTTTTTTATAAAATAAGTCAATTTTTCAAAAAAATTCCCCTCCCGGCTAAACGGGGAAATAGACTCCCCCCTCCCACACGATTTTTTTCTTGTCTCAACTCAACCTTCACGCTCTAGGTTTTTGGCACAACGCTCGTGAATCACCCTGTATAATAAAGTTTGTCAATTAAAGAAAAATTCAAAAGAAATACCGTTTCCAATATTTGTGTTTTAACAAAAATTAATTTAAATAAATAACAAAGGAAAACCTAACAATAATATAAAAATATAAAACTTACAATTAAAAATATATTCAAACTTACCCATGGTTTCCAAACTGTGAATTAAAATTTAATCTGAAAATAAAAGATAATTAAAAATTAATGTATGAAGGATTAATTTTTAAAACACGAATTAATATGTGTAGATCTGCACAGGAAATTACTTTTTTATGGTTATTATACCGTAATAAATCATATTATCTGAAGCCACAAGGCATATATTTAATTTGACCCTTTGCTAGTAAAAAAAAGCATCTGAACTCTGTTAATTACGTTTTAATTCACTCAAAAAAGTGGTAAAAAGAATAGAACAATTCTAACCTTAAACCAAATATGAGTCTTATGTTTTTTTGTAAAATAAAGGGGTTAGTAATGGGATTATAATAATGGATATTCAAATTACATACTCGGTACATCATAATTTCTGACTAGTGGAACTAGAATTTAAATTTAAGTTTAACACTCGGCTTCGAATCCCATGTAACCAATTTCAATTTTCCCATTTCCTTATAAACCTTTTTTGCCATTAAAACATAATAGCAGCACTGAACAAATGAAATTTAATAGCTCATACAGAATTGAAATTGAAGTTTCGATGCAGCATATGACCCAAGAACTTTGCTTGTTCAAAAGCTTTTGATTTACTACCTTAAATTTTCCAATTTGGTTTATAAAACAAAAAAGCAAACAAACATATTTCCACTCTCAAATACTCTATTGATTTCTGCTCTCGAAAAATCCAAAGATAAACTTGTGCTGCCAACAAATTTGTTTTTTGAAGCCAAAATGATTTTTAAAGAACAAACAAAACACACATGTAGTTTTTGATTGAGACTGCAAAGTGAGAGCCATGAATAACATACAATTTTTCTGTCGCCCAAATACTCGATTGCATACACTTTTAGAAAACCTTTGTGGACATTAATACGGTTCTATAAGTGATTAAAAGAATTTACCTATAAAAACAAATCTTGAATTTAAAAGTCTTCGAAATTGAAAGAAGAAGAAGAAAAAAACAGATGAGAGCATACTGTAAAACATTTTGTTTAAGTGTAAAATGTATCCTCTGAAGAGAAAGTATACCCTTACCGAACCTATGTTTCCAGGAAAATAACTGAAAACTGTTTGGACAGGACGATGTTATTATTATTTCTTTTCTTTTTTTACATCATAGAGTGGCAGTGGCTTCGAAATCTCTTAGTGCCTTGGAATAATGAATAAATTAAATATTAACACCAACTTTTTGTGCAGCCATCTGGTCGTGTCGGTCGCTGGGAACAATTGACACATTAAAACACCCAATAAAGTGTCAGTGAGTGGAAATTGCGATATTAAAATAAGCTTAAGCTTCCATTTTTTTTTTCAAAAAAAAAATAGCTTATGTTTATGTTTTGTTTTCTTTTATATTTGTTGTTTATCTAAGTAAGCATAAGAAAAAGTTGAGTCCCTTTCCCATAGACGCATCCATCTTCACTTCTGGTGTTAAAAATAAACCAAGAAAATGTATTCGTTTGAATTTATTATCACATCAGAGTCATTTAAATTTGATGTTGGTTACTTTTTTTAGGTTTATCTTTTTGTTTAGTCTTAAGTCTGCTTAGCGTCAAAAAGTCGCCCTTACCACCAGAGAACATGAAAATTGTTTCGGAACTTAATTTAAATGTTTTAATGGAAGGAAAACAAGCGGAAGTGTGATTAACCTTATTTTTAGCTTAATTTAAATATTTTAAAGCTTTGAGTGTGGAATTTCGGCCCACGTCAATAGAAAATAGGAACATTATTGTTTTGAACACTTAATTAATATGGATGGTGTGGCCATTATTTTGGGCGGCCGTGTCGTTCTTTTGGTTACTAAATTATAAGCTCGGCTTCTACTAAACAAAAATGACCAACATGTAACACAAATTTTAAAAAGGTTGACTTCTGCAAAAAACGAAGAGAAACTTTGAAGTTCTTTTCAGATGGAATTTTTGCATATTCGTAAGGAAAAAAAACAACATACCTTTTTGTTGGTCGTTGTAACTGTGTCAAAATCTGATTGCATATGGCTTAAATATAATTTGTTTACATCTCTATTTATTTTTTATCTTACAGATTCTTCACACTGCGTGTGAACTTAATAAATTGAGTGAAACTGTGAAAATGTTGGATGCACAAGCAAGGCCAAGCCCTTGAAGTATTCCGTCGACTTGTTTTCCTTTTGAGCCTTAATTTCTTGTTTTTTTTACATTTTAGCTGCTATCAACGAAAAAATATGATAAGTCTAGTTAATCGAATAATAAAAACAAACTCAATCGGGAAGGCAAATCTTAAACCTTAACTTTAATCGCTGAATTTATTAATTTTGTGTTATCAAATTCCTTAATTAAAGATTAGACATTTTTTTAATAAACACATATTTTTTCTTTCCAATTTAACTAAAACAAAAATTTAAAAGACAAACTTGTCTCTTTGATGAGTCTATTTATTTCAATTAAAGCTTGTTGCTATTCAATCGCTATTTGCATAAAAAAATAATGATGAATTCAGTTTATTCATTGATTGTTGAATAAATTATTTCCACTTAAAGAGCTCAATCGATCGTGGATAATGTGGTTAAATGCTGGAAAGAAGTATTCCGATAAATAGATTAATAAAATTCTATGTAAGTAAGTAATTTGGCTTCCTCTTTATTTTCATTTGGCATTATTTGTACGAGAAAAAGTTCATTTTCAGTAGAAAAGTTGTTATAAAGGGAATCACTGATTCTTTTTGTTGAGTTTTAAATCATAATTTAAATAAATTTTATGAAATTGTTAAGAAGGACGATGGTTAAAATAATTTCTTGTTCAAAGACAAAAATTGCCTTCTCGATTTATTTTTCGCAGCAAATTAGGATTTAAATTCCTCTTCTAATAAAGTTCAAAATACCTATTAAATAACTGAAGCCTGCTGACAGTTCACAATGCCCTTGATGCGCTGATTAGGTTGTAGAATAACAGTCAATAAACATCAATTCTTAAAAAACATTTTTTTTTTCAACGCTGAGGACTCTTACTCTGCGGAATATCTCTTACTCTTCGAAATCAACAGTGATCAAAGAGGTTCAATGAATCCAAAATTTGGATATCCAAGGACAAAGTAACTGTCACAACGATTACAGTCATTTCGGAGTAATATGGTGGAATGATAACCGATTTTTTTTTGGCTGGTGGTCGAACATCAAGAACGATATGCATTTCAAACAAGACCACAGCAAACCACATAACTAGACCAATTATTGTGTTATTGCGAAAGAAGTTGTATCGAACTTAATGAAATGAATTTCCCTCAGGCTGCCGTTTGAATAAATGTGTTTTTCACACTTAATGGCAAAGCCCAAATTTTATAATTAATTTTATAAAAGAAATCTTTAAATTAGAAGTTCTTTTTTTTTATTTCATCTTATCCCCGAACACTTCAACATGAAGTTGAAATGTCATCAGGTTATTAATGTGTGTAGGTGTTTGTCTGCTCTTTTTGATTCCAACTTTATTGACTGGAGCTTGGCATTTTCAATCGTTTTGCTTCTCAGGAAAAACGAAATTTGTCACAGTGTCTTTAATAATGTGTCAAAACCGTCAATCAAGGCAGAGGTTGACAATAGTATAACATTACTATGTATATGCAGTTAATAAATTCTTGCTATACATAATAAGTAGGCTGTAGTCCTGAAAATGTCGGTTCCTAATCACATCCTACAAATTTCCAGAAAAAAATATCATGACTAACTCTACCTTTTTTCCGTCGGTCGAAAACCATAAAGTTAGCAACTCCAGTCCCAATGAACTTTAAATTAACAAACCATACTAAAAAATATACACAAAGTTTACTTGTACAACCAACAACATACAGAACAAAAATAAATATCTGCTCAAACTTTTTACTGCATAAGATTTTTAAAAAATCGAACCACAACCGCATTGTTACTCGTGCAAAGTGTAAATCATGTTTTACGGTCATTAGGTAAATATTTGTGTTCAAAAGCGAAAGAGTAAGTAAACATTATCACAATCTGTCCAATCCTTGAGTGGCTTAGGTGTAAACTGTAAACGATATGAAATTGTGAAATGGGTGTATTCAGGATTCAACGCGAAATGGGAAAATATGGAATATGATGAAGATAATTTATCTAACCGACATGACACATCGATATAAAACTCACATTCTAAGGTTTGTTGAACGGAGGGATGGGAAAAAGCAAAATTAATTTTCCGCCTTATCGTTGCTCGTTAAGTCTAATAGAGTTTCATTAATCAGTGCAAATATTTTTATCCGCTCTACAATTGCTATTTCTATTATTATGAGCATTTATTTATCATTAGGGAATTCGTGTTATGTTTTAATATGGGAATACACACATATGTAGGAGTGGGATACGGGTATCGTTTTTGTTTTTCTTTCTGTATTCATATTCATACGTTTGTCAAAAAAGCAATAACAATGAGAGTGAAAAATTAAACTCATGAATTATTTGCAATTTTATCAAACGAATCACTCAACGAATTGAAAAACATCCTTTCAGAGCATTATTACATGTGGTGTAGCTGTAGGTTTACACTTTTACAGTCTTTCGAAAACAAACAACATACGTATACTGGTGCATAAATTGAATTGATTAAATTAAAAAACAAAAAAGTGCCATAGTTGTCAAAATATTTTATTGATTTTAGAATAAATAATACTGTAGTTAAGTCTGGGCGGTCGGTTTGGAGTTCATATTGTGATTGTCAGCCTAGTTTGTATGTACAGACATTTTCAAAAATATAAATTGCTTTGCTTCGGTGCATCTCGAAACCATGTAAAACTGAGTGACCGCAAATTTTTTCCTTGCGAAATTTACATCCTTTTCTAAAGAGAAATACATAATACGGTTTTTGCGAGATTAGCATAATCATATTTTCAATTTTCTTGCCGTCGGAAAAAATTGTAAAGGTATCCGCTTTCTCAAAACATTGGAACATCGAACATCAATCATCTTCTGTAGACATCCGACTACCTTTGAAATATTTTTCGTCCTGAAAAGGGCCTTTTTAAACGGAAGAGAAGAAAAATGTCAAGCGTTTACGAACAATTAATTAAAATAAAACTTGGCACAAATCTTTACCTATAATTTTGTATTTTATTAAGAATGAAGCATGAACAATCTGGAATCGAATGGTTTCACAAAAATCAATTGCTTCTATGTAATTATTTGAACTAAGAATTAATTTGCTCCGTTCTCCATGATTCTCAGAATTTGGTGTATCCTAAAATTTAAGTTTTTAAAAAAGGGTATGGCCTAATTCAGGGCCTATTAGAAATATCAAAAAAGGTAATAGATTTATCTCCTTAATTTTCATAATTTCGGGTCACGAAAACATTTAGGATTTTTTGGGGTCCAAGGATATTTATTGGGCAAAAGTAGTGCGGGATTTCCATGTCGTGAACTTGAACCCCCACGCCCACCCTAGAATCTTCGAAAAAATGTAGATACATCACACGTTCTTAGTTTCATAGACTTCGCAAAACATTAACTTTTTCGGATACTGATAAAACGGACCTCCTCGATCACTTTTTTTGTTGACGATTTCACAAAGTGAGATATTTTCCTCATGAGTGTTTATCAGTTTAAATTGACTACTACGGCCGACGCAGCGCCAGCGTCTCGATCGTTGTAAATGGTTGTTGCGTAATTTGAATTTTATAAGGATGGAGTAATAAAACAAGCCAGTGTGACAGGTACGAAATGATCAATAAAAACGAATGCTGGGCTAACGATAAATTCAAATCCTCAGCAACACTTGTACTTGCACAAGACATATTTGTGACTGGGCAAACATTATCTACGCTATTGCGCTGCGCTGGTGACATCAACAGTTTCTTCTTTCTTACATTTTTTCACAATTATAACTATGCGTCAACCATAATGGTCGAAGAATGCTCAAAAAGTAACTATACTTTTGACTCAATACTATTATTAAAAGCTTTAATAATTTTAACACGTTGTTCGATTCTTATTCGATCCACTATCATTATTGGAAAACATGGGTTAGATGCGCTTTCATGCAACCATGAAATAAATGACTCTACTCGAAGCTTTTACAGCTTGTATGATCGATAATAGTTTCCAATGGTGAACTTTTAAACTGAACCTTTTTTTGAAATATGGTCTCTAATTTAATATCATAGTAATATGCCACAAATTTAGTTGTAAACAGAATTCCAATGTAAAGTCCGCCACATAAGGAATTGCCCAAGTAACAAAGCCTATTCTCAGGGGGTATTTGATTTTTACAAATTTCATGCATAACATTTGAAAGATTATTATGTAAAATCAATAATCTATAGGGAATTTATTGATTTCAATTTGAATCTCCGGATATTTGTATCTCCCATTATTCAAATGAAGGTAAAAGGACGAGTGGATTTGAATAATATTTTCAATTTAAACTTATTTTGATATATTCAGGGTGATGAGTAGTAATAATTCGTTCATATAATGATCACTTTTTATTTTATGAGGGCAAACTTCTTTATTTTTCTCTCTAAGGAATTTCTATTTTTGTTTGTTTTGCTTGTATGCTTACACTTTAATCCGTTATTTCATAGGACACAATAAAGAATTGCATTTGATAAATAAAAATGAAAAATAAACTTGATATTTGTGTTATTTCATATTTATTTTGGTAAATTTTCTTGAACCTGTCAACAAATTATTAAATAAAATGTTTTCCCTTAGAAGTCATAATGCCATGAAAAGTTACACATATTACATCCTCTCCTCAAATGTTCATTTAACAATCTGCGTAATTTATAAAGAGAAGAACAAATCTTCTTTTACGCTCGAAAATAACTGCTTGCGGTGTTTTTGTTATGCTTTCAAGTGAAATTAATAAATCCATGCTTGTGCAAGCAGTTCATAGCTCCCATTTTAAGTTTTTTCAATGACACTACTTTCCAAAAAAAAACAACACTGCAAAGTTGCAGGTGTTTTAAAAGTACTTCATTTTGGTAATTTCACCTTCCATCTTAAATTCTTTCATCACAATACAGTTCTCTAAAATAAAAACTTTTTGTTTTTGTTTTTGTTTTTCTTTTTGTTCGTATAATTTTTCATGCACAAAAAAAACAAGGATGTTTACAACGTCACGGCGACAAAATGCGGCTTCGCGTCGTCGTTGGTGATACAGTGGCAGGCGGCACAATGATGAAAGTCATTACAAAGTGTATTTTCTAAGTGCTACATTGTGCATGAATTTATACAAAGCTCCGCGTATTTTGAACAAGCCTGATGGAAAATATGTATTATTCTATTTTAATAAAGCACAAACAACGAGCGTAGCGTAAGGCTCACGTTCACAGTAACGTTATTTATTGTACGAAATCGCTTTTTCGTTTATCGTTAATAAATAGAGTAATGTAACGAGTATTTTTTTGTGTTTTTCCAAGTTTAAAACACAAAAGAAAAAAGTTTTTCAATTAAGAGATATTAGCAGAATAATGCGAGGGCATGACGGTTTTTTGTCATTCATTGTTCGTAAAGTTTTAATTTTTAGGAGTTCAATATTTTAACTCACTTTTGTATAGGGCTTAAATGTTTTTTTAATATTAAACGGTCAAGATATCAAAGAGAAATGTACAGACGGAAGTACAGGCGAATTTGATTGAAAACCTGTCATTTTCAAGATAAAAGTAGGTAAATATTTAAATAACGTAAAAACAAACATGGTTTAGGTCATGCTTCATACAGCTTCGAATTTACAATGCCGCAAGTGACAAGAATGACGATTTTTGTTATACTTGTAACCTTTTTTCATGAGAATATACTTATTTTCGTCGCTCTTTTTTATTCAGCCCTGAATCAGATGAAATCGCTTTTCAAAAACAGAAATTTAATGGGATATCAAATGCTGAGAAAATTATTTCTTCGTTCAAATAATTTCATGTAAGCAATTGCTTCTTGGGAAATCATTATGCGCTTCAGAAATTCTTTCTTCAGTTTATCAATATCGATTTTATGCAAATAGCTGTCAACCGCCTCAAACACCATTATGGAATTCCTGCCAAATTGTTGAAATAGTTGTATAAATGCATAATAATGCAAAATATGAAATTGAGATATTCTACGAATTGAAATAATAACAACCATTCAAGTATCCCTATATGTATAGTGAGACTTATTCGTAAATCAATGTCATATAGCTACTTGGTATTTTATAAGCGCATCAATAACCATTTTGATTTCTATTCCTGAAACACTCTAATAAATCAACTCACCCAAAATTGATGAATTATGAATGGTTTCGAAAATGGTATTCTTATATTCTTTATATCACTGATTCTGTTGCAAAATCAAATGTGTTCTGTAGCAAGTCAATTTATCTTTTGAAATATTTAATCATTCTAAATCCGGAATTTCACATTAAATGATTTTGGTCTTGACAAGGGTTTGATTGTAAGATTTCTCGGGATTAGATAGAATTGTGTGTACCAGAAAGTATTGTTAAATCCTTCATATATGCCATTTCGAGAAATGATACATTATGAAATGTGTATTTATTTTAATCCACATTCTTGATTAACTTGGTGTATTTATTGTGGGATCTTCCAAAAACGTAATTGCATTGTTATGGCATTTCTTTATTGATTATGCTGTTGTAAGTCAGAGAAATAAAAAATGGAGAAATTTGGAGGAGTTATGAAATAGAATGAGTTGTCAATATTGAACGGTTTTGATAACTTCAATTATTTATTGTTCAAAAGTACCCTTCAAATACCAGGATACAAAAATACCCGAAGAGCTGACGATTACATAGTTCAACAAAATTGTTTAAAAGGCATACCATATTCGTTCTTTTAATTTGTATTATACTTGAAGTTCCTTCGAAATAGAGAAAAAAAAAAGTTCAAACCACAATATCTTCTAATAATATTGATTACGACAACAACGTAGTCATCACATTGTTGGTAGTCTTTTCTTAACCCAGCGCCAGCCAACACAACAGCACAGAAAATTCCAGTCTTAATTAAAAATAATTCTATCTATCCAAGGATAAATAATTTCAAGAAGATTTGCTGTGAAATTGGCAGCAGTAAAAGAGATGATATTTAATTCGAAAAATTAGATTAACGCAAAAGTTTGTCTGTTTGCGAGGATGAATATTTTAGAGAATTTAGTCTTAATTGGTTGATTATTTTGATTTAAGTTTTCACACAGTAAAAGGAAGAGGCGTTGTTGTTTAAGCATATACCTACAATAGATGAATTTTATGTTGCTTGAAGGTGAATTTGATATTGGTTTGACGAGATTAGTAATTTTTTAGCCTCTGGAAACAAAAACTTTTGTTTTGAAGTTAAGTTTGCACTTTTGCAGACATTCCTACAGGATGTATGCGTTAAATTTACAAAATTGTATTTTGGAAACAAAATGATTTTGATGTACATACTTAGTATATACCCTAAACAAAACAACTTCTACTTGGATTTAGATTTGTAGTCCGGACTAGAGTCAGGAAGATGTACTTGTGTTTCATCAAGGCTTAATTCAACAATATTTGTTAGGAATATTCGAACTACAATCTTTAAAACGTGTACATACATACAAATTCCAACGTAGGTACTGTGTGAGCGTGCACCAAGCAGAACAACAAGAGACAAAATATTCACACTGACGCAAATAATGGAAAAGACCAACGAATTTCAAGTAGAAACCCACCTTCTTTGCATCTACTTCAAAAGTGGTTATGAATGCTTCCGTCGCCAAGTGCTTCTGAATTCTGATAGCGATGTCTAAATTTAATATCCAGAAAAGAACTGCTCTAGCTGTGACGCACAAATCTAAACGATACGCAGTTAAGTGTGCCAATGGGTAATAGCTCCCCTGCGTTGTTTCAAACACGCGCAGGGCTTAGACAAGGAGATGCGCTGTCATGTGACTTCTTCTACATAGTCCTTGAGCAGACCTTGTGCAAGGCAGGTGTGAGCACGGAAAACACTATCTTCAACAAATCCAACTTGTTCGTAGGCTATACGGACGACATAGACATCATCGTTCGGCCAAAGGGCTGTGATTGAAGAACAGACAAAGTTCGTTGAACTTGAGGTAAATGAGGACGAAACAATGTAAGTACATGCTATCAACAAACAAAAGAACATCAACCGCCTAGAATAGAACGATACTATTGGATGTAGTCCACAGCCAAGAAAAGAAGACGACATTGGCTCGGCCACAAACAGCGAATAGAAGACAACACTCCAGCCAAGAAAGTCTTCTCTTCGCAACTCCCAGGTTCGAGACGACCAGGAAGACCAAACCTCCGGTACAAACACCAATAACTGAAGATGTCAGAGCGCTTGGTTTTGACGACTGAGGAATACATGCGAGAGTTCGTTACCGATGGAAAACTGCTTTGTCTCAGGCTGAGATCCTACATGGATTGAAACATGTTAAGCCGTCTAAGTAATAAAGTGCATAAGAAGAGAAACATGAAACAGATGAAATCAGAAGAGATCGCCAAATCCTATTTCAATAGTACAACAAATCAGAGGCACAATGTAAAGAAGAAAATCGCTCAAAAAAGGTTATGGAAGAAAACCAAACATAGAGATAGGGCCACAGACCCCGAAGGCCCGGACTGAAGCTTGAAGAGAAGGGATTATCATAGTAGAATCGCAGTCGATGTACTCCGTATATGGCATATGGCATCTAAAGACTTAAACCATTGATTTTACCTACTTGACATTATCAAATTGAAGATAGCCATATTGAAATAAGAGTTCGACAGAACCGCTGCGCTTAAGCAAACGTCGTCGCTTTGTAGGATCAGAAGATGGAAAGTGGAGTACATATTTGGCAAAAGATAGAGCATCTCAACCGATGTGGCCTACGAATTGGAACTGAGATTGCTATAAATAGGTGTAGACTGTTGAATTGCAGAATATTGATAAATTCCTTAAAGTTCCAGATAAGAATTAATTTGTCCGTCGTAAGGTAAGAAACCTTCGACTTTCACAAACGAGCATTACCTCTCAAATGTTTTTAATGTTTTGTATAAATCTTTGAAGGTATTGCGAGAATTGAGGTTAAGAATGGTTCAAAAATCAAAGTTCACCTTTTTACATTTTAAAAATAAGAATATTGACGTAAGGACAAACGAAAGGAAGCACGTGTAGCTTAGAAAACAGTTGAACAAAACATGCCCTGCAACAAGGCCCAATATAATATTTCCTTATCTTTCGAACCCCACTTGAACGGACCCATATCTACAAATCTGTTTATAGGTACTTGTGTGTAATACAATTTTTTTTCTTCAATTTATTTTATATTAATGCAGAACCACCATTGTGTTATGAATTGGCTGGTGTATGTATACTTATATTTTTTTCATATACTGAATAAATATTAACTGGAAATTTGATCCTTTTTGACAATATATTTGCAAAAATCCTTTTTCGTTGAACAAAATCCATAGGTATGTAAATATGTATGGTAGATATGTATTTGAAAATAAATTCGGCTTTTATAAATTTTATCTTCTCAAATAAAATGTTTGATCATGGGAAGAGTTAAAGGAAATAAATAAATTTGAGATTTGCGGATTTAACAAAATGGAATAATGCGCTATAAATTCGAATGAAATCCACATTTTGTGGCTCGGTATAAATACAAGGGTCAAGGGGATATACCAATTATTGCTGTACTTAAAATGTAACCAGAGTTATGGATCAAATATGAAATAAACTTTTATAAGAACCTGAGATTGATCTGGTTTCACCATCAATATGTTTTAAATATTTAAACAGCTACAGACTTGAAACTCTTATGCTATAACAGACACTTATTTTTTATTGAATTGAAAATGTATAACAATATTGATTCAGAGACTTCAAAAGTGTTAAAAGCGTTCTTTCCACTCTGAGCTCATAAATTAACTGTCCCACAAAAAGTTCAAATTCCACTCATTCACACAAAATAAACCAAACATCTCAATTTCATAGCATACAATTTCTCAATTTTTTATCATACATATTTCTCATATCATCCTTTCAAGGAGCGAACCAATGTTGGTTTTACAGAACAAAAAATGGAACAAATTCTACATCCGTGCACGTTCATTCTATCCACTCGCCAACATAACATTCATAAATTTGATTAGATGAAGGCAGACAAAAAAGAAAGCCAAATCCTTTCTCGGACGAAAAAAAAATGATTTATGACATTTTTTATCCTTCCTTCGAGCCTGACTTAGGGAATACAAAAAAATACCTTTTTTCCAATGCCAACAATATAGAAAATGTGGCCAATTTCCGTTCTTGCACGCAAACTGATTAGAATGGGATAAACCTATTATCACATTCAAGTGGTGGCTAATATTAGAAAGGTTTTATAGGACACGTGATATATTACGTATTAAGGATTTCGAACGTGCGTTGAGAAAATATTTTTTTTTTACAAAAAGCTTAAAATTAAATTTTAAAGTAGAGCTTCAAGAACGCTTTGATGGTTATGGATAGTTATGGTTAAGGACTTAAAGTGGCATGCTTTTCAAATTTTGCGCAATTTTTACAACAAACCTATCTGTTTTTCGTTTCTGCTAAGACTAGTATTTTAATTGTAATCACACTCCTCTATTGTGCTGCAATCTATTTCATGATTAAGACATAGCTTCAAAATGAAGTATCTCAAAGTTGGAGATTCATATATATGCTGTTTTCGAATATTGGATAAGAAAACTTACTTTTACAATCATATAACAAAACGGCTAGTAATTTTGCGTGTATGTAAGCGGCCTACAAAAACCGTATAGAGGGGTTTTTTTGTGCAGATGTGCAGTGACTGTATGTTAGTCCAAGAAATGTACCGGAATTATTTTAGGTGCCGTGAAATAACACCTGACGAAATAAGGCCGCATAGGGACTTATTTCAATTTCTTATGGAAATTATACCCTTATAAGGGTTGGGGTCTTATTTCTGTTAAATAAATAAATATAGAGTGGCGCGACAGCTCTTGAAGAGCCAAGGCCTAAGTGGCTTACTCTCATCAACAAGTCTCTGGGTTCGGGTGAAGAATTGAGGGCACCTACAATTTTACGCCGATTCCGAACGGCAAAGTTGAGAAGCACTTTTTCATGACAGATTATACTCTTGGAAGTTTTGTCAGTTCTTCGCAAGAGGCAGTGTCCGTGAAAGATGAAATAAAAACTTTTGGCCCGAGGAGGATTCGAACCCCGACGTTCTGCTTAGCAGCCAACGAACCTAACCACTAAGCTACGGACACTAGCTTTCTGTTGCAACTTCGAAATTAGTGCTGAATTCGATTTAGAGACTATTTACCCGGCGGGTCAATAGTTCCAATTAAATTTAATGTTTTATGGGACAAATGTAATGGCTAACTATAATGAGCGGAAGCAAACGGAAGCTAGTGTCAGAACCGAACGAAACGCTCCCTTTCGAACTGCCATGTGAACACTTTACCCATAATGAACGGATGTGTACGGAAGTATTATTCAAAAACAAATGTATGTGTTTTGTTTTCAATAATTTGTGAATTTCGGTTGCCATGCAACAAACAAACAATTTCAATTAATTAATTACCTGAAATCAACAACAAATCGAATTCCTATTCAGAAAAATCACCAAAACGAGTCAGTTGTCAAATTTTCGTGCGTAAAGCGGAAAACACAAAGCTGCTTTGCTGTTAGCATTGAGTGACATATAAAGTTCAAGCATAGGAATTGCTAACAACTTATCACAAAGCAGCTTTGTTGCTCGACCTTTAATTTGACATACTGTGAGAACCCCGTAACATAAACGTAACGTAGCAAAAGCTGTAGCAAAAGTAGAAATGTTTTCTACTTTTTGATATGTATTTGCTCACCGACACATTTTCTTGTTTGTATGTATGATAATTTTATTTCAATTTTACATCTTTTTTGCTTCCGATGTCGGTTTTGTTTTCAAAAAACAAAAATAAATAATTTTTTGAGAAAAAATATTTGAAGAAAATAAAATAAATTTTGTAAAATGACAGATATCAGTCAAAGTTCAATCCAAAGTATTGAAGCGTAACGGAGTCAGCGCTAGCAGGAAAGCAGCTTTGTGTTTTCCGCTTAAAAAGCGAAGAGGAGCGCAGTTTACGTCCGTAAGCAAAACTGAACGAAAGTTGACGAAACGGAGCAACCCGCTATTTAGGGCACAATATACGAATTCCTTGTATTCGCTCAGTTACGGACCGCTCCGTCCGCTCTGTTCCGTTCATTTTAGTTAGCCCTTAAAGGGCTAACTATAATAAGCGGAAGCAAACAGAAGCTAGTGTCAGAACCAAACGAAACGCTCCCTTCCGAACTGCCATGTGAACACTTTGCCCATAATGAACGGATGTGTACGGAAGTATTTTTCAAAATAAAATATATTTTTATTTTCAATAATTTATGAATTTCGGTTGCCATGCAACAAACAAGCAATTCCAAGAAATTAATTACCTGAAATCAACAACAAATCGAATTCCTCTTCAGAAAAAACAACAAAACCAGTCAGCTGTCAAATTTCCGTCCGTAAAAAGCGAAGAGGAGCGCAGTTTACGTCCGTAAGCAAAACTGAACGAAAATTGACGAAACGGAGCAATCCGCTATTTCGGGCACAATATACGAATTAGTTGTATTCGCTCAGTTACGGACGGCTTCGTCCACTCCATTCCGTTCATTATAGTTAGCCCTTAAATGTTTCGCACATACTATTGACAGAAAAAGCCAGTTTTTTTTTTACTTCAAAAGGTTGCAACGAATCATGTAGGGTCTTATTTCTATGTTGACTTGGAAACTAGGCCCAATTTCCGGTTATTTACTTTTTCTGAAAATATGAGTGCGACTCATGTCGGTTAGCCACACGGCTAACTTCCCAGAGTAGAAAAATAAGTAAGAACATTAGTTGTTTTGCAAAATTTCAGCCAATGCATGCCGTTTTAGTTGTAAAATGTACACGCACGTTGGTTTTCCAAGTCAAATTCCATAAAATCTGTCAAAATTTGGTCGTACCAATTCGTGGAAAAATGTACAGCTTCTTTACACTGTAAAACACAGCCTATATTAATCCTGAGTCCTGAATATTGTAGTTCCTTATTAGTGAAATAATTTTTCTAATCAAATTAGTATTTCCGAAGATTAAGATTTAAATTATAAAAGAGAGTTTGGTGGGTCAGCTAGTAATAAAATATAGTCTTCGATACTTCTGAATATTGTTTGATTAATGCCATTGAGTTTTGACCAATTTAAAGTCATAAATATTCTATTCCTGCACTCGTATGGACTGTTTTTCCTTAAAACTACGAAAATAAATCCGCTTATTAACTAATTTTCAATTATAACAAGTTATTGACAAAAATATATGTTATTAAATTGATAAATAAGATTTTTTGAGCTTTTGTTAAAATGTTTGCAGAAATTATCATAATTTCATTAAAAAACCGCTACGCGGATTTCGCTCAATCAGCTAATCAGCTCTTAACAAGGCAATACCGCGTCGAATGAGACCAATTTCATGACAATACGATGAGTGGTTCGCGAGATAATCGAGCCGATAAAACAAAAAGCACATACACTGTCTGTGCAACAAGTCTGTGCAGACTTCAGTCGGTATGCGAATTTTTAAGTTATTTCCAGAATGCAAGTGAAAACTGAAAGTTTGTGTTTTGTGAACCCACCATTAAGGTCTCTTCTACCGTAATTATAATACAATGGCTACATGTAACCTTATGAATGCGTTATGGCCGGTCCAGACTTCAAATTTGAGAGCAAACTCTGAAAGTCTGCGCCTGGTGGACCCACCATTGGAGTAAACAAACACAAAATAGACACAGAGTACTGCAAATACAAAAAAGAAGAAAACCTGATAAAGGCTGATGGACATTCAAAATTTGTATTGACCTTAAGAGTGTTCCGGACCAAAACTGCGTTTTTTCAAATGGTATTGTGAAGCGATTAAATGTCGTATTGAAATGATTAAGGTGTCATTGTGTAGCCAAAAACTGTCTCTAAAAAACTGTTGGAGCACAATTTCAATTAAGTACTTCTTTACTCAGTAGTAAAGGCTCAAAAACTCCAAAATGGCCAAAAATCGTACTTTTTCAAAGAGAATTCCATCAAAATAAAAACATTTTTGGCTTAAATTTCTTAATGAGCATAAAATTCGACATTTAAACTGTATAACTATTGGAGAAAAAATTAACTTTTTAAACAAAAAAGAATTTAAAATCTATGAATAAAATTTGTATTTTTGATAAGCAATTTTTCTTATGATGCGATATTTTTTTTTTTTTAATCTCTTCATTTATTTAGCCTTACTTGTGCTCAACACAGCAATCAAAAAATTTTGGAAAAAACTTTGATCAAACACATTTTATTTCAAAATTAAGAAATAGCAAAATCTGCCTAAATTTGAAAATTCAAATCAGTAACGGCTGGCGGAAGTCACGATTCTCATAGGAAGGTGATTCTCTCTCTCTTAGTAAGATGCATTTAGTTCAAAATTTGTCGTCTGCAGTTGGGTGGCGCTTAAAGCAGTAAGAATTTTCAATTTCAGTCCGGAACACTCTTACTGCTTTACTCTTAAGAGTGTTCCGGACTGAAACCGAAAATTCTTACTGCTTTAAGCGCCACCCAACTGCAGACGACAAATTTTGAACTAAATGCATATTACTAAGAGAGAGAGAATCACCTTCCTATGAGAATCGTGACTTCCGCCAGCCGTTACTGATTTGAATTTTCAAATTTAGGCAGATTTTGCTATTTCTTAATTTTGAAATAAAATGTGTTTGATCAAAGTTTTTTCCAAAATTTTTTGATTGCTGTGTTGAGCACAAGTCAGGCTAAATAAATGAAGAGATTAAAAAAAAAAAAAATATCGCATCATAAGAAAAATTGCTTATCAAAAATACAAATTTTATTCATAGATTTTTAATTCTTTTTTGTTTAAAAAGTTAATTTTTTCTCCAATAGTTATACAGTTTAAATGTCGAATTTTATGCTCATTAAGAAATTTAAGCCAAAAATGTTTTTATTTTGATGGAATTCTCTTTGAAAAAGTACGATTTTTGGCCATTTTGGAGTTTTTGAGCCTTTACTACTGAGTAAAGAAGTACTTAATTGAAATTGTGCTCCAACAGTTTTTTAGAGACATTTTTTGGCTACACAATGACACCTTAATCATTTCAATACGACATTTAATCGCTTCACAATACCATTTGAAAAAACGCAGTTTCAGTCCGGAACACTCTTAAGCGGACTGCTTAAGGAGCTGAACAGAATGCAGACTGAATTCGTATTGATTCCCGCGACGAGTTTGAACAATTTTCAATTTGTCGCGCTACAAGTTTGGCCTTTTCATACAAAATTTCAGTTGTCATCTTAAAAGCTCTACAGTTGGTGTCATAACTTAACAAAAAGCATTGGTGGAACTTGGTTTGGTATATCTTTTCAAACGACCTTTGTAGAAGCTTTTAAAATGAAGAGGAAGATTAAAAAGTCCTAATATGTTCTTATGCACCTGTCCGGCACCCTTTCTCACAATGGCATTGTATTGCATCATTTGATCTGAGCGTGTCAGGGAAAACTCATATATTTAATTTTTAGAAATGTCTTCAATTTTATAAATGACATTATTGTCGATATAAGGAATTGAAATAATTCTCTAAGGAAGAATTAACGTCATACTAAAACTTCATCCTCACATTGAAAATATCTTAAATTTAATTTTTAAGATGAATTTTGGTTTTTCAAGCTAATTGATTGTAGTAATGCAATATTTTATGAACTCTAACATTCTCCATAGACCCTTCTCTGCATACTATATCCATGGGATACACAAAATGAATCTGCCTCACCCATCATTCAAATTCTGTGTGTGCCTCGATGCCTTTTTCTAATTTTCATCCATATTAACTTTCACTTGAAATTGTAAAATCACCTAAACCCAATATTCCAGCCACATGATGGAAGAACTTCAACCGCCGCCGCCGCCACCCTACTCAGGTGCCCTTAATAAGGTAATGGTGTTAAACTGTCAAGCTACGGTACTCTGCACCTGTCCTTTAGGGTATATTTTCGAAGTATATTATGGAAAACTGATTTAAATCCACTGGCATCGAAAGCACGAAAGCAGAACACCATGTTTGTTCCTCAAAATGTATTATGTATCCATCCAGTAGAAACAATTTTGTAATTCATTTACTGAACTCCAGGACGACTCTCGAACTCAACTCACATTCGCCTTATACTACATGTATGCTGATGGCGAACGTGCATGGAACGAGTGTGTTCGGTTAATATGTGTGACTCTGACTGCTGTCTGCAAATCTATCTCCACGTGTCGTCCTCATGTGATATAAAAGTGTCAGTTTCAGAATAATGTAGGTAGATGAATACCTGGAAATTGAAAACTTGGGATGTTAAAGAAACAAAACAGAAAAATAAAGAGTGTATTCCTTAAATCTCTGCTCATAAATTAATTCTGTTGAAAAATGTAGGTAAAAAACCAATCACCCATCGCTTTATCATTCAGTTACAGAATGAGTTTTCGGCACACGGAAAGGTCAAAATAATTATTTATTTTTATCTTCTTTTGGTATTAATTTGTTTTCTTTCGTTTTTTAACTTTATGAAAAATTGAGCATACAAAGAAAAATTAAGAAAACTTTAGCAATTAAAGAAACTGTGTAAGAATTCCTTCCAACAAAAAAGTAACAACTTGTAGATGTGGGAAATTGTCTCCAGCTCCATTGCTCCCGCCCATAAAAATTACTTTGTTAATTTGTTTCTTAAGAGTGTTCCGGACCAAAACTGCGTTTTTTCAAATGGTATTGTGAAGCGATTAAATGTCGTATTGAAATGATTAAGGTGTCATTGTGTAGACAAAAACTGTTTCTAAAAAACTATTGGAGCACAATTTCAATTAAGTACTTCGTTACTCAGTAGTAAAGGCTTAAAAACTCCAAAATGGCTAAAAATCGTACTTTTTCAAAGAGAATTCCATCAAAATAAAAACATTTTTCGCTAACATTTCTTAATGAGCATAACATTCGACATTTAAACTGTATAACTATTGGAGAAAAAATTCACTTTTTAAACAAAAAAGAATTAAAAAACTATGAATAAAATTTGTATTTTTGATTAGCAATTTTTCATATGATGCGATATTTATTTTTTTTTTAATCTCTTCATATATTTAGCACGTACTTTTTCTCAACACAGAAATCAAAACATTTTGAGAAAAACTTTGATCAAACACATTTTATTTCAAAATTAAGAGATAGCAAAATCTGCCTAAATTTGAAAATTCAAATCAGTAACGGCTGGCGGAAGTCACGATTTTCATAGAAAGGCGATTCTCTCTCTCTTAGTAAGATGCATTTAGTTCAAAATTTGTCGTCTGCAGTTGGGTGGCGCTTAAAGCAGTAAGAATTTTCAGTTTCAGTCCGGAACACTCTTAAGGAAGAAAGTTATTTTTCAACTTTTGTTTCTATTTTTCTTTCTTCTTTTTTGTTGCTCGGAAAAGGAACAGGGTCGGGTCTCTGAAGATAAAGTTAATTAAAGTTTAAAAAAAACCGCCCCTATAGTAAGGCTAGCTACACAGTTTTTCTTATTTGGTGGATGGAATATGGAAATCGTAATTTGCGAAATCTTCTATACATGCAAAATTAAGTGTTTCAGTTTCTTGTAACGACGTTCACCTGGACTTTACTAACTTTCTTTACTTGACTTTGAAGACAACACTTAATAAATACATTTCCACAATAAAAATTTGGCATTCTAAATGATGAGAATCACGGAGAACGAAGGTAAACAAAATTGGGCGTTCAATGGCTTTTGGTTAGCTGAAAGTTTTTTTGATTGTTTAATTCTTGTACCTAGATTTATGTCCAAGTTTGGTGAACGACCAATACTAAATACTAAAAGTATAACTGGCTGCGTTAGTTTCTTTCTGAAGAGTTTTCACAAATTTCTTGAAGGTTGCCAAATTGTAACGAAAACAAACAAAATTTTAACCTAGAGGCCACTAAAATAGTAGCTACTAGGACCTTCTTTAGTTGTTGATTAAGTTGATTAAGAAAAAATAAAGAACGTTAAAAAAAGGACTTGTCAAAGCTCAAAGGAAATCCAAATGCATCCCTAGCGATATTTTTTTTCTAAATCCAGCCCTGTGAAATAAATGAAGATAGTTTCTGAAGAAAATAGTCAAATGATTGCATCTTTTCATGTCTCAAACGTCCCGATAATTAAGGAAATTGACAAAGTGAAGAAAACTTGTGGTGTAAATCAACTCCAGAAAGTTTTATCATCTGACAGAAAGGGAGAAAATAAACACAAAAGTACGACCCACAATCGCAATGTGGGGTAACTTGAAGAAAATGAAGAGTCAAGAAACGTGCTTAGCTTATGTTTTGTGCCAGGGTCTCGGTGGGTGTTGGGCTCATGACTGCTTGTCGTCGTGTATAAAAAAAAACCCTAACTAAGCCCAGATTCAAGGAATGTCAAAATTATCTAGATTTATTTTAAAATCTAGCCTGGAATGTGCATTTGGTGTAATTTCCTTTGTAGTTTTAAATAGTTTTTAATTGGGTTTCCTCTTAAAATATCCTAAGGCAGCTCTGTTAGTCGGATTGTTCATATTACTATGTTGAGATTGGTATGGAAATCAAAGAAGAATAAAAAAAAATGTTAAATGACACAATGCTGTCATGCTAACATTCATAAGGTTTCTATATTTTGTTTGCGTTCATCTTTTTTTCACACTGTGTGCACTGTGCATTTTTGTTTTTTTAATAGTGTACATTTTGTGAAAAATGTTTGATAGATGAGGAATTGTAAGATTCTTATTTACCGATTCCTTTTTCTACAAAGTTTTTAAGCAGAAGAGGAATAACTGCATTTGTTTTTATCGCGTCAACTGTACGATGCTTTTGAAAGGTCCTGTTTAATGCTACACCGCAGCTATTCATTCTGAGATCTGGTCCATGAAGTGAGAGTTGGATAGGTCGAAGAATTTTTTTTTTTAATTGAGGTTTCAGGCATATTTCCTAATTCGAAAAACCCGAAGGACTGCATTAGCTTATTAAAAATATCTGCAAAATTTGAAGTCAAATAATTTGCCAAATAAATGTCCGCCTATTTATAAGAACCCCTGGTTAAGATATAAATGAAAAGAGGTCTGTATGTTCCTTATCATCTACTTTTCAATATTCACCTACGTACATTCGAATGGATCAATTTTCCATCATGTTAACGAAAACAAAAACGAATAAAATAGAACACACGTTTCTGTCGTTTCAATAAGAACTTATCGGATGGTAAAACCTATTGGTTGGTATGGAAATAGATGTTTGAGTGCCTAGGACACGAAAATGATATAACAGCAAGGGTACGTGCCCTTTCGCCTGAACATCTCAGCAACTAGAATTTATATCTGATGAACCATGTTCGAGATAAAAATAATGTTAAAATTGAAAAGCGTTACTATCAATGTAACTGTTTGTGTTGTATTACTTGGGGATTATATACATATGAACGTTTATTTACGGATGTTATAATACTAGTCAAGTGTCTCCTTTTCCTTCATGGTAAATGTAAATAGAAGATGGATTTTTTCTCAGAATATTGAGCAATTCTAATTTTGTTTAAAGGTCAAAAATTATTAGTAAGAAACTTTTAAAAAGAACACTATACCCATTGGATTATACCTGTGAAACTGAAAGCAAACAACCAGGCCCTGGAGGTATGTTATTTTCTTTCAATATGTGGTAAAATTATTTACTGAAAATAAATAATTAAACGTTCAACACTCTTGGGGTTATTTTATTTTTTAAGAATTTTAAAATAATTTGTATTATTTTTCCTTACATCCAAGCATTCAATGAACATTTATGACAATATTGAAAAATTATGTCATCACAAGGTCTCGATTTTCTATAAAAATTATTCTCCGTTGAGCTACATTGCTTTTCTCTAGTTTCGTTCTCTTACAGATCGTAGCAAAATGTCGGAAAAATACTGTTTTTCAAAAACATAAATGTATATAGGTATGCATACATGAAAGGTAAAACTGTTAGTTTTTTTATTTTTTTTACTGTATTTTTGCAAAGTTCTAGTTTAAAATTCGCTGGAATTTAAAACTATAACTTCGTACTTTATTATAAAAAATATGTCTGTGTTACGAACTTGCTACTGTGTTCCAAATTATGACTAAAAAAAAAAAACATTAAAAAGTAAAAACATGTTATACAAAATTCATAAATAAAAATTTCAATTGAAATATGTAACTCAAAAATACTTTACTCAGATGCTTTGCTAGCCCGAAGAAATAACGATTTGTAATTGTGATTCTTTGCTTTATCACCGTACTGATGTCATTGTGCGAGGTTATAGTGGAACCTATGCAGGTGTACGAAGTATCTAACTACTTCAAAATTATATTTTCTCTTTATTTTGATGTTCTGGCCGATTCGGCGGTATTTTTCCTCTCTTCTTGATTACAGCCCATACTTTGTTCCAACGATAGCCGAGTAAGTTACTATGCGACACCACAATTATTGTCATTTTTTGATCCAATGTTAATTTGTCAAATAGAAACGATTTGTAACTATTCCCAACTCATCTCTAGGAGTTGAGTTGAAAGTGTTGATGTGTCAAAGTGATTTGTTTGTATACATTTTTAAATTGTGAATTTTGTGGCAGCAACATCAATGGTGCTGGATATTAAATATATTTTTGAAGAAAATTCTATTTTTTCTATGGAGAGTAACGACCGATTTCTTGACAAAGTTCTAGCCCTTGAAACTCGGTTAAGTTAAATTTTAGAACTCATTTGAGTTCTTCGTCAATTTTTCACCAAGTTAGAACTCCGATTTAGAACTTTGTTATAGTTAGAACTCCGATAAAATTGGACCCTCGAATTCGGGGGTCTAGTGCTTTAGAACGAGGTTTTATTGGAATTTCTTTTTTCCAACGAGCGAAAAGAAATTGCTGATTTCATATCGGACAACGGCGGCGTAGCATTTTGGTGGAATACTGACGGTTTGACACGGGGTCATTAGAGTTGTTGTAACTTTTTTTCTTAACCAGAGAGCATGGAAATCGTCTGCAGGAGTCATTTTGTAGACGTCGGAATCCGGTGGCATTGCATCAGAATTAAATGATGCTAATTTTGTTAGCAAATGGTAAAATGAAGTTTGCTTCGGCGGTGGCTACAGCTGAAAGAAAGCCAAAGCCTATGTGGAAGCCTCTCATCACCAACAATTTTTGAGTGCACGTGAAGGACAATTTAACGCCGATTCCGGACGGGGAAGCACTTTTTTCTTGACAGTTTATGGGCACGAGTAGAATGCAAACCCCAAGTTCTGCGTAACAGCCAACACACAAAACTATCACGGGTAAAACTCATTTTTGATTTTAGATCGAGTCTAGAGAAGTGAAAAAATGGCCGAGTTCCAATTATTCTAAGAACTAAGTTCCAAAGTTACACCGAGATTCACTAGATCGAGTTTTAAGGGGAATTTAGAACTTTGTGAAGAAATTGGTCGTAAGGAAAGTAATATTTTAGAAGAAAAAAAGTGATTTTCATTGAAATGTATTTCTGTTTTTTCAGACCGTGGAAGGAACATAAATTCGATGTGCAACAAATCAATAACACCGGACCACTCTTATAAGCTAAATGTTCGATACTTATAAATGCATAGGTGAGTTGGAGCTCATCATTAATTCCGTCCGTATCCGAGGCTTGTTGGTGTTTTGGCACTATATTTTCTTTATGTGGCCGGGCAGTCACCATGACACACGATCCCCAACCTGAAGGGTCAGGTCTCTAGTTTAATTCTAAGACGAAGAGCTGGCCAAACCGCTTGCTCCTTATAGGCCTGGACTGCGAATATTTTGTAGTAGCCCTATCAGGTGTTCACTAAGTAGTTCATCCTGACTGGAATTGTAGACGCCCACGCCACCGTTGATTCCATCTTGGGAGTTCTTCAGCTGCCGCCTGTTGAAAAAGACGGCATGCCTTAGTGGACGCATACACATGTACACGCTTTTTTTAATTTTTTAATTAATTCTTGGACTTTGCTTTAACAGGTATGAGTATGAGTCACAAAGCTGTCAGTTTGTGATTAGCAGTCATGCGTTTCATTATTTCCTTTTTTCCCTGGAATTGAACAGAATTAAAAAAAAAAATCACACACAAGTAGATATCATGGATTTTTCCATTTATTTTTCATATGTTTCAGCGTTTCGTTCGTTCATTTCAACAACCTGACTAAGGCTGTTAACAATTTTCGATTAAAACTTCCTTTCATGATGTCGAACACAATCTTCCTTCCAAAACAGACACGGCTGTTGTGAGCGCAACATCAAAGAATACCAACTTACATAGTCAGATATATGTCCTTGGATATGGGTGCAAGAGCAAGTATTTATATATTGTCTTGAAGGCTTGACGCTTGTTACCGAAAAAAAGAACCTTCACATGCTTCGTGAACCCATAAAATTTTCTCAAGACTTCAATCTTCGACCTTTAAAATCCTTTTTAAATCCCTTTTTTTGTTAATATTCGAGATTTATTTTTGCTCTCTACTTTTACCTAGTTTTATTGATTTGTATTGTCTCCAATTTCCACTACGCCAACCTTCTTCTTGATCCAACTCACAACTTCAATCATCCATAGGAGATAAAAGGCATCCCTTTAACTTGAGTGTTAATTTGACCTTTCAAGCAAGAACGAGTATTAAATGTTCGTACATTTGTCTCATTGGAATCTGATTACCCACGTGCTTTGCAATTAACTTAATGATTACAACCACCTCCCCTTCAATTTTCATTCAGCAATTCCCGTAATTTATTAAGTTAATCAAGTTATAACTTCTGTATACATTCACATGAACATTTAAATAACACCTCCTAACCATGTCCTGATACATGGTCGATCCGTAAATCCAAACGTGTATATTGGAGAATTCCGTGTCCGAATCCCTGATTTTCAATATATACAAATTCTCTGATTTTATGCTGTTTGAATAATGCAAATGATAAATCGAAATTGAGTTATCTCAGCTTAACGTTACAAACCAACAGAATGATGGAGAATCTGCGGAAGTTAAATTACCATAATTTCGTATTAAACAGGATTTGAGTACTGATGTCCTGCAGAAACATCGTCATGACCATTATCATCGTTGCGTTGCCATGTTAACGTACAAACAACTGATCCGATTAAACTAATTTATTTTGGTGCTTTAAGTGCTTCTTCTCGTAGTTTACCTAATCCTAGATTGTTCGTCATATTAAATTCCTCTCACAAAAATAAAACAGAAAAGAAATAAAAATCATCCTTTTCAACAGGTATCTATCTCTCTGTGTTGTGTGTTCGTGTCCGTACTTCAATTTGGTTCTGTGCTTTTAAAAGGAAAAAGCAAAAATAAAAGAAAAACATCTCAGTTGGAATTACAACAAAGCAAAAACAACTTTGACGACACGATAAGCACTAGAACAGTAATGATGGAAGCGGAAACAAAAATATAACAAAATGAACGCCGACAACAAAGCTTCAAGGACTCTGTGATGGCAGTTGAAGCAAACGCACAAATGACAGGTTTTAATGAAAACGAAGTTAGGCACAGCAAACTGAAAACTCAATTGCAATTGCTAAGGCGTTAAAGAGTGATGAAGGGGTGGAGGGCGTTTGCTGACTGAAGTGTTATTCAACAATTCAAGGCTGCATTAGAACTTTGTAGGCAAAAAACTACACCAAGTGTAGATATACCTCGGCAAAAAGAAAAAACACAAGCTGCGAATGCACGAGAAATGGTTAAAGTTTGTTGAGTCACGTGGAAAGGATGCTGCCACAAAATGAAAACCAAAATCTCTTTTTATAAAGAACAGGTACAGGATGGATGTACTTGTTGCTCTGGCTCTTGTTTTTGCCTCAGGGCGCCTTTGACAACACAGAAAAATAGGAGCAACCTTACACTACCGCACCTCACGAGGCCAAACCACCACTGCTTCTACAAACATCATCGTTATAAATGAATGTTGCCAGTGGAAAATGACAAAAGCCTCTGAAGGACGGTAAATCATGATTGTAAGGCAACAGCAAAAGAGGGCTTTTTTTATTCTGCACCATGAATATCCTGATAACAAATTTTGCCGCACACTCTTCGAGTTGTGTAAACCTTCGCCATCATCACCATTGTCATTGCCACCACTAAAAGCGGCTTCACATTTTACGGCAAATAAAACCAACTTTATTTTATGGTGAAGGAAGGGGGGATCCGACAGGTAGGAGGAACAAAACCCAGTTAAATTTTGGTTGAGATCCATGTTGCCATTCCGTGGTAAGAGTACATTGATTCGCAACGAGAGAGATAAATGCCAGAAGGCCTTAACCATACCTAATAAGGCAGCCAGCTATGTTAGCATAGCAATCGTTCCATGTTGAGTTCGGTAATGAAATTTTACTCGGAATTTCTATGATATTGTTGCTGATGCTGCATCATCATATACCAATACACACCAACAATTCTGATAGAGTTTTATTGTGTTTGTATTTTCAGAGCGTCCTCTTTCTCATCCTTTTGGCCTGCTTTTGTTCGTTCATACCTACTCGTAGTTAGTTGACTGTGACTTTTGCACCATGTTGCCGCCCCTTTCCCGTCCTTTTGAATATTGACTGAAACAATTTATGGGTATGCGTAATTTGATATGAAACCTCCACTTTATTGCTGGATCGAAACACGAAAGCTCACTCGCATGACTGCGAGTAGGTATGACAAATCATCGGGGAATGAGTGATGCGATCAATAAAATTGATGAATGTATTGAATGAGTTGTAGGCATCCAATTTAAGAAAGTAAGAATTCGAGAATAAAGCACCATTTCAATTTATAAGTGGAACATTTTTACATGCTCATCCTAAATGGGTGCTGTAGGATCTGGGGGCGCATGCTGTACCTTTTCCTACACACCAAGTGCTCAGTTTACCTCCTCGTGGTAACCGCCGGGTACTGGTTATATCTCTAGATATAATTTGCGAAACTGGTAAGCACGGGTGCAAAACGGAGAAACAGAAGCACTTTATTAACGGCCCAGCAAATTTGGAGGTCAGTGCGAGGGGCTAACAACCCATCCACAGTAAAAAAAATAAAACTTGATAGTTATGAGAGAGACACCAGCCTCGGATAATGAACCCCCTCTTATGGTGAGAAATGAGAAAAAGACTTGCGAAGAAAGAAAAAAGAAGAAAGAAAGATAGAAAAGAAGTAAAAAGAGCATCCGCAGCAAAGATTAAATAAGTAACAAGATGGGAAACTGACTTACGTTTCACTCCCTAGATCCGCAATTTTCATTTTCTTTCATTTTATTTTCTTTCCTTGTTCATAAAATAATAAAAAAACAAAAACTGTGTAAAAACACGCATACTTTCACAAAAACTATGGTCCAAACTGTGATAGTATTGGTAAAACCACGCATACTTTCAAAGAAACTATGGTCCAAACTGTGATAGTATTTGTAAAAACGCTTGTAGGCATCTGTCATTTTGACAGCTTAGTTTCCCATCTCCTTACCTTATATCATCTCTGATCCGCAGTTTCTCAGCTCAAAGATCTACAAGAGTCTTTGGCCATGAACAACACCCGGCGTTTCTTTAAAAGGTCGAAGCAATTAGCTTCTGGTTTCAGAACCGGGGCTCAGGCTTTTCGAAACAATGAAGGAAACCTAGTCACCGAAGCACAGGGAATTGTAGATGTTTTCAAGCAGTAATTCCAAGAGCTGCTGAATGCACAAAATGTAGAGCGAGCTAATGAAAGAGAAGCAAGTTCAGTCAATGAAGACCCAGTACCAGCCACCAGCGCAGAAAAAGTAGAAAGAGCCATCCAAAAACTACAAAATAACAAGTCCGCCAGGTCAGAAGGCATACCTGCGGAGCTCTTTAAATATGGAGGAGGTGTTTTGATGAACCGCATGCACCAGGTCATCACCAAAGTGTGGGAGGAAGAATGCATACCCACTGACTGGTCGATAAGCTCCATATGCCCCATCTACAAAAAAGGCGATCCGAGTGTGGCTCTAGGCCAGGCAGAACAACGATAGACCAAATATTCACATTGAAGCATATCCTGGAAAAGACCAACGAATTTCAAGTCGAAATCCACCATCTTTTCATCGACTTTAAAGCTGCTTATGATAGCATCCACCGCCAAGAGCTTATGATGGCGATGTCTGAATTCGGGATCCCAAAAAAACTGATCCAGCTGCGCTGCATGACGCTTAACAGTACGCAGTACAGTCTGCAAATGGGTAACACCTCATCCGAGTTATTCCAAACATGCGCAGGGCTTAGACAAGGAGATGCGTTGTCATGTGACTTCTTCAACATAGTCCTGGAGCAGATAGTGCGCAAGGCTGCAGGTTTGAGTACGGAAGACATCATCGGCCAATCCAAGAGAGCTTTGCTTGAGGCCTTCACAGAGATTGAAGTACAGGCAAAACTCGTTGGTCGTGAAGTGAATGAGGACATGTATTTTGTCATGCTACCAACAAACAAAGCAACATCTGTCCACCGCCTAGGACAAAACGTCACTGTTGGTAGCAGCAATTTCGAGGTAGTTAAGGAGTTCACCTACCTTAGAACAAACATCAATCCCACAAACGACACCTTAGTGGAGATCCGAATAAAAATTATCCTAGCGAACCGCTGGCTGCTTCTTCGGTTTGTCCAAACAAATGGGTTCAAAATTCCTTACTCGAAAGATAAAGTATCTGCTTTACAAAACATTGATTTTGCCAGTCCTACTCTACGGCGCCGCCGAGTGCTGGACGATAAGTAAAAAAGGGGAATTGATACTGGGCACCTTCGAAAGAAAAATTATATATGAAATACCTATATGAAATATATGCGACGATGGCGAATGGAGAAGGAGGTTCAACCAAGAACTGTATGAGCTGTACCAAGATTTTTTAACTATAACTTTTTATTTTGTTAAAAAAAAAAAACGATCGATTGTCCTCCATAAGCAACAAGCTTTTATGGAATTATATGAACAAAGAATTCTATTGCTTCATTCTCCATGTTTCTCAGTATTTTAGGCATATAGAGAATATATAATACCTAGAGTCACGACTTCGGGTGTTCGCTCTCTTTTTGCCTACAAGCTGCAATTTGGTCGTTTTGTACTAACCCAGTAAGAATGTGTTAGTTTTCCAATGCTTTTTAAATGAGAAACTGCACCCATTCATTCGCACTGAGTTAGATACAATGCTCAGGTTGGAGTCGAGGTGGGTTTCATGGGCTCAGATTTCGAAAATAAGATTCCGTTGAGCTCAGCATTTTCAAAAAAAAACTTAAACATACAAAAAATGCATGTAATATGAAAAATAAATACGTTATATTGTTTCTTTGCACTTTTAACATATAATTGCACTATAATTTACCAATATTTGTATCAAAAATCTTAATAAATCTTAAGAAAAAAGTGGTGCGTTTAGTCTCGTATTTGCTGTGCCCTGTGGTGGAAGTCTGTCACTTTGGGTTTGTGCATCAGGAACAAATTTTTTTCACGGCTGAGTGCTCACTCTTTTGTCTCACAGGTTCACGGACACGAAAACAAGAGAGGATTGTGAGAGTTCACCTCTTACACAGATTCACGGACACGAAAAAAAGAGAGGATTGTGAGAGTTCACCTCAGAAAAATGTTGAGGGTGTTTTCGGCAAGGGAGGAAAAGGTCGCGACTCTAGGTATTATATATTCTCTACGATTTTAAGAGACACCTAAAATTCGGTTGTTGAAGAAGGGTGTGCCTTAATGCGAGGCTATTTAAAAAATTGAAAAAGTAATAGATTTTGATCTCCTTTATTCTCATAACTTTTGGCGACGAAAAGGAGTAAATAGTCATGAGACGAGGTAGGATTTTTTGGGGTCAATTCGAGGTAAAATTAATTCGGGAAATTAGTTTGTGTTTAAGTGGATTGTGGGTTTTTGGTTTGCAGGATTAAGGTTTTCGTTCTTTCTAGCGAAACCCATTTAGGGTACCCTATAAATGTTGGAAGTTCTATCGAATATACCTATATTTTAAATATGACTTATTATTTTGACTACACTTAGAGTGAAATTTTCCTTCAATAGTCCTCAAGAGATTAAACATTAATTTTCTTTTAATAACTAATGAGATATTGGGCATAAAGAATTAGTTTTCGAGGTTTATTATGCAATATTAAGCTCTGGTGACTCAGTAATATGTATATTGTAATGTGTACACACTTTATATCTCTACATCTCTACACATCTATATGTCTATCCATATGTAATGTGAACACTGTAATGTGTATACACTGTATTTATCTACAGCACTCTAATATTGTTTCATAGCTGAATAATTATGTAGCAACAGTTTTATTTGTAGTAGTAGGTACTTGTGTATACACCCTTTAGCGTAGGGGAAACATCTAGTGGTTAAGAAGAGAACTTCATTAATCATCGAGAACATTCAGCGCCTAGTTATATAAATAGCCACTTGAAAGCGAAGCAATTCAATTGATTGCGAACTGCGATAAAGAAAGTTACTTTAATTGAAAGTGTTGAAAAAATTATTTTTAAGTGATTTAAATAAAGTAAAATTGTGTTTTGTTTACCAAATGAATAATTTTTAATTGTCGGGCCAAGCGGAATACAATAATATCTTAAAAAAGAATTAAACTTTTTGTTTAGCGTTTTTGCAGAAAGATCAATTTTTCAAGATCATTTCTGCATTGAAATCACTTTCGTTATTTTTTTATTTCCTTGTTCCAATATTATTTGGTGATTAACTAGTGCAAGAGCATTGGACAAGATCGTTTATTTTTCCGTTTTATATTTTCAAAATTTTTAAATCCTATGTTATTAAGTTATAGACATTCAAGGAGGTACTTGCTATACGTTCAAAATTTCAAGAAATTTTAATTAGTTAATTAATTTCCTTTATATCCTTTTTGTCATGGAAACTGAATTAAGGTGTCACTTGGGAAGCAGTATGCGTTTTGTTCCAATTACTATCGTCATTATATTGATTGTCTTTTTTCAAGTGTGCTGACGTATTGTTCGTATTCATATAAATACTTGCATGTGTTGGAATTTCGCTTGTCGAATATCTAGATGTTAAAAATCATTTTTTTTTTCTCCACGTATTTTCTTGATAGGAAAGCTTTTATATGTTGAATTTGAAGAAATCAATTCACGCTTTATCACAAAATAGTTCATTTCTACCAAGCATTCGCAACATTCAGCAAATGTACTTAAATTGTAAACAAGAATATTCTATGAATTACTTTAATTTACAAAAATACCACCACCTAGATTTCTATCTAATCGAGAAATCAAAAGAAAAACACATGTATAAATAAATCTCTCGTTGAGTGCAAAGTATAACCTAGTCACAAATAGACACACACTTATCCTCGAACATACTCCTACATCAGAATAAATTCAATTTATTTTGCCCTAAAGAACATCATTTTACCAGAAAGCTTGAAGTGAGTAAGCCCTATCCTAAGGGAACTAAGTTAATTTATATGGGAAAGTTAAAAGGTTTATCATTCAATGCATTTGCGTTTGAAAACACTTTTGCCCTTTTAAGATTTAAATAAATACATGCTTATGGTTTGAACAGCAATGATGGTTGCTACTTCATTAAAGGAATCGGTTGATTTTAACAATATTCATCGACACGAGAAATAAAATATTGGAAATCAACGTCAAAATGAAAACCACGGATATTTTGTTTAAGTAAATGATATAAATACATAATTTCTGTGCATAGACAACGGTTATAAAAGTACCAATTGGGTTCGGGCAGAAAGACCGAAATCTCGTAAACCGAAAGAACGCAAGCTACTGGAAACTGCTTTCCCGCAGTATTTTTGTCCGAAAGTCATTTGAACGCAAAAAATCGTTTATTTTTCATGGCAATTTACTCCTTTTCATCTATCAAAGTTGTGAGAATTAAAGAGATCGAAATCTGGTACCTTTTTCTAACAGCCCTGAATAAGGCCACACCCTTTTCGAAGAACTGAAATTTTAGGAGGCACCAAATGCTGAGAATCGTGGAGAACGAAGCAAAGTAATTCGTTCAAATAATTCCATTTACGCACTTGCTCTTTGTGAGATTTCTTATGGTTCCAGATTGTTCATCATTTTAAATCAAATACAAAGTCATAGTTTAAGATCCGTGCGAATTTTAAACTGTAACTTCCCCTCTCGCGAAAGCTTACATAAATGTTCATGCATGGACTTACTGAGAAACTTGTAAATAACAAAAAAAAACCTGCGATGAACTCTTACAAGGGACCTTAGATTCGTGCAAGGTTATATTTGGTGATGTCAATACAAAAATGCGTCGGTATTCAGGAAAGACAATGTACGGCGAAGGCGATGCATAAAAATATAATCATTTTGATAAAAAATGAATCTTTTTACAGTGCTTATGGAGCACTTCTCCCATTTAAGGGTCGACATAATCAGCCCAGAAAATTAATATGGTTATTGACTAATTTTACTCATCCCGATTTAAAACCATCGCTAAGATAATTGAATGTTAATTGAGGTTTAAATGCTGGCCGCACCATAGGTCTATATTTCTTTCGAAATGATTAAGGAGCTGTCGTAACGGTAACTTGTGAACGCTTTGGAGACGGTGCAACTTGGCATACAGTGCCCTCATCCATCAATTGGGTGACAACTTTATTTCCAGAAATGGTACAGTAAATTGGCCAACAGTAATTATTCTATTCTGACAAACCGACAAATTTTGAAGCATTTGAAGCCAATTTGACATCTGTTCTGTTCATAGACTTTAGAGCCTGGGTAACTATCAGGTTAGAATTTTACATTGGCATCAGAGGACTCGATAACAATAAACTAACAAAATTATTCAAGCTGACCATAACCAACTTTTCAAGCCAATCAAAGCATCCGTAAACATTTTCAATTGATTCTGAGTTAGGTACTACTTGTTGTCGCCTTTTAAAGACCTCTAGATATGTTGCCTTTCATCGGTATAAAAGGATTTTGTTAAACGTATTCTTTTGCTAAAGGCCAGGTTGAAAATCAGACAGGCGGGTCTAATGAAGGAGGTTTCGATGTAAATGTATTGTTAGGTAGTTCGGAATGTCGTGTGGCCTTGTAAGGTTCTGGCTAGACTTTAGTAGAAAACTTTTAGGTCTGTAAACAGATTGAGTGATTTTTATTTTTATTTTCATTTGTATATTATGTATTATGTATTCGAACCTCAATCATTGTGTTTTGGCTTTTAAAATTTACTTTGAATTTAAGACTTTCAACATTCTCACATTCTTTTTGAACCAGACCTTATTGAAACTCAAAAACACTGACACTAATAAGAACTTTGATACAGGATGCCCCCAAAGTATTTTTCTGGCATATATTTTGCGGTAGGGCTGGAATTTCATGATGTTAATTTATTTAATTTCTACTACAGCATGCAAAGGCAGAGAAGTTGGTTGGGTAATCTCATAAGCGTGCTAGTCGTAAGGGAAAAAAAGGAAATTTAAACTGACTTTTATTTTGTTATAAGCATCTCATGTTTTTTTTTAAATCTTTTTTCAAGCTCTACCCGATGCTAAACTATTTCAAACAAAAATCAGAAAGAACCAAGTTTAGGATGATCTATTGGCCCCTATTCTAGTTGTTGTGATAAAGGTGCGGCACCAGAATGTATGTTTATTTAATGGGAAATGGCTTGCCGGAAAGAAACACCCGAAATTGTTTCCTATTTAACATCCAATATTCACTCGGTTGTAAAAGGGTCTGTTATAAACTTGATCCTTTTTTCTGTTCGTGTGTGTATGTGAATATTCAAATATTAATGCCACATAAGCTAACCATTATTTTCAATTTGGACTCAGATTTCGGATTAAGAAGGTTTGGTAGATATTTTTTTGTTCCCATGAAGAAAAAAACTCAAATTTCGCTTGAATTTTAACATTAAACTTTATTTGTCAGTGTGAATGTGAAACTTGCTGAGAATATCAAATGCTTATGCAAATTTAAACATACTTCCGGAGACGAAAATGAATAATTTTTTATTGCTCTTGAGCATTAATTGCATGTATGACAGGATCAAGGACACTTGAGGGCCTTAAGTTGTTGAAACCACTCACTTAGCTATCAGTAATCGGTACCTTAATGGAGAAAAATTAAAACCGAATGTTCATACCATAAAAGTCATGTAATAAAATTATAACACAAATCTGAATGAGTCGAACGTGAATATTGGACAAAAATCAAATTTTCCCAAGGAAGTTCCAACGATTTCCTTCGAATGTAGGGGGGAATATTGCTCAGAGCAACATCTGCTGTGCAAATGTGTGAATTCAGATATTTGTATGCTGCCATGGAGAACTTTTTATGGATTCCTGAAAAAATAATAAAATGATTTTACGTTTTGGGAGGCACTAAGTGGAAAATTTATTGAACGAACCTCACCTTACAAACGAGGTGAATTGAATTTTGAATACTCAGTTGCTCTGGGATTGTGAAATTTATGTATACAAGCAAATTGTGACATTTATGGAGATGTAGGCACCAGTTTGATGGCCAACTTGTAGAGGTTCAACAGACTGTGATTTCCGTACAAAAAATTTAAGATTACTCTTATGCTCCTACATTTTTTCTCAAACATCATAGAGAATTTAACTTTGTATGCAAAAAGAAATATTTGCTCTTTTTCATGTGCTTTACTGAACATTTCTTCATAAAAGATAAAAGGAAATATGCCTCCATAAATTTTCGTACAAATTTTACTTGTTACTCTTTATAGTCCACATCATTTGCAAGACAGTGTAATAAACTCCTCTTTTTATGGTTATCGAATTTATCATAATAAATCAGCACCTTTTTTGTAAAATGTTCTCTAACCCTTTAGCTAAAACACATATGTGACATATTGAAATCATAAATATGCAACAACGAAAGCTCGTAACTATGACAAATGCTTTCAAACCCTTTAACCAATAAATCACCTACAAATATTCACAGTTTGCTTGTCAGGCATATTTCATCCTCTTTAAGACTTTCTACATCATCAAATTTATGCGACGACAACGCCAAAACCATGTAATGCTTAATTAGCATTCAACTAATCATGTGTGTTACTAAACTTTACATGTATAGTTGGTTCAATGTTCATGTATGAGTGTGGTATTGTATTAAGTGCTGATTGTTTGCACTAAAATGCTAATAACCTATTTCGGTTGAGGATATTAGCAACCTACACATTTGTAACAGGTGCAAAATATAGTTCAGTAAAATTTCCATGTAAGAGTACTTGTGCATTGACAAACTTGTACCTACAAATGTGCATATTTAAAATAAGTTTCTAGGTCTAGACTCAGATAACTTGTGAAAAGGGATCATTTTCGTTGAAAGGGAAAATGGGAATGACATGATTTTCTTTAAATTTTCATTTGGTAGTGAGTTATGCAAAGGATAGGCTGTAGGTTGTTGTTGTAAAAAACTCAAACTAAGTCATACCTTCTTCAATTAACTAAATTTTTGTTTATGAAAATAATAAATGTTGGTTTTGGAACATGTATGTTTTCAAAGTTTGTAATTTTAGAATGATTGGTTAATCGCAAGGGAGACACAATTTTGTAGAGTGTGAAACATTTCGGAAACTATTGATAAGGTAGGGGTCAGAAAACTAGAAATCAAAATTCCAGCTGACATTAGCACGGATAACGAAATCTTGGAAAGTACTTTCCCGCATTACTTTTGTTCGCGACTGGAAAAAACCTTCTCCTTTTTGTCGCTCAAAGCTATGCGAATTAAAGAGATCGAAATCTGGTTACGTTTTCGATTTTTCTGACAGCCTGAATTAGTCCACACGTTTTTGGAGGGAACGGGTCGTTATTCTGTATTCCCAAATTCTGTATGAACAAAATTCTGTATCTGAAGAAAAAATTCTGTATGAACATAATTCTGTATTCCATTATTCTGCTTTTCTGTTATTCTGTATTTCAAAATTCTGTAAATCGAAAATTCTGCAAATCCATTATTCTACTTTTAGAAATTCTGTAATTCCAAATCTCTACTTTAAAATTCAAATTTATGAACAGATTTTTTAATTGCCTGAAGAAAAATTTAATAAAATGAGGTGTTTCAGATACAGATTTTTGGATAATTTGGCTTGAATTAAAAGCACTATTTTGAACTGAGGACTTGACTGAATTGTTTGCGGCTACAGTATCACACTCGTTTGAACATGGCCCATGCGAATCTTTACCCGATTGTTTAGTTATAGTGTGCACATTATCAATCAACACAAGCTAAACATTTATTTTTTACTCGCATAGCGCACGCCCAATTAAATGTTTTTTTTTCCGTTGTTCTTTCGTTGTAGAACATAAAACTATCGACACACAATTTATCCTTTCCTTTATTAGGTTTTAATAATTTAATATTTGCCATTTTTTCTGAATTCAATTTATCACGATTAACTTATAACACTTAACTTAAGCTGTCTAACGCAAAATGTGTTATCAAGGTATGTGATTCATGTAAACCATATGCAATTTAGTGGGAGAAACATCCGTTACGTTAGAATTATAATCTATGCTTCAAGGTTCTACATAGAAAACATCAAAAATCTGTTCTCCTAAATTCTGTAAATGATAAAAGAAAAATTGTTTTGATAATGGAAAAAAGTGCGCACTTTTTTTCATTATCAAAACAATTTTTCTTTTCTCATTTACAGAAAAAGTGCGCACTTTTTTTCATTATCAAAACAATTTTTCTTTTCTCATTTACAGAATTTAGGAGTACAGAATTTTGGAATACAGAATTTTGAAATCCAGAATTTTGTATTTACAGAATTTTAGAATACAGAATTTTGAATTTACAGAATTTTAAAATACAGAATTTTGGAATACAGAATTTTGGAATCCGAATTTTGGCCCATACAGAATTTCGACCCCAACCCGTTTTTGGAAAAATAAATTTTATGAAACACCAAACAAAGCAAAATAATTTTTCATTTAAATTATTCTAAAAACAAAAACATATCTTCATTCGATTTTAATTTGCTATATTTAGGTTCTGTAGCATTTGACAACATAATGGAACCACGGAATTTTATCATTACGATTATTACGTCTTTTTATCTTCGAGTCAACAGCTTTAACAAGTGAGTTACCCGACTTCAAAGTAGTGTTTAAGACAATTCGCATAAACTAATCTAAATCCCCACTAAAATCGTCTGATTAATGGCTTACATTTAAACATTCAATAATTAATTCAAATCAAAACATTTTTGAAAACTTTTTTTCAAAAATTCATTGTTTCGAAAACAGCTCAGAATTTGTTAGGTAAGTCATGTGTTGTAATCCGTATATTTACAAGTTCTTAGTTATTTCATTTTCGTCAATAATAATAATAATAATAGGTTGACACAACAGCTCAGAAGAATCGAGTGCTGAGTGGCTTATACTCTTTAAGAATTCCTCGGGTGCGTGTAAGGAAAAGATATTTTTGGAAGCTTTGTAAGTTGCAAGAGTAGTACCCATAACAGAATAAATAAGAACGGCACATATGTAAGCTTTCCAAAAAAACTAATCACAACCATAATACATATTTAACGGCCAAAAATGAAAAAAAATATGCATTCTCATAACTTTTTCTAAAAATTTCTTCTTTCAAATTAGTTCTTGCATTCTTCAAAACTCTTGCACAGGTTTATTTTCAACTTGATTTTGTCCTAGTGTGGTATTACAGATATAGTTTTCTTATACAAGAAATCGGGAAATTGTATCGTGGGGAAGTGTAAAGCAAAAAGCTGGCAAGCACAACCTTCCAGAAGTAACAACGTACTTCGGTTTTCGACTGCTGCATATATGATTATCAGGAAATCCATTCTTATTTGCAGCTTGGTTACTTATTTGGAATTCTGTGTTTTTGATGTATAGCCCGTCCGTCCGATAGATCTTACTTAAAAAACTTCAAATACAGAGAATTGTGCACAGGTTGTGTTTTTCCTCAAACTTGACACATATTATGGATTTAACATCAGAAAATTGTGAATTTCTTGTAAAATTTTATATAAATTTTAGTTAGTTATGCTACCTATAATAAAAGACAACATAAAATATTGTATGCGAATTACGAGGCGAAAAACTGCATAAACCGATATACATAAAATCAACCAAGTTCCACAGAAAACCAATTTGTTCCCGTTGAAATTCTTTTTAGTTTCTATTTTATTCCAAAGGATTTTCAAGATTTCCTTCGTTTTGTCTATGGTTTATTCTCTGAATACCAATATTGATACATTCCCTTCCGCTTCAATGCGTTAGACTTTAGAGAATGAAAACTACTAAACGCTTATAAGGAAACAGCATCTTTCTTTTATTGTACATATGTGCAAGCTTATTTTACTTGTGAAATTGTTTTTCATGTAACTTTAATTGTTTTTTAATTGTCCTGGAAATGGGATCGTTTGAAAAATACGAATTTCATGTTTAAGGTGTTTTTATTCTATTCACACATTTTTGAAACGTAATTCCACTGGTAAGACTAAGAATAGAAGACAAAACAGTCTAAATTGATATTGTAAAGTCAAATAAATCAATGAATAGATGTTCTGACATGACGCCAAAGGTTTCCTTAATGAATACATCCTACGTGAAGTCCTTATGAGCTCCGCTTCTTTGTTTCAATAACAAAATCACCTTAATAAACATGCGGTTAGCTACGATAAAATTATTCTCCAGACTCCAAAGTGCGTCGATAACATTTCCGAGGAACTAAATCAGAATAAATATTTTACCATCATAATCACGTAATTTTGATCGCATTAAAGGTCTTTAACAATTTATTTTTTTTTTCCTCCAAACTCAATAAGGCAACCTGCAATAGGAGGCAGGAATCCCAAGCACACAATGGCCATAATTGAATAATTTAATAGTGATTCCGCAAATTTCAAGAAATATAAAAAGGGAACAGGTGGAGGCAACGATAAAAGGAAGAAGTAAAATGAAAACACTTCCTCAACTCCTACAGAATGTATCCTTTGATGAAACGGGATACTTTTACGAACCTACTTATACTTATTTTAGCAAATAATTTCTAATAGTTCCATTGGGGCAACTTTGATTTTGTTTGGTTTCAAATAGCAAAAACATGATAATAATTTTAAAATATGGGTTTTGTTCTAAATCAAGAAAATATGGGGGTCTAGAAGAACACCTTTTGTACAATTATTATGACATAAGGTTGGTGGTTGGAAGGTTTTATATGAACATTTAGTTTTTTTTTAGCTTAGTCTATAATTAATCTTAAGGGCAATCTACAAGTCGGTCTCGTGGAGGGTTCCTTTCATCAGTTTAATAATAATAAATAATATCGGAAAGTAGTTTTCTGTAGATCTTGGCCCGCATAACATTTGTTGGGAAAAATCTTAAATTTTTTCATGACAATCTTATCCTTTTCGTCAAAAAAAAAAATGAGAATTAAGGAGATCGAAATCTGGTACCTTTTTCGAACATAGACATTTTATGAGACACTACACGCTGAGAATCATGGAGAACGAAGCAAAATAATTCTTCTGAGCGATACAATCTCATCCTCGATATGAGTCTTCGGACATGGACTTGAAGTTGAAGCCGGATAAAACAAATAAGCGAACAGAATTTGCACACTTTCAATAGAGATATCAGGTCGTTCCAAATAGTAAAATATATTATTTTCACTCAATTTTCGAGTTACTTAATTTTGTCCTTTTTAACTAATATTTAAGAAGATTTATTTAATCTTTTTCTTTATTTTGTTACAGTCAAAAGCCAGTTCTTCAAAATAAAAGAAGGGACAAAATGTTTCCAAAAAAATGGAAGCAAACATTTAAAATGCTATGAAGTGATTGTGAGCAAAAGAAACACTATGAGCTGAGCACCAAAGACCAACAAATTTCATTATTCTGAAGGGTCACTTAAAGCTTACGGGCAATGGCTTATGAGAGTATATTATTCGATAACAAAGTTTGCAGGTTTACTTCCTCAAATGGAACTTTTATTTTGTTTCTTTTCAAATAAATGTGTTAAGCAAAAGCAAAAGGATAAAGTTATTTTGCTGCCCTTATGTTCTCATTATTTTTATGAGTTTAAGGGATGGTTCGGAAAGTTACACGGAACTGGTTTCAAGCTTTCAAAATATAGAATTTCTTAAACACTGGAAAATATCGTCAACGATGAGATACTTTAAAGTGTTGTTTATTAAGGTTGCGGAAAAACTTTTTTTTTAGCTAAAGCTTGATTGTCAAGGGAGACGTGCGATTTTAATTTACTGGGGAAAGTTTGTTTTTTAGCGTCCATAAAGAAAAAAAAGTAAATTCAACACAAAACTTTTGCTTTACTTCAATCCACTTTCTAATGATTTCGTTACTTGGTGTTTTTGAGGATTTCAGGGGATTTGTTTTGTGTTTTGTGTGTTTTTATTTCAACCCAAATCTATAAATCAATTTCGTATGAATGCAAGACTTGCCATTTGCTGTCAAAAGTAATTCAGACAATTCCCACTCATTCAAAAGAAAAAACCAAAACAAAAAACAGAAAAGAATAATACCTACATACATTTTGTTTTATCCCAAAAATAGATTTTAATAATTTATATTTGTTTTCAGTAATAAAGGCCCAAATCAAAGTCATGTCCATAAAATGATGCATGAGCCAAATAAATTGTCTAAAAGATATTAACTTGACAATCAAAATATTGTTGAGAAATACCTACATAAGTTCATAAAATATTTCCAAAAAATGGAATGTAGCATGGAAACTGTACAACGACATGTTACCCACAAAATATCCTATTTTACACGTATACCACAGGTAAAACTTTTTTTGTGTACCTATGATTATAATGAAAGCCTTCATGATGTCTAACGGGCGGCTTTAGTGGTCTGTTTTGTGGGCTGTCAAATATTTTACATGAATGTCCTTTATAGGTATTTTTACAGCACTCATGCAAACACGAACCTTAACTGCCAAAGTGATAAAATATATGTATAGTCTAATGACAATTAAAACAAAAAAAATCTCTGTCTAACAAAAAGTAACATGTTGACAGAGGAGGACCAAGAATGATATAATATTGTTTGTGTGCTTCCGTAGTAACAGTTAGGACAACTGACATGTGTTTGCTGTCTTTCGGTGAATAGAAATGTTTTTCTTAAAAAAAAAAATATGCAAATTTTGTTAGTCCTTGACAAGAATTTGTTTTTTAATAAAATAAATGTATAAGAAATAAGAAAAAACCCAAGTAACTTGAATATTGGTTAAACAATGTTAAAATCTACGTAATGTACAGTTTACGGAAATCTGTTGTGTTTTATTTTTACCGATTATTTCATTATTTGACATTCGACCAGATTTACTATTGTTATGTTTCAGATCGTATTGGAAAACGCAAAGTTGAATAACATCTTCGAAAGAATCCAAAAACCTACTTTATAGAATTAAAACCCGAGCAGAATTTAACCCCTAACAGAATGTTGACCCCCAAGCTCCAAAGCTTATATCACATTACCAAAAAATCTGGAAACATTTTAAAACCGACGACACGTGGGGCTGTAAAAAAGGACTTGAGAGGCTCACTACACGACCACAGCCAAAATAGAGTAGAAGGAAAAAGAGGGAGAATAAGAGAATGCTATCGCAGAGATAAGAGGAAGCCACAACAGGAATGAGGTCTTAAATTGTTAACAATATCACAGGTGCAAGTTTCTCAGCATCTCCAACGAGATCTATTAAGACTAGCAAAATCCACCATCGATCATATAGAGCAAAACGAACTTCAAGACCTAAAATCAAGTTTTTGCATGGATTTAAAGGTGCATTGATTTGCTTGTATATCCAGTTTGAACTCTTAATCTGCTCAATCCTCAATGAATTTTTATAAGGTTTTCTCTGTAGATATAGCCTTAAAAAAAAAAATAGAGTGGCGCGACAGCTCTTGAAGAGCCAAGGCCTAAGTGGCTTACTCTCATCAACAATTCTCTAGGTGCGTGTGAAGAATTGAGGGGACCTACAATTTTTACGCCGATTCCGAACGGCAAAGTTGAGAAGCACTTTTTCATGACAGATGATACTCTTGGAAGTTTTGTCAGTTCTTCGCAAGAGGTAGTGTCCGTGAAAGATGAAATAAAAACTTTGGGCCCGAGTAGGATTCAAACCCACGACGATCTGCTTAGCAGCCAACGCACCTAAACACTAAGCTACGGACACTACAGATATAGCCTAAGTCTTAGTAAAAACAAATTTTTGGGCCAATCTTACGAGAAAGTCAGCAAATAAGGGGAAAATCGTAAGCTGTATTGAATTCTGATTTTTATGAAATAGTCAAAACACACCGGAAGAACGAGAATTTGTTGATTTTTTCAATGAAATGAGCATTTTACTGCAGGCTTAAATGAAAGTTAAAAGTTAGTTGTAAAGCTTGGAAAAATTCAGATATGTAATTCTCTATTTCAATTGGATTCAAGCAAACCACATTGCATTTTAACAATATCTGTGTTAATTATAATTATTCTGAAGCTGCCCTGAAGGGTGACGAGACCATGTTCGTATGGTCGACTAGTAACAAATATTATGTTATTTTGACTCTGACAGCTATTTCCGGATTAAAATCTTAATAGAAAATATAATTTCTCCGCGGAACAAAGTGAGTTGACAATGCTGCAAATATCTATTTGCAAAGTGTGTGTACAGTTACAGTTCAATTTAAAAAAAAAAATAATTCCATTCCTGCAATATACGAAATCTGTACAAACAGTATGTGATACTGGTATCTTATTGAACAATAGTCATGGTCGTAGCTCGTAAATTGTGCACAGCGAAGAATATGACTTCTTTGTGACAATCAATCCATGAACATCAGTTCTTATTGATCAACATGCTAAACATGTAACACACTAATCATGCACTTGGTCTTGAAAAATTGGAATGGCTAAAAGCTATTGCGAAAGCAGTCGAGGTAGTCTCTTGTACGACCGACGTTTGTTCTTACTTAGTTGCCAAATTATTAATATATGACAAAACTTAACAGTGTTCATATCTTGAAGACAGTAGTGGATTTTGTCTACCTACTTAGTGCTGTTAATTCAAACAGTGACACTTATCTTGAAACAAGAGAATCACACTCGTCCTGCATCAGACATTCTTATTCCCGATCCCAGTCCTAATGCATTGCGAAGGGACATGTGCCATTTTTCATGTCACTTTAAAGAGTGTACAACGTTTCAACTTTAAATGGAAATGTTCGAATCTTGAAAATCTCACCTTTGAAGTACTTAAATCAATTCTTTTTTGGCTTAACCCAAAAATGTTTCAAAACAAGTTTTCGTTTTTATTCTAAATCAAAGATAATTTTTGAATTGCTTATTGAGAACATTTTCAAAATTTCCCAACTTTTAACGTACGTTTTATGATTCAATTTAAATACCATGAAAACAGATTATAACTAGCCAATGAATGAATTTATTTTGTGAAAATAACTTTACCCTTTTATTGCTTCCAAGTCCCCGTGTAACCACACATAAATATGTTCATTTTCGTACAAATTGGATGAAAAAAAAAAAACTTTTCAAAATTCATTTTCAAAACTCATCCGTGTAACGACATTACGGATTATTAAAATTCCGTTTGCAGGCAAATTATTATGACAATGATGCTAAATTCCGAATCGAGTCAGTAATAATAGCATTCCAGCAATAACGACGCACGACCGACCGACGCGACGGAAGTGCTAGGGCTATCGGTCATAATCATTATTTCGCTGTGCTCCAACGCGTTTGCCTTGTTTCAAATAAAATTTGTGTTATTTTTATTGAATCTTTATTAAAAACACCGCCCACCCGCAAAAAAAATATTGCCAATTCTTTTACATAGAAATAAAAATTCATCAGTACCTACTTTTTTTCTAATGAATAATGTACTAATAATAATGCTTTGAATAGTCTCCATCCGTTTCAATTTTCATGTTTTCGCAGTAAGCGGAAAATCAATTGTAGGAAGATTTTGAGTTGAAGTAAAAAAAAAAATCAAGGAAGAAATAAAATAATAAGAGTGTCAGCATAACGACAATATGCGGAGCACGTTTGAGGCGTAAATTTAAGGTTTACATTTTTATTAAATCCCTGGCTGCTATTTAGAATTTAAGATACCCACTTCCTTCCGTCATCACTTTGTGTAAGGTTGGTAGTGTTTTATATTCTTTTGTTTCTTGTTTACATTCAATATCAATAAGAATACAAATTCTCATTGATCCCTTAAAAGCACAAAAATGAGGGTGGGAGAATTGCTTTTATATGCCACATACACTTTTCTCCTTTTTTTCTTTACTTATGCACAGATACCAATTGATGAAAAAAATTGTGTTCGTCAAAAATCAATTTCACCAATAAAAATAATAATCAGAGTCCAATTAATTTTTGATTGATTTTTATTTTTTTTTATTATTATTTCATTTCAATACGCCAGCCAACGGTTAATAGGTTATTCCGGGAATAATGATGATTGGCAACTTTTTTCGTAATATGTATATGATGGATGTAAACCTAGAATTCATTAGTAAAATTAAGTTAAATAAGTACCTATGTTCAGTATACGGTAAAAGCAACCCTCGGTTAAGGTTAGGTTAAAGTGGCTGTCATGGATGTAAAAAGACACAGTAAGGTCAATTGAAGGCCCATTGTGATAATACCTCGGTTAAAGCAACAAGTAAAATAATTTTACCATTGATGATGTCCCTCATTTACCTTAATTTTTGGTTCCTTAGTATTTTTTTTTTTAATTCTTTGCATGAAATATTTCCATTAGAATCTGAATCGAAACTATTTGATGTAATAGGTATTCCTTCCGGGGAAAAAATAAAAACAAACAAAAACAACAAAAAGCAACATTATTTTAGCTATGAAATATAAATCTTACCCGTTAAATTGCTAAAAATATTTTTATATATATAACTCAAGACTGCAATTCAATATTCTTGCTCAACAACTATTTTGAAGATAAGATTTATGTCATGATTTATGATATGTTTCTTGAAGATATAAAATGACACTTAAATATTGTTTCTCATACACATAATACGTATGTAAATTAAACACCTAAAACTGGAAAAAAAACCTAAATCACCAGCAGTAGCGTAGCTAGGCGTGGGCGAGTGGGGGCAATTACCCACGGCCTCGCACCTAGAGGGGCCTCGCGCGAAGCCGCCGCCCTATTGGAATAGAATGAATAGTAATCAAATTTTAACTAACGCATTGAAACACTTCCAATGAAAGATACGCTTCTATTTCAGAAATCCCTACAAAAAACTATCTTTTTGAAAATGTGACCTCCCGGCAAAATATAAACCCACCCTTCTCGTTTGTAAGATTTTGTTTTAAATTTTACCCAACTTACACGCTCTAGCTTATTAAAAAGCTCGTTTATAACTTCATAATCGAATCCACTTTTTTTTTTTAAATACTTTTCGTTTGTAAATCACGATAGTCCTCGCTTTTTTGAAAACGAAAGTTTATACTTTGCAAAATTGATTGAAATCACATGTGATTTTATGAAGTTGAAGTGACAATTATAGTCCAATCATTTTATTAATTAGGAACCACAACCTGGGGAAAAATTCCTAGTGGGCTGAATGTTTGTGTGCACCTTTATTACGGTGCTATTATGAAGATGTGAAAAATCGACATTGATATCGTGCCGGTTAAAAAAGTTATGGTGGTCAGAGGTCACGAAATTCAGTTATTACCCGAAGGTCAAGAATGGGCAAGGAAATTATTTAAGAAAAAATGCCTTGCATTTTCCTGTTAAATTAACCCTTTTCGGATTAGAGGGACTAGAACGCTTTCATATTTGCTCTATTGTTTATTCTTTTTTCATATGAACATCTTCAGTTTCGATTTCATTAACAGTGTCTGACGCATCGAAATCTTCGTCATTGCTTGAATTTGTGGTTAAGTATGATTGGCTACGTCACTGTTTATAAATTATTATTATTTATTATTTATTGAGAAAAAGAAACAACTGTACATTAAGTAAAACTTTTTAAAGTCAGGATATAATACAATACAATAATATAATATTAATTGTTAAATCAAAATTTACATAAAAAAACAACTATTTTAAAAATTAAAATTTAATAGTTAAAAATTTAAAAGCAATCCCAACTTCAATGGAAAACCAAAAGTGAAGAGTAAAGAGTATCAGTTCGAATTAGCGATATTTTCAAATCAAATTTCATGAAACCTTCTGTGTTCGACTCTAGACCTCATATGACTGGGAAGATTACTCCACAGTCTGACAACATTTACGAAAAATTGCCTGTGAGATGTCAGCGAAGTAAACATAGAGGAGCTGAATAGAATAAAACGATTTGTTGAACAGAAACTAATTTTATTAAATATTGCATCCACCTTTGCTGCCACAACATTTCAACAATTTTGTTTTACATCATCGTGTGATTTGGTCTCTTTGGACTTTTTCCCTGCGGCTTTCTTAATTCCGGCTTTCAACAAAAACATAATCGATTCCATCGGTCAAATTTAGTCTGATGTATGCACCAATATCATCGAAAACTGGACCTTTCGAATGCAAACATATAAAGATAAAACCTAATTGATATTGATATCTTGTTTTATTCCGTTTAAATCAACCTCCAATTCCATTGCAAAACACCCGAGTTTCATATAGAAGAAGGAAAAACAATAAAGCAAATGTGATCGCCTTCTAGTCCCTCTACTCCGAAAACGGTAAATCTAAGAGGTAGATAGTTTTAAGACGAACAATTTGTCATTTACCACTATTGAACTACAGGCAGTAGGTGCTCGTGATTTGACCACCATAATTTTTTATCTTTTTTAGCCGGTACGGTACCAATGTACCAATAAAAATAAATTTTTCTTTCCCCATAGACCCGCTCACTCGTAGGTAACACAAAAATATTCATTGAAAAGAATTTCGAGAACATTAATATTATATCAATAAAGCTCAAGGTAACTATTATTAATATCCATGAAAAGGGCCTCGCGGATGAGACTTTGCCCACACCTATATTTGGGCTTGCTACGCCACTGATCACCAGAACTTATTTCGAAAAAAATCTTTTTTGCTTCTTATGCACAATAACTTACCAATTCTCTTATATGTTGAAAGCTTAAGCAGACAGATATTAACAGAAGACTTTTCTTTAGTAAATCCGAGGTCTTAATTTTTTTAGTCGAATTTAGAAAATGTATTTGTGTACTCTTCCAATTTGGTAGCAGAACTGCGTTTTAGTTATTAGATTTTCTAAAAAACGAATACAGCAATGAACCGAGCAAACGAATTAGACAAAGTTTATTCTTTTAAATTTTAGTTCTGAATCCGATATCTCAAAAAGCGAATCAAATAATTGTATAGAAGTGCAGCAACAACCAACCTTAGTAAGCTTGCATTATTCAACAATTTTTTAGTAAATAGAGTAAGTGCGTAAAAAAGTATTTTTTTGTAATTATGTATACAATTAAAGCCTAGTACACAGCTGAAGTGAAACGAATTTTTTCGGCGGTCTCCAAGTGCAAAACGAAATGAAGACGAAAACCACAGCGGAAAAATACTTGTGGAGAGTTCTGTCAGCTTTCAAAAACAATTGACAAGTTCTGACAGTCAGCTGCTGTAAACAAAACAAAGTTTCCTAACAAAATCAGGATACCATTTTTCAACATTTTCAAAAAAATAAATGTTGAAATGGTTTTCATATGAACGTTTTTTAAAATAACTTTTTGAACGTATCCTCGTCCAATTGAAAAAAAAAACTCATGAAATGCAGCGATCTCCAGTCTCATGAATTTAAGCCATTGGCCATTCATCATAGAGGTTTAAAATTTTAGTTTGAAATGGCAAAGAAGTCTTCTTCTGTCACGCGTAGGCACAGAAAGTATTTAATATAAGTTTTGTAAGAAAAAACAGACAAAACGGTCTACAAGACCAATAACATTTCGAGTCTTTACTGCACTCTGAGCAAAAGATGTTGCATGTTTTCGGGATACGTTTGAGTTCTAACCGTTGAAATACGAAACGAACTGATTTCAAATTAGAAATTGTTTTTATTATTAAACCTAGGTTACAGATATTTTTTTTTATTGCAGGTACAAAACTTAATTGCAAACTTGCCATATAAATATTTTTAAACATTACGTATAATGTATTTTACTGGCCATTATTGCCCCTTTTATACTTCTTAATTTCGTCATTGATGATGCAAATGAATCTTATGTTGATGTCTTCCACAATATCCTCAGGCAATTTTTGCAACATGCGGTCAATATTTGCCAGCATTGTGAAATGTTGCAGTTGAGGTGGGGGTGTCGCCTGTTTCAATTTATTTTCTGGCATTCGATAAGCTCAGAAATATTATTGCTTAACATTTTTGCACTCTCCAGCATTGGATCTTTTTGCTTCCGGTTTTCATTTATCTATAAACAAATGATTTATAATCAAATAGAAATATTTATGTAATGTACATTGTATATTACATAGGTATAGTTTGAGCTCTCTGCTGATGTTGTTGCGATAACATCCCCTTGAGAATCATCAGTTCCAGCACTATTAATAAATGTTCTGAAATAAGAATTTTGAGTTTTTTTTTATTTTGAATATATAGCCACAATCATTTTACACACATGACTACAAATAATTAGTTTTTATAAAAGAAACATTTAAAAACCGAAACTATAAACAAACAAACAAGGTCAGTAGTTTGCTTCGTCGGTTTAGTAAACGTATAGCAAAGGATATACCATTGAAGCAGGAAAGAAATGTATGTGTAAGTTTAGGTATATTCGGTATTCAATATTGGGTATTTTTTATATTAAATTTTCTTGTAAAAGTTAGCTTGTTTACCGTGTAATTTGTTGCAAGCGCAAGATTATGAGCATAGATTATTACAAACAAACAACAAATAAACAAAAAAAAAAATTTTCTTACCGTCTTCTTTTTTGCTACGACAGAGGCGTCAAGAAGGACATGCTTTTGGCGAATTCCCAGCCTATCTCCTGGGATTCTTCCTGTAATGACTCGCCTTGATCTGAAATCCCAGGATCGGCCTCACTACCCGACTTCCTCTTGTTCCTGCCTGTGACGTGGTAGCGCATGCTATCACGTAAGGAACGCCACATTGCCCTGCAATCTTCAACTGGAATAAAAAACAAGGTTAAATACGGATTTCTATTTATTAACATTTTATTGAGCAGTTAGTACCTGGTTTTTTCATTTCTGCAGCTATATTACTCCAGAGGCTCGCAACGGCTGAACTATTTTTGTGAAGCCTATGCTCCAACTTCCAAATGGCTTCATTGGCTTCGACCAACGCAGCCAGTTTCTTTTTTTCCTCCGAAGAGAAATCAATTTTTTTTTTCTTCGGTTTATTTTTTGGAATACTTGTCTTCACCTTCACTTCTTCCACATCAACAATATATTCTTCAACATCCTGAGTTTCCGACTCAGAAATATATTACTGGAAAGTCTCAGAAAAATCCATTTTTTGAAAAACACTGAGAGTCACAATTTTTTTTCAATAAAAAATTTAAACGTCAAAATTTCGCAAGCAATTAATATGTAGGGCAATTAAATTGAGAACGAAAAGAGTGGAGAATTGTACTAAGAAATCTAGTACATCTATCCACTAAAATGACACATTTCGTCGTTCAGCAGCGTACTGAAAAACGAAAAGCACAGCGAAATTTTTCGTTTATGATTTCGTCATGTCATTTTTGTATGGGAATTTTCGTTTCGCATCAGCAGCGTACTAGGCTTAAAGGTGAGACATAAATCTTTAAAATGATGCAAACAAAGTGTATGTCAGTGTTGATCTTTTAGAAATATTAGGTGTGTTTTTGTGACTATCAAGTAAAGTAAAGTAAACAAAAAGTCAAGAAAACGATCCAGATTCAAACTCGATTTTACTGTCAATATTTATTCAAATTCAAATCAGAAAACAAACTGACAAATTTTGACATTTTCCATACTAGATTAATTCAAAAATTGACTTCAGCTCCCTCTGAGTTTGAAAAAATTTATCAACATTTCAAGTAAGTTTTACTCTCGATGAAAAGCTAAAGTAGAAGCAAGTAAATTTTTATTGTTGTTTTCTTTGTTAAAATTTTACTTTGCTTTACTGGGTTGTCACGAAAACACGCCTATTGTTGTTCAAAAAGTAAGTAAAAAAAAAACTTGATATTCAAAAAGTAATTACTAAATATTTGATTATGCAGTTAAGGTGGACAAATAATTTTGAATGTATTTAAAAGACAAAATAAATCATTTGATACCAAAATCGTTTTCCTGCATGCCTTAGATCACACGATATAAGCTGATTTCTCAAAAAAATTAGTAAAATTAACTTTCAGTGTAAACCAACTTTAAACCCAAATATCTCGAAAACCCCACCAACGATTTCGGAAACATTTTACACCAATAATCTGCTCCACTACAGCTTTCATTTCATTTAAATTTCGTTAATGAATGCACTGGGCCCAAAAGTGGGCCATGTCCCTAAAATGAAAAAAATACAAGAAGGTATTTTTGGGTTGGGGTTGAAAGACCGAAAACCATATAAACGCAAACCGAAAGACCCACTTCGAAGACTATATGGAAAGTTTTGAATTCGTAAAAATAAGGTGGAATAACGATGCTAGAGAAGTCGAAAAAAGTGGATTCGGCAGTTAAATCTGTCTGTTAACACGCCAACAGCCTTTACCACTGATCCGATTGACTTCAAACTTGAAAATAATAGGTTGTAGTGAATAAGCGCGTGGGTGGTTTTTTTATTTTTTTTTTTTTTAAGAACAAAATTTTTGGCCAAAAACCAAAAGTTTCAATTTTCTCTAAAACGGCTCCAATAATTTTTTTAAAACTTCCTCAAACATTTTTTTTTAACATTCATTTTTTTTATGAAAAAAAATATATTAGTATTGCTTGAAAACGGTACCTCAGATCAGAATTAAAAAACTGAAAGCATCGGAATAGGTTTCGGAATAATAAAACATAATTCAAAATGTCATTCTAATTACCCATCATTTTGTAAACTGCTTCAGAGGAATAAGAATGTTTGGAAAAGTTCTTTTTTTTAACTTCTTTTTTTTAATTTTAATGTTTAAGATGTTAGCGAATAATTTCCAAATTTAGTATAAGGAATCTTCACAAATATTTAGCAGCTTTTGAACATTTCCCTAGCTTTTCATAAGAATGTGTACAAAAACAAAATTTAACAATTACTTATCAGTTATCACAATAAAGTAAGTACGTAGAAACTAAATCAATAACTGAAAATATCTATATACTCCATCACTACAGTTATATTGCTTAAAAACACAATCAAGCAATTCTCACTGTCTCACGTGAGCAATGTTGAAATTATTTTTGTAGAACTTTAAGATATTTCGTCTCTGATACAAACAACTGAATTGAAGTCTATGAAGTCAAAGTCGGTTGGTAAAGACAAAACTTTCTTGGCATGATTCGAAACTTTTGAAAACAGCCAATAACAGTGTCATGTTAAGCTTGCTATTTGTCGTGTGTTCTTTTTTTTTCGAACTCGTTTTTACTTGAGTTTGCAGAATTTCTACGAAAACGTGGACTTTTCTACTTCCGTACATTTTTGTTTATCAAAAATTCTCGCTATCTCTATAATAACGATCATATTTGATAACGAACCCAATAGCATTCTGTTTTTTACGCCTCCACATAAGATTGGGATATCTACATACAAAAAATGTATGCTGACATACATTCAAAGGCTGTATAGGTGATCCACCATCAAATAAATTCGTCGAGCACAAGCAATACGATAGTCAAAACAGTGAACATAGTTTTTGTTGCGAGTCAGCAGAAAAAAAGGTTTGGTTTGGGCTTATTTTATTTTATGTTCGCAAAAAAACAAAAAAAAAATAAAAAGGTTAGCATCCTATTTTTCGGAATGTGTAAAGGAATTTCTCTTTCGGTAAGCTTTCATTCAGCATCGAAATGAAAAAAAGGAAAACATGATCTGGGAAGTGTATCTAATTTTCCTTGACGACCTTAACTAACCGATTGGACGAATTTAACTTGTGTAGGAGACATTAAAAGAATTTAAAAGGCAATTCTGAACGACAGATGTGTGACTTGTGTTTAAATAAATCAACTTGGCAGTTTGTATAGTTATTCAAGTTTGGTATTCCCTTTAGGCAAGGGAATTAGTTTTCAAGCCATTGAATTTGTTTCATTTTAAAGTGAGGCGTGACTGACGTTGAAGTGTTTGCCTTTGTCCTTTATTTTTTGAAGGACGGGTTTATATTTAAGCAGTTAATTAAACTTCAACAACAGGTTAAAAATTGAAAAGTTTTTAATAGCCAATTTTGTACAATTAATTACTCACGAAAAATAAATAAATCAAAATCAATTATGTACTCCAAAAATTAAACAAACACTTGGTGAACTTTTTGAGGGAGATAATGAATTTTTAATTCCAAAAGTCCAAATTTTGTAGAAGAGTCTTATCTTTTTTGAGATAAATACTATACCTGACACCTGAGCATTTAAAGCTTGAAAAGGCGGTTGAAAATTGAAAACTATGGGTTAAAAGCCTTTCGTTTTGTGGTATATTGGTCTTTGCTTGATCTTCGTTGGCGTTTAATCAGCCAAAAAAATAGGGCTTTAGCTTTGTTGTCCAGACAATAAAATCGACAGTTTAGAAAAGTCAGCCAAGAATAACTTTCTCTCTAAAAGTATCATTAAAGAACTAACAAAAATAAAATGACCAGTCCTTTTAAATCAAAAAATTGAACGCACGTTATTTTTTTCAAGGAAACCAATCATTAAGCTTCTTCATAACATGAAAGTTATATTACAGAAAATCTATTTAAGGGGTAATTACAGTGAAACTCAAATACATTTATGGAAATACTTTTCACAATTGCAGCGAATATGTGCTACATTTATATGCAAACGAAAAACAAAAACGCGGATGAAAAGATATCCGGAACTCAAATTTTATTAAATGATTTAATTGACTTCATGGAATATAGAACACGTTGCCTGTAAGTTTCCATAAATATCAATAAAAAAGCAGAACAAGAACAAAATATTGATCATTTGTGAAACAAAATTAATCGACATGAATCGAACGATCTTTGTATATCTCTGAAAGATGAAATAAGCAAATATTGGGAGCGAGTAGCATTTGAACCCACCCACGACTGCAATATTAATGGTCATCAACGTGTACCACTCACCACAGGTTAGAGGTACGAACTTGCAATTAAAACGTTAAAACTGAAAACTAAGTTCAAACAATCTTTCTTTCGTTCTAGCTTTGCGGCAAAAAATTTAATTTTGGATCTTCAAAAAAAATTAATACTAAGGGGACATTTATTTTCCCTTAAAGTTCTTGCCTTATTGTAGAAATAACTTTCAGTAAATAATTATTAGCAAACCCAGATTGCAGCTCATATGAATGGCACCTAAGTCAGTCAAAATAAAAGTTAAGATATCCTTAATTCCTTAAATTTTGAATCGAAGAAAATTCATGTTTCTAAAGTTTGTTTTTTTCGCTTCTTCGCAAATTTAAATATTAAGAAAACATCAATGACAATATTTATATTGATATCAGCAAAAGAAAGTATGAAGAAGAAGAATGTTTCCAAATCATTTTAAGAAACCATATGTACGTGCTGAAGATTTAACATTAATGACCCTTTTGGAAGCAAATGCTCCTGCCACACGTTTGAAAATTGACAAAACGTATGTTTGACAATTTTTTTTTAATGAAATTTATGTAGGTATAGATACTAAAAAGGACTTATGTAATGTATACCGGCTTTAAACCTCCTATGAAAGAAGTTTAGCTTATTCCGACTCTAAAATTCGTTTATTTTTTTATAAATAAGCTCTTCAGTACTAAAGGGGTTTTAAGGTGGGAATAACTTTATTCCGCCTCTAAGGGCTCAAGTCCCTTGCTCATCACGAAGGTAGAACTCCAGCTCATCTTCGATTCAATAAAGAATAAGAAGTCAGCAGGTATTAAATCCAACAACAACGATTGAGGCAATAGACATCTACACCACTCTGTTCAGCAACGCGCTGAATAAAGCATATTATCCATATTGGAAGACAGCTGTGGTGCATCCTCTCCCGAAAAAGGGAAGGAACAACTCCATTCCGTCAAATTTTCGGTCGATAAGTGTTCTACCAAGCATCAGCAAGTTATTCGAAAAGGTCATCAATAGAGCTCTGACTAAGTGGGCTGCGGGCAACAAAATAATTCCGGAAAACTATTTCGGGTTCAAGGCGGGCCATGACACCGTTCATGCTGCGTCTAAACTCTTTTCTGATATCCGATGGAATAAGTCCAAGAAACAATGCACGGGTGCTGTTCTAGTTGATTTAGAGAAGGCCTTCGACACCATATGGTTAGAAAGGTTGTACCTAAAACTCACTAGACTGGCATCAATAAATCATTGTTGTATATGAATATGCATTATATTATGCTCAACGGAAAGAAGTTTGTTGTCAAAAGTGGCAATATAACTTCTAGCACCACCTTTGAAATAAAAAACGGTCTTCAACAAGTTAATTCGCCGATCCTCTTCAGCATTTACACCAGCGATCTGATAGGACGACTTGATTGCGTACAGAACTGCCCCAAAGGTCGAAGTCATTACAATTCTCAACGTGCAACGTGATTTCGAGAAGAATCAGTGATAGTGCGAAACAATTCTGTTCCGGACCTTGTCTGTATTTCGACAGACATATAGATGCTACTCTGACTAAGGCCAGAGGACCCTTCGCTCTGACGAAACGGTTGTTTTACAGCAGTCGGCTTGACTCCAGAGTGAAGGTAATTCGCTACATGGTCCTCATACGGCCGCTGATCGTTTATGGCTGCCCAGTATGGTTGAACGTTGCACCATCTCATCAATGGAGAAGATTCGGGTGCTCGAGAGGCAATGTATTCGGCGCTGTCTCAGTTTTATCGAACACCGGAATCTTCTATTTACATTACTATTCTAACGAGGATCTATACAACGAGGCTCGGATCAACAGAATTGACAATTTCATGATAAAAATTGTTCGGGGTTACATCGCGAGAGCTATGACTTCGACGAGTAATTTGATCATTGGGGCGTTCTATCCGAACGACGAATATTTTGATAGTGCACGCTTGAGCGGTTTCATTCCTCCACACGCGTACCTCTATTTAGATAGATGCGGTCTGATACAGGACAGATTGGCAGTGCCGCTAATCTACCACGTCAAGTGAAGAACCGTCGATCGGCGGCTCCTTTACAGTCGATGCGTCCTCGCACAAGACGGAGAAGAGCTCCTTCGGTTCAGTAGGACTGTGTCCGAACGGGACCGAATCGATAGGGTGAAGCAGAAGAACCAGTTCTGGTGGATTAAGTCAGCACTTGACAATGAGTAGTCGGGATGGGGTTTTGAGCCTTGGACGGCTTACATACTTGTTTTAGTTTAAGGGTTTTGGGTTAAGGTTTAAGTAGAGTAGGCATGGTGGCACATACAGTCAGTCACAAAAGTAAGTACACAATATGCATTAAACTACTTTCTGTTGCAATAGCTTCATGATTGCAATTATGTTGGCCTTGAAACAAGTTTGATCTGTTGTCCACCATGTATTCAGTTTGGATACATGCAAAAAAAGACCGTTATGTAAGCTCAACTCGTTGCTTTGGAGATAGCTTACAAAATTAAACAAATTTTTATGACAAAAGTAAGTACACAGTTAGAATATTCCATTGTAACACTTGTATAAATACACACAATTTTGAAAAAAGGTGAGTTTTTTTTCCAATTTTACATTTCCTTCATCGGTTTTGATTGTTTTTTATACAAAATTAACACTTCAATAGGACAAAAGTTGATATGGCTCCTAGAGGTAACCAACTTTCACAAGATTTGAAGGATTTGATAATCAAGCATCATCTAGAAAACAAAAACAAAAGGGATATTGCAAATTTAATTGATAAAATCCCATTTACAATTCATAAAATAATAACAAAGTACCAACGTACAGGAAACACTAAAAAAAAAGCCCGCAGCGGACGCCCACGTATCTTAACACCTGCAGAAAATCGAATCATTATCCGGAAAAACAAAAGTAAACCTAAATTAAGTGCCCCAAAAATACAACAACAAGTCTCTGAAGAAATTGGTAAGCAATGTAACCCGCAAACTATTCGGCGAATTTTAAAAAGTGATGGTTACAATGGTAGAAACATCAGAAAAATACCTTTTATTAATAAAATAAATAGAACAAAAAGAATTGAATTTGCAAAAGAGCATCTCAAATATAATGCAACATTCTGGAACGTGAGGATAGATCCACAGTTTACCCCTTCCATCCGAGCCATGAATGTTAAACTTCTCGTCTGAAAAAATAACGGTATTCCAGAATGTTGCATTATATTTGAGATGCTCTTTTGCAAATTTAATTCTTTTTGTTCTATTTATTTTATTAATAAAAGGTATTTTTCTGATGTTTCTACCATTGTAACCATCACTTTTTAAAATTCGCCGAATAGTTTGCGGGTTACATTGCTTACCAATTTCTTCAGAGACTTGTTGTTGTATTTTTGGGGCACTTAATTTAGGTTTACTTTTGTTTTTCCGGATAATGATTCGATTTTCTGCAGGTGTTAAGATACGTGGGCGTCCGCTGCGGGCTTTTTTTTTAGTGTTTCCTGTGCGTTGGTACTTTGTTATTATTTTATGAATTGTAAATGGGATTTTATCAATTAAATTTGCAATATCCCTTTTGTTTTTGTTTTCTAGATGATGCTTGATTATCAAATCCTTTAAATCTTGTGAAAGTTGGTTACCTCTAGGAGCCATATCAACTTTTGTCCTATTGAAGTGTTAATTTTGTATAAAAAACAATCAAAACCGATGAAGGAAATGTAAAATTGGAAAAAAAACTCACCTTTTTTCAAAATTGTGTGTATTTGTGCAAGTGTTACAATGGAATATTCTAACTGTGTACTTACTTTTGTCATAAAAATTTGTTTAATTTTGTAAGCTATCTCCAAAGCAACGAGTTGAGCTTACATAACGGTCCTTTTTTGCATGTATCCAAACTGAATACATGGTGGACAACAGATCAAACTTGTTTCAAGGCCAACATAATTGCAATCATGAAACTATTGCAACAGAAAGTAGTTTAATGCATACTGTGTACTTACTTTTGTGACTGACTGTATAATGACAAAAACAACAAATATAAAAAAAGAATTTAAATGGAATAACAAAAGAAAAAGGAAAAAAAGGAAAACAAATGTATAAAAAATTTCTAACAAGAAACAGGCAATAAAATTGAATTAAAATAGTTCATAGGCCAAAAGGCATTACATTTAGAAAACCATGATTTCTTTAGAGCCGAAGGCCGGTTAAATCCAGTAAGTTATATAGTTATAAGATTTTAGATAATAAGCTAGTTTGAATTCGAAAACAAAGTTGTTTTATTCACTTTTGTTCATCATGAATTGTCCCGATTTGTCCTGATTTTTTTATCCAGTTGTCCCGAAATTGAACAAATTTCTGGCAGGCCCTAACGATAGTTATTAAATATGCATTTGTTTTCAGGTTTTCAAATTGTCAGATTTTATTTGGTTTATGTTTGTTATTCTTTCCTTATTTATAGTATTAAAAATATAGGCATAGAAGGTTTTGTTTGCAACAACGTTTTTTGAGGCATTGAAATCGTTCCCTTCGCAAGCACCATGTCCATCTACCAATACATAGAATAACATTTTTTATATAATTATATTATGTGAGGATGTTCTCAGTTTACCTAAGAAATACTTTTTTATCATTCTTTCACGCTAAATAGAAGGTATTTGATTTATTTGTTTGTTTTTGTGGAGATAACGAATTAATCAAAATCGGGAATGTGTGTCCAATTAATACATTGCCGTTGGCTGAATGCCTAATTGAATCGAAAGAAAATCAATATAAATATTTGTTGCTTCTATTTTTAGAAAATACCGTCCAATGATAAATTTTATATTAATCAAACGCTTTGCTTACACAAAAAAAAATTAAATGAGATCCTTCGATACAATTTGTCCGACTCAAACAAATAATTGTTATAAGCAAACACTAACGAACCATTATCCATTTGCTTTCATTTTTAAGACCCAAAATAAACAAAACATTTGTAATTAATCAACTGAATGTTTCTTTCTTCATCGTCATCAATCCTTACAAAACAAAAAAAAGAAAGAAACTTATTCTTCAAAAGAAGTGAAAAATGGTTCCGCCTATCCTTTTGGAATTGCTCGGAATTCCACGGATCCTTGTAGCCAATTCTAATTCGGGGTTCGGTTCGAAGGCACTTTTCAATGCGAAAAGGGTTTTTTCCATCCGGATAATATATAATCAATGAGAATTTTCTCATAAATTGTATTTAAATTCAATTAAAGAACTTTGGTAAAAGTTAAGTCAAAAAAAGTTGTTTGTCAAAAGATAAAAATTGAATTCCGAAGTGGTAGGTATTTGCATGAAAAACAAAACCTCGTCCTTCGCTAACTACGCATTTACCATTCACCTCCTGGCTTTAGATAAAAAACTATCATCCTTGAGTTTGATGGTGTAAGTAAGTAACTTTAAGAAACTTTATATACACTTTATCGTTGGATAGGATAAGTGCACACAAAGATTAAATGCATACATATACAAATTGACGTCAATCAATACATTTATTTCGGTTTTAAAAATGCATCCAGGAAAAATGTAAATAAAATTCATTCCTTTTTTTCAAACACAACCAACGTATAGCACCGCAGACATTTCCAACTCAGGGAAACAACGCGAAAAAAAATTCTCGAATTGTATTACTCCGGAGATTAATGGAAAAATTAATCATCGAACAAAGTCAACCCCAACACGTAATTTTTGATTCATTTCATGTTTGACCTTTTTCTCCATCCCAACACATCTATCACAATCACTATGGAATTCAAAGAGAGAAGGGAAAAATAAATAAATAGAAATAGCAGCAAAATCCATTTATATGCGACTTAGGTGACGCCACGGCCACATTCAACAACATCACGAACGCGCAACAGGCAGACATCCTCTTTTCAAACTTTGATGTCAAGGCAATCAAAATATCTACTGTTGGCTTCTTAAGTTTATGGGTGTGATTTTTGTCGTTGGTTTCTTTTTTTTTATTTTTCTTGTTGTAGGTGACTGGATATTTGCCAAGGGGTTAGACCTAGACGTACCTTGGGTAGACGACACTTTTATGGGGTTCGTATAGCTGCAGAAGGACTCTTTGTCTGGTAAGTGAGTCATTTGTTGGCACGGTGTTAAGGTGTTCGTTTAATTATGATTAAATTTAAATTAGTGATAAAACCAGTGGCATTAAAAAAATTCAGTACCTTTTCTCCTCAATGTAGAATGCTTATATTAAATTTCTAAATATTTTTACTCCAAAATTGGTTAGAGCCAGGTTCGAAATTGGAAACTCGTGTTTTGAATGTCCAAAAGATGATTGATGGGTTTTTGATTAATAATCCAGTTTTTGTTAATTTTTGTATTTAATTGCACCTTAATACACTTTTAATGCTTTTGGTGCATTTATTTTTTGCATTAACACTTCTTTTTATTTATTTATTTATTTTTTTTTTCAAATATTTCTTGAATTTAAATAAACATTAATAACATCCATTAAAAGTATTTTTTTATTTATGAAAAGAGCATCACTTGGAACTGAACCGTTAGACCGTAAATTTTCTTCCGTTTAGACGATGTACAATCCACGGAGTATCTCAGCGAACTGAAGTTATTTTCCAGATGAGTCCTGTGAGAAATTGAGATGTGTTCAGTTTACCCAGAACTTCAGGATGCTATAGCTATCCCGAAATTATTCCCTCTTTATCGGATGTTATGTATATACATAAATGTGTGAATAGCAAGAGACCGTTAGCTATTGCAAAACAGCAAGGACAATGGCACACTGATTATGTGATTCAAAAAGCTCCCAAGAGATGGCACTGCTTTTGCTGAATGCTGGTCATTTGCACCAATAACAATTCTACGACGAAATTTACAATCTGCTATTTTGATTTTGCAAAGCAAATTTACTTCCCCAGGGTATTTGTGCGCAGGATTCTGTATTTTGGTCTTCTATTTATCGCTGATTAGATTTTCACATCATCGTTCGTAGTTTTCACCCCTTAAAAAATCAGAAACAAGCAAAAAACTGGACTGTACGATAAGCAGTGCCAATCAGCCAGACAATAGGTATAAAAATGTCTGTTTTGCAGCTGTAGCTGGAGTTGTGGAGCATGTCCTTTAGTTGTTATTGTTGTTGGTTTCCTTATCGCTATCGCCCTTGAAGCTGAAACAACATTCGGTTTCATTCGACAAAAGAGTGGCGTTTAGTATGGCTATGGCTGCAACCTTGATCTGTTGTACTGGTATGCTGATGTCTTTATTAATTTGCACCATGATGATTCGCCATCGGTTGGTGATGATGACATTGACGTAAGCTATACTGATGATAGTGATGATGTGAATTTAATAAGTCGAAAGATGTGAACATACATAAATTTATTCAGGAAGGTCAGAGGCAATGCCATTGCAACGTTATTGCAAACATTGTTTCATTTTGGGGTTGGGTTGCTTCTACTCACACTAGCCCCCTGCTTGTGAATTTGATAACTGAATTGTAATAGCTTGGTTTATAGTTGTCATCTTAATGCTTATAAATAAATCTATGGTTGTATATTTGTACCTAATTGAATTCACGTAGTTTCTATCTTCTGGTGCTATGGAAGGACCTGTTGCTGTGTGTGTATCAGTGTTGAATAGTAATTATTGTAATGGTGTCCTCTCAAACGATAATGTGTTGATTTGATTTTGGAAAATATTTAGGGATTTCTATGTATAATGATTGGACATTGATTTGATTTTAACATGAGTTGAGCGTGATTATTGGATTATTTGATTTCCTAGTTTTGGCTCCTTGGGAAATTATATGAAGTTAAAATTGTTGCTCTTGTAACTTATAGAAAAACCATACGAATTTGTAGATTTAAATTGTTAAATTGTTAATTTTTTGGAAACAATTTCTTAGAATATTAATTTGAAGTAGATAAATGTTGTTCAAACAAGCCATTCCACCATTCCCAAGCAATTTTTCTATATGCTTTCTGCCAAATAAGAAATAGAAGACAAGAATAACTTTAGCAATGTTATAAATATAAGTTTGAGAACTACAATTAAATTCCTGTTGAAATATATGAAGAGTCACACATGCTTTGAGGCTAGGGTCTACACAAATGACTTCTATAAAAGCTGCCTGGGCTCCTCGCCCAGGAAACAGTCCACCACCTTCTATGTACATGTCCGGCACTCTCCAATAGAAGGAATAACTTTCTCGGTAATCCGTTCTTCGATAATATTAGTGAACTGCCAACGATCGACACAAGATGTCTCTCTAACTTCAAAATGATTTTCTCAATTTCATTACTCTCCCATGAGTAACTTCCTTAGTGGTATCACAATGAACCATTGAGGTCTAAGTGAATCGATAACATCTTGACAGCCACTCTTACCTTACCTAACCTAAGAAGAGTCACATGCAACAGAGCATCAACCAAGTATATCCGATGAAGAATGTATAGCCACTCATTTCATTTATATTCTGACTGATACACCAAAAAAGCAATTGCTTATTGAAAGAAGAATTAATTTTATTCTTTTTGTTTTTAAAAGTGTGTGACCTAATTCAGGACTATTGGAAAAAGGCAAAAAAAAGTACCAGATCCGGTCAAAGGATACAACAGGCACAAGTTGCGGAAAGTAATCTTTTGGATTTCGTTATCCGGGATTTTGATTTCGAGTCTTTCGACCGCAACACAAAATAGAGAACCAGAATTAGTTCCGTAATGTTTTAAATTTATGTTTGGAAAATGTATATGTTAGCTATTAATTTATTAAAAAGCTTACATCTTTAACAGAGCAACCAGATTATCGTGTCAATTTTATTATATAAAGCATTATTATTTATGTCCCCTTATTGCACGTACTTGAAATTTGTGTGATCAGTTTGTCACCTCTCCTGATCTTGTTGGCCATGCTCTGAACATAATTTAAAGCTATAAACACGCTCAATAAAGAAGGAAACAAAAAGAAGTGAGGGAAGGTTTTTTTCTGAAGGGTTGCGCAAAAGACCGTGTTTACTCTAGACGCGTAAGAAACGATATTGTTCAAGTAAGGGCGAATATACCTCCCGAATTTTGCAGAAAAGAGATTGGAAAAAACATTACGAAAGGCATTCTATTAGAATGACTTTTTTTCAAAAGAGGATAATTTACTTTCGTATCTGAAAAATAAACGGGCCTTTATTACAAGCTCGTTTTTAAATGTTCTACCAAACCACGAAGATACTTTCGTCATCGAGCGTGTAGATAACAACGTCAATATCTCCCAACCAAGGCAATTGGAGAACGTGGATGCAAGAGGCCTTATCCAGTGGAGAACTGTGGAGCCTCAAGCTGACATCCTGTTCATCCTATGAATGCTTATGACTATGAGTATATAAGCCGGATAAATTGAGTTCCATTGAATTCTTACAAATTTAAATAAACATTAGCAGCCGTGTTTATAAAGATTCAAAAAGAGCATTCTAAGCTCTGAGGAAATGGTTATTGCTAAAATTGAAAGCCTCAAAGAAAACTACAGCCCTGGTCCTGATGGCATCCCATCTGTTGTCCTAAAAAAATGTACGCATGCTTTGTCAAAGCCCCTTGCAGCTCTGTTTAGACTTTCTCTTTCCAGAGGTGTGTTTCCCCATATATGGAAGGATTCTTATATCTTTCCAATCCATAAACAAGGCAATAAAACTGAAGTTAATAATTATAGACCAATCGCTAAACTTTCTTGTATCCCCAAACTTTTTGAAAGTTTAGTTTATGATTCGGTTTATTTTCATTGCAAGCCCATATTCTCTCCCGCTCAACATGGTTTTCTTAAAGGAAGATCCACCACGACCAACTTAATTGAATTTGTATCCAGTGTTCTATCAGCCCTCGAAAATGGAAGTGAAGTGGATGTTATATATACTGATTACAGCAAAGCCTTTGATAAAATTTCCTTCAAGATAATCTATCTTAAACTAAAAGCTCTTGGTTTTCCACCAATTTTTATAAACTGGATAAGCTCCTACCTTGAGAATAGAACTTATAGAGTTGTCTTCCGTAATTCAATCTCCAGTCCAATTCATGCTACTTCCGGGGTTCCACAAGGTAGTCACCTCGGTCCCCTACTCTTTGTCTTATCTGTTAACGATGTTTGTCTTATATTAAAACATTCAAATATTCTTATGTTTGCAGATGACAAGAAAATTTTTAAAATTATCTCAAGTCCAACGGATTCCTCACTGTTACAAAACGACCTGAATATCTTTTTTGATTGGTGCTCTCATAACTTCCTTGAGTTAAATATAAATAAATGTCAGCAAATTACCTTCTCGCGTAAGCAAAACCCATCTCATAGAACATACTTTTTGGTTAATAACGCCATTAACAAAGTCGATTCTGTAAGAGATCTCGGTTTAATGTTTGATAAAGACTTGAATTTCCATTCCCACTTCGAGCAAATTATTAATAAAGCTAATAGGTCTCTCGGTTTTATTAAGCGATGGTCTAAAGAATTTTCCAATCCCTACGTAACAAAATCCCTTTATGATTCCTTAGTCCGACCTCATCTTGAGTATGCATGCCAAGTTTGGTCCCCTTATTATGAACTCCATTCACTAAGAATTGAAAATGTTCAAAAACGTTTCATTCGATTTGCCCTGCGAGGTCTCCATTGGGAAGATACTTCCAACTTACCTCCTTACACCGACCGACTAAAGTTGATAGGCTTGCAACCCTTAACTACTAGACGAAAAATCGCCGACTTATCGTTTGCTCACCAATTGTTATTGGGCAATATAGATTCCCCGACACTCCTGAGTAAAATCCAACTCAACACTAACCCTCGGAACGTGCGATCTGTCTCTCTTTTTTATATTCCTCATCACCGCACAAACTATGGATTCTTCGAACCAATGTCCAGAATTCTTCGTCACTGTAATGCTGCAAATTCAGTGTTCGATTTTAACATCTCTAAATCCACTCTAAAAAATACCCTTTACTTCTACCCGCTTCCTTGAGACCCTTCTAAAACGAAATGTTTGGGTTCTTGTTCAATAAAGAACTTCTATGTGGGCCTCAGGGCCCACACGAATCAAGGTTCAAAATCGATAACAAGAACCCCAAAAAAAAAAAAAAAAAAAAAAAAAAAAAAAAAAAAAAAAAAAAAAAAAAAACTAGTTCTAAGTTAGTGATAAGCTTAAGTTAAGTCGAAGCTTGGATTAAGCTAAATAAAATAAAATAAGACGTTACTTAGTTAAATACAGTACATAACGCTTATAAGAAACTCAAAATTTGCACAATATTTGTTTCTTTTAACCGAGGTTTTCTTATATCCTTACAACGGATATAAGAAACAAGTTTCTTATACGGATATAAGAAACAAGTTTCTTATACGGATATAAGAAACAAGTTTCTTATACGGATATACCTTGGAGTGTCAAACATTTATCCTAGCCTTTACCTAACTCTTCAAAACATATAATCATCAATTGTTGTTTGAATCAAGTCTTCCTTGCGCTTCTTGACAAGAATTTCTTCGATGTTTTGTATCGATGGTTCTACGAAAGGACCTCGTAAGAAGAAAAATCACATTTTTTGAAATTAGGCTAAAAAAAAACCAGAACCACCTTTTGGCATTTCTGGTTAAATGTGTTTGTTCTAAGAAAATTTAGAAAACTTGAATACAAAACCTCGAAAAAAAATCTTTTCAAAATGGGTCTCTGAAATGAGTTTTTGAGTCAATTTTAATTTTTTCACAAATTTCTTTACGACTTTTTCCCGATTTGATTTCATCTAAAATAACCAATTTAGGCCGTGTGCGAATTGGATGAATTATGGTTAAAAATGGATGAATTTGTAACCATATTTTAACCTGCTCCGCTCCGCAGCTAGTCAAATTTTTAACACCTTTTTTTTCAATGTTATTACGCGACATTTTCAGAAAACGACGAGAAACACAACAGAAAGAACAAGAAACACAAAAAATAACAAATTTAATGTCAAAAATGAACACTGCACTGAAATTCATTCAATCATTCATTCAAATATCAAACAACATCATAAATGTACATAAATGACATTTGCGTCGTTTGTTTTGAATTTTTCTTTAGGGTCTGTTCATGTTTTTTGAATTTCATGATTTCTTAGCAGGTTTCTTATATCCAACCATTTTTACATGAAAAATAGTAGTTCGTGTTTGAGAAATATTTCTTTTATCAGTATATTTCTTATAAACGTGTTTCTTATAAACACACAATTCAACATTAAAATATATGGGAAAGTTCACGGTGCTTTTATTCAAGTTTCTTCTAAGCGAGGTTTTCTTATAAGCGTGTTTCTTATAAGCGATAAATACTGTATGCTTAAATAAATATTTAAATTGCCTTTAAGTAACGTTACTTAAATTCTTATTTATAATCAATTTTCGATTATTACTTAGTTAAGCGGCGTCTTTGTCAAAAAAGTAATAGCAAGGACGAATCTATTACAGAAAACTTAAGTTTAATTTGGCAAATTAAATGTACGACGTCAAAAAATTAATAAAATAATAACAAAAAAAGACAACACGGTAAAGAGCAGGAAGGAAATGGTAATGATGCCGACGAAAAAGAAGACTTCACCGCGCGCCTTCGCGCGAACAAAATCTGGAAAATTCGTGCATGTCAGAGAAGCTGCAAGATTTTTTCCAATCCAGTGACTTGGTCGTTTTAAGCAGTGGAACTGTTTCTTCTAAATTGTTCAAAATGTCGCCGTTTCTTTGACAGGTAAAATCAAATTTTTTTATGTGATTTTTCAATGGAAAATAATATATTGTGTATTGCCTTCTTAAAAAAGCAAATGGAGTTGTTTTTGAATATTCTTAAGGAAAATCTTATTTAGCTTGATTTTGTTAAGGCTTGATGCTAGTACTGAATGCACATTATTATTCTATTAGTTCAGTTTTCAACTACCAATCTACATGCTATCTCAGGAGGAGAAATTTTGGTCTTACACCAGGCACGAATCAGTTCGTAGTCAACGTTTGGACTACAGCCATACTTGTTTCATCGTGCCCGGTTAAATCTTCTACGTGCGACTTCTTAGAATACTATACTGAAGAAACTGGTGGTTTTTTTTCCTATATTCTCGTAAAAGTGGTACTGTTATCTAAAATCAGAACATTAATGTTACCAAAAAGAGAAGATATACATACTTTCAAAATGTATAAAAATGTCAATATTCAATCAACCTTTAAACAACAATTTTTGCGTTTAACTTAAGATAGATTTAAGTTACGTTGCATAAATCTTCAAATTGATTATAAATATGGATTTGCTACTTAAATCATTTTTCGAGGTTACTTAAAGTTAAGCAAACCTTAAGATTTGTTTATAAATTTGGCTGTAGGAAAATAATAAGTATTTGCCACAGTGTCGTCAAACTAAATTCAGCTACGTACATTCGTTCCCAAATTAATATCAAGCTTTCTGTAAAATGTACTAGACGAGACAATTATGTACTTTAACTTTTTCTTATCTCCTCACAAGACCAAGATCAAGTTGTGCATAGGTTTTTTGGTTTCGGTTTCAGTATTTCTCCTCCATTTCTCAGAAGTAATTTAGCAAACCACTTTATTAAACTTTAAGACTGAAAACTCAATAACATAAGCAAAAAGAAACACATTTTAAACAGTTTTATTTCCCGTTGAAACTTTGATTTCTTTATTTATTCATTCATTTAATGACAATTAATAAATCGTTTCCTTTCAATTTTTTTTTTTTTTTAAATATTATTTGTGATTTCAATAAATAAATTTTACGATTGTTATTTCTTTTATTTATAATGATTCTATTTTTTTTTTCTTTTTTAAATGTATAACACGTTCAGAACTACAAAAAATGTATTATCTTTCAACTAGAATGCTATGTTAAATCCTTTATTTGTATGACAATTTGATTTAAATATAATTCTACTTATGATAAAAGAAACACATACAATTATTAGGTTTTTTTTTGTATTCACTTTTAAGTATTCATTCAATAAATCTTATCATTAATTGCTTTTGTTTTACCCTCAAAATATTTTGGTGTATTTATGTTATGTAAGTTGATTTGAAAAAATTAACAAAAATATTTTTATTTAATTTGAACAATTTTGATATTAAGTATAACAATTTTTTTTTTTTTTTGTTATGAAAAAAACAAAATGCTAAATCTTTATTTTAGAACTAAACAACAATATATTGAGTTCCATGTATGTACGTAATTTGGAAAATTTGAGAACAACATTTATTATTTTATAGTTTTAATAATTTCAGATTTATTTTAATTATGAATATGGTTTTCTAAATAAATTTGTCTTTATTTTGTATTTGTATACACAATTTGATTTTCTTTACTACACATAATATTGATTTTAAAATTTCCTTTGAAGGTATGTGATGTCGGTGTACCTATAAGCCGGTAGAAGGAACTTTTTTTTCTATTGTTGGTATGTTGTTTTTTGAACTATTCTTGAATTTCTTGTTAAAATTTATTATTTGAGGGATTTCAATACATTGTTGAAGACATTTAATATTGCTCAGATCTAGTTGATTAAAATAGTAAATTGTTTTTTTTTTTTTCTTGCTTTTATATATAATTTTTATTGTTTTATATTAAGTCAATGTAGTCATGTTTTACACAGTATTATTATTTATCAATAAAAAAAATTCACGACAATTAATAATTTTTGTTGTTGTTTTTGTTGCTGTTGTTATTTTTATTAAATGTTAATTTAATGATTTATCAATTCCTGATTTAAGTAATTATATTTTGTTAACCTGAAAAAAAAGAGAACAATAAAGTTATGTGTTTTATAAAAATGTTGACCAATTTAAAACGCATACAAAAGTTTAAATTTGTTAAATTAGTTAGTAATTATTAATACTAAAAAATAACAATTTACACCAAGAATTCTATTTCACTAAAAGCTGATTTTTCAATCGTCAGATAAACAAGCAGATAATGTTTATTCGAGAAATAACAAAATATTGGAATTTTCAATCGTCAAATAGACTTTATCCTGCAAATAACGCTCTTATTTATCTGAAGGATGAATACTCAGATAAGTTGTAGATTTTCTCGATGAATAGAAAATCGGCTTTAAAACTTTGAATATAGAAAGAAATAAAAAATATTTTTTTTAACTTTTAAATACAATATTTTTCATAGGTAAATGCGTCGACTTCAATCAAAAACATTCTACACATCGCCTCAATGTACTGTCTGCCGTACTTTTTGATGGTATGATACCATTTTTCAATATGAAACTTATGGTTGTCCAGGAGGAGGAGGAGACTCCAGGATCAATAAAGTTTTCTCACTGCGGAAAATCTTGGAAAAAAAAGCCAAGAAAACCAATTGAACTCCTAATACCAATTTAAAGCATGTTTATGATAACTAAACACACGGCAATGTACATAAAAACCTCTCAGACTAATATGATGGTAGAGAACTCAACTTGTCATCGTCGGAATTTACTTACAAAAAAGCCATTGACATTTGATTTGGAAAGAAAAATTATGAAAAACTCACACTTCATCCATTAGGAACACATTCTAACGTCTCGTCTACTCTGACCAGGACTGTAGCGCCACTATAAGTTAGGTAAATAAGAACGATCGCACAAATCCTTAAAAACAGCACAGGACGAAACGTTCCTGAATCAATGTCCAGATCTATTCAACTTGAGCTATTTCACCATTATATTAGAGGAAAAAAAATTACAAAGCACTCGGGCGTATACTTACTATTAAAAAAACAATTATAGAAACTTTCATTAATTTTATTTATATGGCAAATCAGCGTTTGCTGGGGCAGCTATTGCATGTACCCACCATATCAAAAAGCCATTGGAAAGCTTCGAGAAATTGGACCATTCAAACTTAACTCTGCCTGAGAAGAAGTAAGGTAATTAGGGTTTTGACAGCAAGTCAAGTAGGCATAAGTTTACTTTTTATGATTGCATAGTGTTGACAATAACCTTAAAACTATGAATTCAAGAGCTACAATGAATGCAGGCAAAGTAAAAACAATTTTTTATCTGTTTTAGATTTCCCTGAGTATCACAACATGTATGGGTTTTGTGTGCACTTTCAAATGAGTTTTTGCTTTTTGTTGTTTTTTTCTTTAAATAAAAATAAAACAAATTTATGAAAAAAAAAAGATTGTCTTGAAAAATAAGCATTATTTCCTATTCCCGAGCCATTATTTTTATTGTTTCCTAAATCCGAACACAGAGTTTCCTATTTTCGAACACCGGAATCAAAAAATAGCCATCAGCGGTTAGAAAAACATTTCTAAGTCAACATTTTCGTTCGTAATACTTATTTTTATCAGAACTTAAAAATATAGATAATAGTAATCCATTGGCAAATAAAATAAATAAAGTTCATAGTTTCATCATGTCGTGCCCAAGGTTTTTATTTCATCTTTCACGGACACTGCCTCTTGCGAAGAACTGACGAAACTTCCAAGAGTATCATCTGTCATGAAAAATTGCTTCTCAACTTTGCAGTTCGGAATCGGTGTTAAATTATAGGTCCCCCCAATTCTTCACACGCACCTAGAGAATTGTTGATGAGAGTAAGCCACTTAGGCTTGGCTCTTCAAGAGCTGTCGCGCCACTCTATTTTTTTTTTAGTTGTCACATCAAATTCCAAAGAAAAACAATTTTTAAAATAATAGTAAGGCGCTTGCGAGCTTTCTTCAACAAACAACGTTTTCAAAAACTTAATTTTTTTAATTTAGTGGTTTTTCAACTGAAAAAAAAAATGTTAGTCAAATATTCTTTATTTCGTGGATTTGACCAAGTTTTCTATAACTGACTTATCAATTTCAAGCCATTGCCTTCACAGAACTTCCTTAAGCACTCTCCTACAGATTCGTAGCTGTTTCCTTCTCCATAAATTATCCTGTCTTTGATTTCCCAAAGATTCTTTATGAGGTTTACCCCGGAAGAACATGCGGGGAGCAGTTGCAATAAGGTCATAAATTAAGCTCCAACCAATCAGTTGTTTCTAAACCAGGTATCAAACATATTCCCGACTGATCATTTTTGATCACGTGAATCGCATTTTCAAGCACTCTACTGAAGAGAAAGCTCCCCATATCATCATTGAACATTCGCCAAAATTATGCCGTTCGAAATACTTCCTATATCCGAACACATTTGTTCGAGTAAGGCAACTCGGTAAAATTTGGTTTCCTTTTCTCGAACAGTAAAAAGCAAAACAAAATTTTACTTTTTTTCATTAAGCTTCTGTTTAACAGTATAAAAAGAAAAGTTCTGATAAGTTACCCAGCACTTAAATTACCTGCCAATTAAATCCTCCCGTTGCGTTAGTGAGTTTTACGTTTAACATTCATCCTTCAGTTTTGTGTAGTTTTGGCGTCCCTGCCAAGCTCGTTCGCTTGTGCAAGATGACGATGGAGAACTCACGCTGCTCCATCAAGGTTGGCAACGAGCTTACAGAATCTTTCGGCGTCAAAAACGGATTCAGACAAGGCGATGCACTGTCATGCGATTTTTTTAACATCGTTCTTGAGAAGATAGTGCAGAACTCCAACGTCAACACCAGAGGCACTATCTTCCAAAAATCTGTTCAACAATCTCGCGTACGCCGATGATATTGATATAATGGGAAGAACACAGCGTGATGTCAATGGCGCCTTTGTGAGAATTGAGACAGAAGCGGCAAAAATGGGTCTAGCGGTAAATGAGGGAAAAACGAAGTATGTATATGCTGTCTTCAAGGAAGTACACCCAACACCGACGGCTCAGGCAGAACGTCACAATAGACACATATAACTTCGAGGTAGTAGAGGAGTTTATCTACCTAGGCTCTGCTATAAACACAGGCAATAACACCAGCGCCGAAATCAGACGAAGAATAACTCTTGCTAATCGCTGTTTCTTTGGGCTAAGAAAGCAATTGAGTGGAAAAGCCCTCTCGAGCAACTAAGGTAAAATGTACAACACACTCATCATCCCAGTCCTGCTGTATGGTGCGGAAGCATGGACCCTGACAAAATCGGATGAAAGTGCCTTAGGCTGTTTCGAGAGAAAGTTCTTCGGGTCATCTTTGGCCCGACATTCCAAATTATGACTTACTCAAATACTTTTTCTTCAAAACAACTTTTCAGCAAGCCTTAATATATAGTTTTTTCCCAGAAAACCTAAATAAAACGGTACGATTAAAAACTACCACTGAACTGAATTGTTTGCTCTCAAGATAAATTGATTTTAATGAGACGTTTTATCTATTCGTAAAGAAAGAATTCCCACACATGTGAAGTTTTCATTAGAAAAAACAACCATATATCTAAAAATTGTTCGGTAACTGGAGATGTTCGATTTAAAGTCAGCCTTTTTTTAAATCGTCAAAAATATTATATCAAAGTTTAAAATCAGACTTTATAGTGTAAAACAATTTTTTTCTTAGAATATGACCAAGCATCAAATCCCAAAGTATGACACACAAATTATCGGACACTCTGTCTTAGAGAAAATATAATATTGCGAACAACTCGGGCCTATACTTACTATCTATACTAATATATAAAGCTGAAGAGTTTGTTCGTTTGGACGCAGTAATCTCTGCAACTACTGGTTCGAATGGTAAAATTCTTTTTGTGTTGGATAGTCTCTTAATCGTAGAAGGCTTTAGGCTACTTAACATTAGCTTTGAAAAATAGGAGCAAAGAATCAGTGGAAAATTTGGAAAAAACAACTGCAAACAATTTAAATTTTCCGGCGTTTAACGCGCTTATCTCAGGAAGTGCCTAATCCAATTGAACAATTCTTTTAATGTTGAATGATCCATTATCGTAGAAGGCTTCAAGCTATATAGTATAACGCTGCGACCAATAGGAGCGAAGCGTCAGTGAAAAATGTTGAAAAAATGGCAAAAAATATTCATTTTTGAAGGCTTCTGTTGTCTGCTTGAACGTGCTGAGCTCAGGAACTACTAAATCAAATCGAACAAGTCTTTTTGTGTTGAATAGTTCATTAGTTAAGGAATAACTAAGGCTATATAACAATAGAAATCAGTGGAATATGTTTAAAAAACGGAAACAAATTATTCATTTTTCTGATTCTTTGAACGCGCTTATCCTTGCAACTGCTAAATAATACTGAACAATTCTTTTTGTATTGAATAGTTTATCGATGAAGGGTTTTAGCTATACAACGTTACGCTAATAAGTAACGAATAATAAGAGCAAAGCATCAGTGAAAAGTGTAGCGTAAACGGGGAAAATTATACATATATGAAGGCTTCGAGTTAAGAACAATTTCCATTTAGAGAGAGTCCACAGTTTTAATATAACTTTTCAACAAAATTCCCATGCGGGCATGATGCACAAGTCGAAGACGCACCTCTGGGCGGTGGATAAGTTAGAGGCGGACGAAGTCACGGGCAACTGCTAGTTTAAAAAATAAAAACAAAACTATAGAAAAACATTCCACAAAAAATATTCTAACCTTACGAAGTCGATGAAGTTGAAAATTCAATTTTTTCATTTCCCATGTAGTGAGAGAAATCGGAAGTAATTTCATTGCACGTTTAAGAGCATCAATTAAGCACTTGAAAGTCATATTTTTTTTTCATTTAACAGGATTAAACTATATAGAAACTGAAATTTAGGAGGAATGTGTGTACCTGTGAAATGGACGTAGGTAAATCATATTTCTCAAATGAAATAGTTCGCCTCGATTTAAATATTCAGTGCGTCCTAACATATCCCATAAATTGATTGATTGAAAACCCAAAAAATACAATTCAACTCCATACATAAATTGACCGGAAATAACTTCGAACATTTTATTAAAAATGCATCAATCTAAAATCAAGATTCATAAACTGTCAGTTAACGTTACTTACCTTAAACACTTAAATATATATATTTATATTTTATATATAAAAATGTATAATGTTCAAAAATTTCCCGTCACAATGTTAATCCATTTTAAATCCTTTCAGTGCTTATCCGCTAAATTCCGAACGATTGTTTGATGCAAATGTTAATTTTTTTTTTAGGTTGTTTCTGTTTTCTTTTTTGTTTATTTAAGTTTTGTGGCTGAATCCCCGTTGGGTAATTCTTATGTTGTCTCTACTGGAACATTGCTTTCTGCCTCAGGCAATGCTGCCCACACACCGCTGCCAGAGCGGGTTTTACGGGTCTGTACAATACCGTCCATAATATCCAGTTGAAGGTTATGTATACTGCCACGATGGTCTGTCAACGGGGGACCCTGGAATCCACTTCCGCGCCGACTGTAAATTAAATGTGAATTTCAAATCAGAAAAGGAAACTTGCCCATAAAGTTTGCAACAACAGAGTGCTATATCCATGTATATGTATTTTGAACAAGTATAACTACTTTATGTACCTTGATGAAATTGGTAGTCCGGATATGGACTCCCTTCTGCTTCTACCAAACAATGGGGCACAAGCTGAAATTGTCACAACCGAATGTCTACGGCCGCCAGCAGCCGGATTTTGTTTTTGTGACAAGGTAGCTAGAAACTCGACATCCTTGCAACTCAGAGTGCCACCTTCACCACCAACTTCGGACAAACGACGCACCTGACTTGCGGTTATTCCTTCGGTTATTTGTAGTGATGGCAATGAATGTTTTCGCCTCTGTTGCATATCAGGGAATGGACACAACAGATACGGATTGACCGGTGAATCTGAATCTGAGTTGTCATCGCTGGTTGATTTTTTTCTTTGCTCGGCTGTGTCAGCATCGTCGTCGTCGGCGACATTTGTCTCCTCGACAACGATTAGGGGCTCTTGTGTGCTTAGATTAAAAACTGGGGTAAATGAAGCTCGTCGCATGTTTATATTGCTTTCTGTTTGTTTGTTTGTTTGTGTTTTTCTTGTTTAAAAGCCGGATCGATTGTCCCTGAAAGAGAAAATTAGATTCGAGTAAAAACATTCTTTCGTATGTAGGTATAGGTACATATATTTTTGGAAAACAGGTAAACTAACAAAGACGAGAATCAATAAAAATAAATATTTGAAAGGAAGTTCGCATCGCTGAAGACCCTTTTCTTTTGAAAATTCAAAAATCTTCAGCTCGACTCTTGACGACAACTGGGGCTCTAACGTTTATTAATAAAAAAAAAATTGGAGCATTGTCAATTTCGCAATCCATTCATTCTGCTCATGCAAAATTTAACAAACTCCATTCTCACCTGATTCTATGAACAATAAACTGTATTTATTGCTGGCTTAATCCGTTTTAGGACAACAACCTGTTACCAAAAGTTTGGCCGAATCCTGAATTTTAATTAAAATGTTTTTGTTTATAAAAGGCTGCTACACGAAAACATTTTATACTGACTTCCATTACCTTTGCTGTGCGCACTGATATCCAAAATATTCATAAATCTCCATGATTGGACCTTGGGATTGACAAAAAAAAATTAAACGGAATGATGTCGATTTCGTTTGAAACTCTATACAAAGATGAAGGGTTATGTTATTCGGGATAACCCCGCAGTTGGTGGAAACGATACATTTTGTAATTTTTCTGAAACTCTCCAAGAAAAAGGTGTTCTTGTGTCATTTTAGTTCTTCATTGAAATTCAATGTTGGATGCCGATTTCAAGGAATATGTAAGCCAGACACAGCATTTACGCCTTATTATCAAGGAACAAGTAAACCGAACACAATTCTTCTTTATTCTTTCCATCCAAATATTTCGGCAGCAAAATTTAATCTACTCGCCAAAACTTCTGAATGTGGGGGAACGATTTTGTCTGAGGAATTTTGAGGCATGGCCTTCAACCAGAGCAATTTTTGTTTAAAGGTTCTGCTGCTGCATTGCTTTATCCACGTAATGTAAGACAATGGCCGTTGTAAATGGAATTGTACTCAGTATTTTGTTTGCCTGATACATATTTTTTTATTTATTTTTAATAATATGCGGACTCTTAATTTGGTTTTTATAGCCTTATAGCAATATACAAAGCACAATGCAAGGATTATGAAGAGAAAAAAGGGTTGAACAGGACACATATGTATGTGTACCCAGAATATTAGAATCAGGGTGATATTGTGGTAAGGAATTAACATTCCACATTCATGTAGTAGGTATACTGAAAGAAGCGTTTTTACATATTTGAGAATACCTAATTTTTTTTGAAGTGGGGGTATCGTCGTAACGTTTACGACACTGACAAAGTTCTAAATATTTCTTTCAACAATACATTTTTTTTAGAAATCTTTCAATATCATCCGAGTGGCATAAATGCAACCAGAACACTATAGCCCATAAATGGAACTTCAATACACTGCGCGAGTCTTACCCGTTGCACAATCCTGTTCAATTCAGAGTGAAATGCGATTATAGTATATAATAGATGCAGTTCAGCTTATTTATAATTTTATGCAACGTTTCTGAGCTTTTTCAATTCGATTAGTATCTTTCTTAAAAAGCGGAGACCAAACAACGCAACAATGGGACGAACTAAATTTACGAAATTTACAAGTGTTCCAAAACAAGAAACCTAAACCAGACATCGCATTAGTTCTTGATATACTATAATCAAAGTGTAATATAAAAGAAAGGTGAGGAAATAATAAGACAATCAGATCTTAATGACATATAACTCTTTGCAACAGCACATCAATTATCATCAAATAATATAGGCATCGAGGGCCTTGATCAAGCATATATTTTAATATTGAACCTCAACAAGTTCAAACACCAATCATTCAACTGTAAAAGTGTGTCTTTTTCAAAATTAAAATAGTCAGGTACCGATTTAAGTTCGACAGTGAACATAAGACAATTTGAAAAGACCAAAAGTGACTGCATTTAGGCACGCCAGATAAAATCTGAATTTTGAACTTATTTTTACTAATTGGTTAGCGACAACATGAATAGTTAATCCAATTAAGGATTGTTGAACGAAAACCGAAAAATGACATTTTTTTAATTTTATGGCTTACCTTTTTAAATACTTTTGAAAATCTACTGGGTCGAGGACAGAGGAGAGGAGCAAAACATTTTCATGTGCTTCAAACTTGAATCCTTCTTTCGAACAATCGGAAGAATGTTCAACGAAGAGAAGATTAGTGAAAATCGAAAGTGCAGTTATTTTATAATAATGCCTTGAAATGTCACGTTGAATGAGTCTACTTAGGATGTGGCCTACTTCAAAATCTAAAAAGATATCAGGTTGCGACATCCTTAATTTTCCTATTATTAAGAGATGAAAGGGAGTAAATTCTCTTGAAAAAGGGTAAGATATCTAGCAGTAAATGACATTCGGGCAAAAAAAGTACGGTAAAGTAGTTTGTGGCCATATGACTTGCTTGGTTTACGGTCTCTCGATTCCATCCCTAAATTTTGGTCTTCCCATATAGTCCAATGAAGAATCAATTTCAATATGTCTTAGAGTTCTTTTGCTAGGGTTAAAATTTGATAGGAATTGCACCGGATCTCAAAGCTGGTTACAAAAAAAGAAAATTCAATTCAAAATTTGGGAATTCATTGCACTTACTTCTTGAACAATGTTCCATTTCATTAAGCGCAAAACGTTGACTGTCATTGGCTCGAATTCTAATGCATTAATATGTCTGTGAGCTGGTCACACAGCTGATAAGTCAAAATAGCCATTAGCTATATGTAATATGTTTTTACAAATAATTTAAGAAAAATTGAAAGATTTTACCATTTACCATACAACTATTCTAATGAAGCCTCAAAATATTTGATAAAAATTCTTTTGCATTGGTAACATGAAAGGTAACAAATTATAGAGGAGCCATCTGTGAGAACGAATAGATGGGCTATTAGGGAAAAATGGAGTGTTAACAAGATCAGAGGCTAATGTCTTCATCTCTGTTGGACCAAAGGGGTATGCTCATTTTCGGCCCGGAGTATACACCAATGAGTTTGGTATCAAATTAAAGGTTGTTCTAAGCCGGATACATCTTCAAAAATATTTTGTCGATAACTCATGGGAGATCTGAGATATTTGAGATTGAAGGTGGGAAAGTGCAAACATTAAAAATCAGCACTTTTTCGACATAAATGCTTATATCTTTGGATTTAAGAAAGCTAGAAAAATCACAGTGGTATTAAATTAAAGCTGTCAAACATATCTTTCAAGTGAAATAATAATTACATTTGTTAGATTTATATGTATTGAGATATTTTTAATTGAAGCCTTGAAAAACAGCAGTTTTTAGACAAACTTTTGTTCGATAATATCTTTTGAAATTCAATGACGACATTTATTTCTTTTAACACAGTTAAGTAGCCTAGTTTACAGCCTTTATTTTCATATACAATTTATCGGGGTTACCCTAATAATTTTGATTATAACCAACAAATCTTTCGAATTATGCCTCAAACGAAAATATTATGAAGTTTCTCTTTTTTAGTTATTCTTATATATTTAGTTATGTAAGCATGTCTTTTTGAAAAGGTACTTACAACATTCTGAGCAGTACCATTAAATAGTTTCTGAAAGCTTAGATGAAGCTGAAATGATTTTGATAACCTTCATCTCTAAAATGTTAAAAGAGTACCATATGAGTGGCATAAGCCTATCCTTCTGGATAGTTTTAACTTCTTTGCAGCACTCACAGTATTATCTGGTCATGAATTATATTCTAGCAGATTTTTTTTTATAGAAAATAGTTTAAATAGGAGACGAATTTATTTTACGATCATAAATGTTTGTTTTACGCGCTTTAATTATAATTATCATATTTTGTTTAGTTGTGCAACTTATCGATTGAAATAAGTACTTTATTATTAAGAGGAGTATATCCGAAATTATGGCTCTTATAATAAACAAGGACCCAATCAACAATCTCCCAGCAGGTTTACACTTATCAATATATTCTTAATTAATAGGTGGTAGGATTCAAGCATACTTTTAAGTCGGAAAGTATAATTTCTGTTTTGTCAACTAAGAACATTTTTTTCATCTAAATCTTAATTCTCTTCTATTTAAGTCTGTGCAAGAAATGTATATCTTTCAGGTCATCTGAATAGTTAAACAATTTTAATTAATTTATCAGTATTCTGACTAAGAAAAGAGATATAAAGACGTGTGAACTTATTGAAACAAAACTTTTTCCTTAAAAAACACTATGACGTCGCTTCCATTTTTCTTTTGTAACCCAAGAAATATAAGACTTTTGAAAATATTAAGGCAGGCAGGCAGCATCGTCATTTGTAGGGTCCTTAAAGACTTTGCATATCCTTATAAGTCATAACACATACTTAATTGGCTTTCAAAATTAGATTTTTAACTTGCAATCGCTCTGGATGTGGATACATATTTTAAATACTCAAAACTATAAAAGATTTTGCTCATATTTCGAAGTGTTTTCAATCTTTTAGGAAAGATATTTTGTAAATAGTCTGGGAAGCTTGTTTTAATTTTTTAATGTCAGATTAATTTTATTAAGGATTAATGATTATTGAAAGAAATAATTTATTTTGCTTTCATCCTTCTAAAAGTATGCAAAAAAGTATTTTACTCATAACACGTGTGTTATGATTATGATGATGATTAACAGGACATATAAGCGGCTATTCAATGTTACTGCAATTGCCTAGTAGGTCTAAGAACGGTTGGACACTGCGCTCTTGTTTTGACTATGATATTATCGAACAAAAGTTTGTCTAAAAACTGCTGTTTTTCAAGGCTTCAATTAAAAATATCTCAATACATATAAATCTAACAAATGTAATTATTATTTCACTTGAAAGATATGTTTGACAGCTTTAATTTAATACCACTGTGATTTTTCTAGCTTTCTTAAATCCAAAGATATAAGCATTTATGTCGAAAAAGTGCTGATTTTTAATGTTTGCACTTTCCCACCTTCAATCTCAAATATCTCAGATCTCCCATGAGTTATCGACAAAATATTTTTGAAGATGTATCCGGCTTAGAACAACCTTTAATTTGATACCAAACTTATTGGTGTACACTCCGGGCCGGATGTCCCTTATAAAATGAGCAATCCCTTTGACTGTTGTACCGGTATGGTGGGTCCAACATTGGCTGACATCAAAATTTGGAAACAAAAGATGTGTGATTCCAATCAAGATATACATATCTGCATACTCCTTAGCTTAGCAAAATCATTCAGCGTTTAATAAAACAAAAACGAAACTGTGCATCGTGTAGAGATCGAAAAACGCAATCTTCCTTCTCAATAACATACTTAGTTAATATGTCATTATTGTTTTCCTAACCTTTAACAAACTTAAGCTTACGCCCACAATATAATTCAATTCACTCGCCAAAGATTTTTGAATTTTGTAATATTAGTAAAATGTTTTAATGATCTTAAAATATGTCTGACTACGCAAAGATTTTCAAAATAAAATATGAAACAGCTTCTTCTTCAAAGCCAAAAAGGGTCTTGCCTTTGTTTTTGTGTGGGCTTGGCCTCTCATCTCTCAACACTTTAAATACTGTGCTAACCAACTACAATAACAATTTTTCTCCAATCTTGTGTCCAGTCAAAAAAAAATGTAAATGCAAAAAAAACTGCTTAGTGAATCCTTAAGAGCCTGAGTAATGGATTCTTAAAAGAAGCAAAATGTTTTTTTGCAAAAGCAAAACAAATTTCTTCAGTCAAAGCAAAATTGTTTTCCGCTTGAATGAAATAAGTTCTCATTCAAATTCTATAGCATAGACGAGATAAGAGATACTACCACTTACGGAGTAAGGAAAAAGAAAATAAAACATAAGGTTTTATTTATACTGTTATGGTTTTCAGAATTCCCTTGACAATTGGAAAATTATCTAAGAGGACTCAGGGAACGTCATGGAAACAAGTTATATGTATGAAGCCTCACCTGACAGCTCAATAAAATTGAATATGTGTTGTGTATATTCTATAAACATTTGAGTATGTAATATTCACAGCACAGTAGTTATTCCCTTTGTAGTCTTAAAGGACTTAGAAAAAAAAAATTAAGACGAAAAATCTGGGGAGAGAATCTCTTTGATGGTTACACTTGAATCATCAAATATTCGTTGATGGCATGGACATGAACACGTTTTCTTTTTTTTATTATTTCGATGCCGATACAAACATGGACCACCTTTGAATTTGATTTTTTATTGCCAGATGGGTATTCGGAAAACATATGAAATAAAAGTAGAAAGCTCATATTGGATCGTTTTTATTGTGTATAACAAAGTTTAAACAATTTGAATGAAATAGTCGCAAACTGATTACTGACAAAAAGAAAAGAACTCCCGTATTGCTTGTTTATGTTTACAATCCTATATTTAGCGCACAAGAGGTGAATGTTATTAAAACCGTCGTTATAAAAAAAAAAAACTCAAAAAATCACGCATCTGAAAATAATTGGATTATTGTGTAAAGTGTTTATTTTTTGTTGAGTCTGTTTGAGGATTACCCGTTGGCTGTTTTTATGGAAAAAATTGAAATATTGCATGCATACCAAGTATACTTCAATACTTGCTGAACACAAAAAAAACGTCCTGGATGCTATTTTTGCCATGCAAGCCAAAACACATCGTCAGGTTGTGTATTTATTACGTTTATAGCTGCAAATTGATTGATACATGAAGTAGAGAGACATGAAAACATTCAATTTGTAGACATTCCCTAACAGCAAAAAGCTTCTGGTAAATATTTGTAAATCAATTTAAAAATGAAAGGCAGATTTTAACCTTTTAGAAAGGAAACATTTTTTTTTTATTAAAACAATTTTGAAGGAATAGCGCGTGGATAACAGTGCCTCATCAGTGGCATTCTCCATTTTAAATCGACTCCAATTGAACCAGACACCAAAATCTCGCAAACAGAAAGACCGCAAGCTATAAGACCGCAAACTACTTTCCCACGCTACTCTTGTCCGATTTATATAGATAGATATTTTTATTGTAGCATCAATTTTGTATATTTTTCTTAAACTAAATTGCACAATTTACAGAGATGTGGAATTGATCTACCTTACTGCTGTTAATAATTATTAAGTAAATAAATAAAACATTCATTTAAATTAAATAATATTTAATAATATTTAATATTTATGGCAAAAGAAGAATTTTTACATTTAAAATTTAAATAAATAAATAAAAATAAATTGGGTTGGTAGTGTTTTCCCGGAAATCGACTTCCCGGATCACGATTGCCCGGAAAACACTTTCCCACACTACTTTTTCCAGTGTAACGATTGCCCGGAAAAAAATCCTAGCTTTTTTCATAGGAAACTAATCCTTTTTTGTTACTCAAAGTTATGGGAACTAAGGAGATCGAAATCTGATACCTTTTTCGATTTTTCTAACAATTTAAGCCACACCCTTTTTGAAAAACAGAAATTTTATGAGACACCAAACGTTGAGAATCATGGAGAACGAAGCATTCCAATTTTTCGTTCACATATTTCTATATAAGCAGTTGCTTTTTTGGGAAATCCAAATCAGTCAGTTCCAGATTGTTCATGCTAGGGAGGGGTCACGCCGGTGCTTTTGTTTTTTTTTTTTTAAATAAAATACAAAGTTCTAGTTTAAAATTCGCGCGAATTTTAAACTATAACTTTGTTTTTTATTTTATTGTTTATAAAAGATATTTACCCTATTCCTCTGAAGGATAAAACGTTCTTTCAAGAACGAAGAATAATTCAAAAAGAGATATGACCTTAAATTGTTAGTAATAAATAATAATGTTTGAGACAAATGGCTCTGCGATACTCATTCAATTGAATGGCTAAAAAATTTAACTTGTTAAAGTATGATTCTATGACCTTACATCAGTTTTTTTCAGCGTGCGTCATCCAATTGTTGTTTAAGCTGTATACAATGTTCTAGATATTTGTTAACAACAAAATCCCAAACATTTCTCCCAAACATCATGTACGTCTATTTTTAATTTTTTCATTCCAAAATAAAAATTTTAACAAAAAAAACCCGAAAAAAAATGTCGAAAAAGCAATATTATTTTCCGTCCAAAGAAGTGTTCCTTAAAACATAAAGATTTCTAAGAAAAATATTGGTCTCAACCTAAAATCAAAACTAACAAAATTAAAAAACAGAAATTTTGCATATCATACATTCCAATACGAAATGGTAATTTCGGAATAAATTTCCAAAATAGTGCTAGACCCCGGAAAAAAATAGTACCATTTCTTTTTCCAAATAGTAGTAAATCCCGCAACCAAAAAATTTCCGTGCAATCGTTATCCGGGATTTTACTTTCCGGGCAGTCGTTATGCACCGCTTCCAAGAGTATAAATCTGTCACGAAAAAGTGCTTCTCAACTTAGCCGTTCGGAACCGGCGGCGATAAATTGTAGGTCCCCTCAATTCTTCTCACGCACCCAGAGAATTGTTGATGAGAGTAAACCACAAAAGCCTTGGCTCTTCAAGATCTGTCGCGCCAATGTATTTATTTTCTTTATATCCATCTCCAACATGACATGAAGTTCGTTCGTTGTCATTTGACCTTTTTCATGAAATCTTCTTTACGCCACTAAAAGTTAAGAATTAAGAAGAGGAAATCGAAATACTATTAAAGTAATGAATTTGGCTACACCTTTTAAAAAAATATAAATTTAGGAGACACCAAATGCTGAGAATCAAGGAGAACGAAGCATTATAATTCTTTGTTCAAATTAATTGTGGCAGATGAGATAAGGTTGTTCGATGTTTCACTCTTAAGTTTTTCATAGGTATATGTTTTCAGCCTTCAAATTTAAAATTAAAAAAAACCAAAACAGAATTCGTTAAAAAGAAAAAAACTCCGAATAAATAAAAAGTTACTGAATTGTCAAAAAATCCTTTTGCTAACGACTTTTTACTTTGGATTTGATTGTGTTTCAAAACAATTCACTTTATTCTTCGCAATTACCTAAATATCGTGTTCTTCAACTTAAATGGATTTAGTATCCATGTCCAATTCTCCGAGAAAAAACTTATATCTAAGGTCTCTATAACAACGAAGGTACTTATAGTAAGAATGTGTTTATTTCTGTCTTTTCTAACTTTCGAAAGTTTAATCATAACAGTCTCATGATTTTCTTGAACAAATTGCTCTGTAATTTTTTTTTTTTTTGCTTTTCATTGATCCGAAGTCCTTTGGAACTAATGAAAAAAGTTTTTTGCCTAAATACTCGTGCACGCAAAAGTTTCTTAAACTTTTCTCTGTGAACTTTTTTTTTAAATCTTCTATAAAAACATAAATCTGAAATAGAAAGTATCTTGAACAATTTATCTAGATGCGAACACAAACGTTTCTTGACCCTCACGCTCTAGTGTTTTGACTTGTCCTTAAATGACATTCCAGTTTAATTACTTCGAAAATCAAATGTTCAACAACAACTGTTTCTTTTCCTTATGTCAATAATTAAAGAACTAACTTTGCTTCTCTTGTGTTTTAATGAAAAACAGCATAGTTGCTGCAGATAGCTTCTTTTACTTTTTAATAAGAAAAAGTAGAAAAGAGTTTAATGAGCTAAAACTTGATATGTGGCTCTGACAATGAAAACGAAAAATGGAGTCGATTGATGATGGGATATCGGCAGGTTTTCAATTTTTGAGCATTTCATAATTCTCATTTCAAAATCTCATTGACTTCCGACATGCTCGGAATACAAATTATGGCCAATCTGATTGCAAACTAGGGGAAAAAAACACTGTCGCCAAAGAGCATTATGGGCCAATACGTCTCAGGGGACAATTAGGGAGGTAACGACTAAATAACCCCAAGGAAAAAATTCTTTTCTTCTGCAGAATAACGAAAAGAAGGATAATAGAATTTTGCAAAACAACACAAAATATGTACAATTCAAAGATAATAATCGAAATCGGCTTAACGATAATAGAGAACTGGAAGACTGGAACAAAAATTGGTTTTTGCAATTCTTTCATTCTCTACCTACCTAAAAATGAATGGTTGGAAGCTGAAAGAAGTTTAGTTAAACAGTTATTGTTATTGAGAACTTTTCTTCCAAAGTATTTTTTGTTGCTTAATTGTAGTAATATTTTCAAAAATATTTTTCAATTTTGCTTTCATTAAGGTCCAGTTCTCGATTACTTTGGCGTTTAAGTTAGGCTGAATTTGACCGATGGCATCGATTGTGTTGTCTTTGAGAGAAGTGGTGGTTGGCGGCTTTTTCGCATAGACCTGCGACTTTAAAAAGCCTCACTAGAAAAAGTCTTAAGTGGTCAAATCTAACAATCTTGGTTGCCCATTACATCGTCGGTTCGGCTCGAGATAATTAAGCCATGTAACCTCTCGTGCAGACTATATCGTTTGTGTCTTGAGCTGTGTGGAACGTGGCTTCATCCTGTTGACACCATAATATGTCTTCGGTGCTATCCAATTTAGGCCATAAGAAGTTTGGCGATCATTGACCTATAGCGACGTTGCACAAACCTGAGCACTTGGCCGTATTCGAAGAAAAACCGACTAAAAAGAATCAACGGCATTGTTCATCAACAATGTCAGTTTTAATTAGGACATCATTGAAAATCTAGTTTTCTTTTGAATAGGCGGTGACAAGAGGCCTCTATTCATGACCAAGCTGTTTGTCCCTACCGATGGACAGTCATCAAAATTCAGCAGAGTTTGAGTAAACTAAAATGTAACTAAAAACTACTGACTATCCTTTTTTTTATCTTACTCACACTTTTTTCCTCTTTACTAACCATCCAGTTTTGTTTACCCTTTTGATTTTTCCATTTTATATAATTTTGTTTTTTGTCCTTGCCAAAAATTTTGCCGTCAGCTCTTTAATTTCAAGGGTTAAAAAGAAAGAGTTACGCTTTGTTAATTATTCCAAATAAAAAGAGGGACTGTATTTTGTTTTGTCCTTTATGTTTCGAGTCCAATTATAATAAATCGTCCTTTTGCCTTTTTTTTTCTTATTGTTAGGTTTCATCTTAAAAGCACTTGAAATGGATAACCCAATAAAAAGATTCCCTGCCATTAAACAATTTGTTTCTTTCTCTTTCATTCTTTTTTGTTGTGAAATTGTTACCTTGTCTTGAGCTTCAGTCTTGAATATAAATTGCGTCAGAAGAAGCGAACATGCGACCTAGTTTTTGATTTAACCATGAAAATTCGTTTTGAGACATGATATTCCTGAAATTGAAACACCATCACATGTCTAGCACGGATGGTATTTTTTTGTATTTCGCCTTCTAATGTTACTTGAAGTAAACGTGACATTATCGATGGTTGAAATGTCTTTCACCAAAGTATGGGTATTCATTGCTAATGATGTTTCTGCATCTGTCATAATGTATAATTTTCTTTTTTCTTTACTCTTCTTAAGTCACGTGGAGTTCCTGAAAAGTTGCATGTGGATATATGCGCAATTGATGAGTTCTCAATTAATGCGAGGTGTTTCAATAGCAATTGTATGCAGGCGTAGGATGGTTGGCATCGTTGCGGTTGGCAGCCAAAAATATCTACAATAACTGGATTTGGAAAAACAGAAAAAATCCGAAACTGTAGTCCTTTTAGTCGAGTGGGGAAAATTTCTAACAAATCGGGTTGAAAGCAAACAATTACTGTGTAATCAATAAGAACAAGTTCTTACACATCATTAAACACAGACGTTATATGACTCGACACGAAGAACGTAACGGGGCTTGTCGATACTGTGGAATAAAAAAAATTTGGACACCTTATACAAGTGTTGTGTTTTCAGAGCTTCAAATTAATGAAAAAAGTGTATTTATTTTAATGGAGTCGTCTCTAAGCAATTACTGCGAACAGTTTCCGACCTAATAATTGCGTACTAATATCTAAAATGAAAAAGCAATTAAAAAAGATTGTTTTGAATAAGTGAAGATACATAATGCTAAATTAACTGCTCTTCTTGAACAGAAGATTTTATTTCATACAAATTAACACCGAGAGAATGTTCTTAATGGGTCATTTGAGGCATTCACAGTGAATTTGATTATAATCCAAGGAAGATCTTTCGCCCTTCGGCCAGAGGTAGTTTTTAATCGACTTTTAATTTGTTCAAAAGGAGGTACTATGTACTCTCGTCTTAATTTCTTCTTTGGATTCAGCTAAAAAAAAAATGTAATAATCTTTCCGCAGGCGATTTTTAGATAAAAATAGTAGCATAGTAGGTACTTATACCTTTATATTCCTCGTAAATAATATTTTCAAGTCCTTTTTTGCTCAAAGAATAAAAACGAGTAACGCAATCAAATTAATTTAAAGCTTTTATAAGTTTAATTAAATTGTTCACTTGAATGGAAAAAGTTAAAGTCAAATCCTGTATGTGTGGACTGTACAGATGAAGAGAATGAAAAGGGCAAAAATGAACATAAAGAGGGGAGACATCTTTTATTGTAGAGAATGAGAAAGTCCGTTCGTTGTGTTGTCAGTAAGGTTTAGCAACAATACCTACATTTCCTTGTAGGATTTGCCTTCTTTGATGAAGGGACATTACATTATGTTTTTGGTTTTGTTTCTTCTAGCTATAGAGTGACTCTACATTGTTTCATGTATGGCATTGAAAAGGACTACAAATATTTTTGAAATATGTAATTTGGACCTTGGTTACGAATGATTTAACCTGGACTTGTTGCATTTGTGATGTCAGAATGTAATCCTTTTAACTAAATTATTGAGTGCCAGATTTGATATGGTTATCAGAAATGAAAGTTGAGATTTCAATTCAGCCTTTGACCTTGATATTATAGTCCTGCTGCCCCCTACCCATGTCAACTTGAATTGAATTTCAAAATAAGAAAAAAGAAGTAAAGTGAAAGGGTTGGTTTTTCTGTCCTTGGACGGATTTTATAATAAATTATTAATATCTGTTATTGATATTTCATTAAATTTTAACGAAAGTGTACGAAATTTGTGTAGATAGCTACTGCTCAAAAAATGTTAACATGTTAAATCAATTCATAGCTTAGAGGTTAGGTGCGTTGGCTGCTAGGCAGAACGTCGTGAGTTCGAATCCTACTCGTGCCCATAGCTTTTATTTCATCTTTCACGGGCACTCTTGCGAAGAACTGACAAAACTTACAAGAGTATCAATTGTCATGAAAAAGTGCTTCTCAACTTTGCCGTTCGGAATCGGCGTTAAAATTGTAGGTCCCCTCAATTCTTCACACGCACCTAGAGAATTATTGATGAGAGTAAGCCACTTAGGCTTTGACTCTTCAAGAGCTGTCATTCTATTTATTTTAATAAATTCGTTATTATTAAATCTTAAAATTGGCTAACGTGATTGTGTTTTTTCATCACTTGGATGCAATATTGTTGGCAATTTTGAAAGTAAGCAAAATTCAAAAGATAAAAAATAAGACAAATATCGTAAAATTCACCTGACACAACACAACGTGTGTGTGTGAAAATATGAATTTCTCTGATAAATAATTTAAATCCTACTACAATACCTTAATCGATTGCTTCAGTAAATAAATAAATAAACAAATCGAAGATCAATTTGATATGATTAAGATATAGCCTAGGCAAGGCTTGTTTTCAATCCAAATTGTGCAACAAGTGAATTAAACTACAGATGACTGAAACAGAGGAATAGGAATAAAAAGATCATAGGTTGTGTCGATGGGACCCAAGTAAAAACAGTGAGACCTCACGAAGAAGCTTCAAATTTGAATAACAATAGGAAGGGCGTTTTACTTGTACTTACATAATTGATAATGATACTTTTGATAAGTGAATGCATATCAACAAATACGGTTTATTTGTTCCTTCTTATAGCGTTTTTTTTTTTTTTTTGGTAATCCGGAATTGGTACACAGAACTGTCCGATTCCGGATAGCAAACGAACAGGCAAATACATTTTTTTGCTTCTAATGGTTGAATTCCTATGTATTTGTAAAACATCATATGCAGAATTGCAGATGACATGACATTGTTTTTATTTTCTTTGTTTGTAAACATGGTGGCGAGTACGTATGTGCAAATGTGTGCATGTATGCGTGATTCTGTTTTGATTCCGACTTCAAATTCGGAATCGTTTTTCTGTTCTATACAGAACAGGAACTGTCATCTTGTGCCAAGTGAACGAATTCAGAATCGTTCGGAACAGTTCCGGACGACCAAAAAAACGCTATTAGAGTTGTGAAGATATAGACACAAACTTACTGCAATTGTACTAATTTCACTGACAGTTCACAGACATAAAAAAAAGTGATTTGGATGCGTTCAGAAAATGGAATAAACCGAATTACAGAGCATCTATTTTAATTTTAGAAATTCCAGAAAACAAAAACGATTTATTGAACACCCAAAATTAATTTTCGCCAATCGAATTCATCAAAAGTGAAAAAATGCTGAGCACGGGCGAGGAGAGGACGGGTACCTAACTGAGTTATTCATTGTTCATTCCCATACTCTTAATTTTTTGTTTGTATTGAAATTCATACAAACATTAGTTTAATGTTTTCAACTAAATGAGACTATGTATATACTTTTTTGACAACTGTCAAATTTTATGTGTCTTTTGCTTACAATATAAAAATTATGTTCGCGTACCCTCCTAAAACAGTCAAATTTTACGAAAAATTAAGAAATTTTACCAAATCCTGTTCGCGTACAGAAAAATTTAGTATAATTTTTAGTAAAAAAAGAGCGCTCACGAGAGAGTAAAATATTTCCTCAACCTACTTTTTTAGCCCAAAAAATTTCTTTGGGCTGATTTGTGAAGAGTGTCATTTTTGATTGAAAATAGCAAATAAATAACTAAATTCAGGGGCCGAATTACGGCATCCGTTATCGAATAATACGATACTGAATTGTGTGTGTTTGGCATTCGCTCTCACGATATCGAGCGTAATTTCATTCGACACACAAACAGCTCACTGATAGGGCAACTTGCTAAAAAAAAACTAAATTTTTTTTTCTTTGAGTTATCTTATTATCAAATTGTTAGCCAATAATTTAATAAGATCAAGATTTTCCTATCCAAAGCTTCACCAATTTCGTCTTTGTTAACAGTCAAACTGAGTTTTTTTCATAAAAAAAAAATAAATTAATATTTCTGCCTTTACTATTTCCCTCAAGTTTTGTTTATTTATTTGTTGATTGGGAGTGATATGAACGGATGACAAAACTGATCCAAGATTCCGAACGACTGAGTTATTTGAGAACTGCTTTCTAGTGACAAGTGATACTGTTGGAATCTTTGATGAAATATAAAAATATTTTTTTTTTATTCGGACAAAACGCAACAACAAGCCACAGAACACAACAATTTATGGCTTTTTTCTCGAAAACTTTGCTGATTGCGTAATTCTACGTTTTGGCGATGCATAAAGTGACAACCAAAATCATGTGATTTAGCAATTCACTTCGTTCTTAATTTTTCATTGTTCATTGTTTCACCAAGCATGTCTTGAACAAAATGTCAAAATAGACAGTTTTAAATTAGATGTCATTTTGGACATTGTCGAAGAATAAAGCTATTTCTTTTTACCTAAAAGACAAAAAAGTAGTGAACATTTTTCTCTCCAAGCTGGATCCTTGACAACAGCTGATAAAAGGACACCTTGATTTTTGGACGCATCTGCATGAATTAAAATCTAGCCAAAGATGTAGCCAAAAACTGTATGGGTCTTACTGTGACACAGTTTAAAGATGGCAATATAGAACAAATGGACAGTAGTGGACCATATATCAAAACGATTTTACAGTTATAGAAGATGACAAAACTGGCGTAGCACTTATGTGACGGTAGGGAATCTCAACTGTGGACAACTAGCTAGGTACACAACTAACTGGCTACGGTGGAGGCATTTATTGATGACATAAATTAGTTACTGTAGTACCACCTTATGCCACGAAGGCATTTGAAATCCAATTTTTGAAACTTGTGCTTTTTTTGACAAAATTCCTGGTTTCAGTTTACTATTGCACCACCTTACAATTTTGTGAACTACAATCGTTTTTACCACAAATTTGTAAAAAAAAAAATTAATTTTTGTATTTTGTAAAATTCTGTAGTCTAAAATTTGTAAAAATATGATTTTTGGTTGCACGAAAATAAGTTTGTAATTGTAAATTTGTGAAAAATCTACTTTATTGCGAGTTTCTGTTGCATAATATAAGTGAGGATCACAAATTTATTTCAATTTGTAAAATAATTCTACACGTGACAGACCGTGTGTAATTTTGTCTACAAATTTTTTTTTCAAATTAAATGTCCGATCCTCAAAAAAGGAGATCCCCTGAACTGCACCAACTACAGAGGTATAAGTCTCCTTAACATCGCCTATAAAATCTTGTCTGCCGTGCTGCGTGAACTTTTGAAGCCCTTCGTCAACAACCAGTGTGGCTTCAGACCCGGAAAGTGCACCATCGATCAAATATTTACCCTACGGCAGATCTTGGAGAAGACCCAGGAACTTCAAATCGATACCTACCAGCTTTTCATCGATTTCAAGGCCGCGTATGACAGCGTCTATAGAGACCAATTATATAGAGCAATGTTTAGTTTTGGCATCCCAGAGAAACTCGTCCGTCTGTGAAAGATGACAATGGAAAACTCACGCTGTTCCATCATGGTCGGAAAAAACCTTACGGCCGCTTTTGATGTCAAAAAAGGTTTAAGACAAGGCGATGCGTTGTCATGCGCGATTTCTTCAAGACCATTCTTGAAAAGATTGTGCAAAGCTCCAACGTCAACACCAGAGGCACAATCTTTCAAAAGTCCGTCCATAATTGGAAGAACACAGCGTGATGTCAGTGGAGCGTTTGTGAGTCCGAGAGCAAGACCAAGTTAATGCTGTTCACAACAACGTTAGATGTCGTTTTGTTGAGAATTTGTAACGAAATACTCATGTGAATAGTGCTTAACAGCCAAATTCTATTCGTGTTCCACACACGAACAAAAACTTCGCAAGTAATTAACCTCAAAAATCATTATTTTTGGTATTGGTTGATCAATGCTCTCGCGAAGAATTTAAACTGTCATGTGAAAGAAATGTCAAAATCAACGAATATTCCTTCATTCGTTGATTGTTTGGCCGTTCTCCTTTAGTCGTTTACGCAGCAGCAATAAACAAAGATTGAAATCAAAATTTGAAGCTTACAAGTTTCAAACATAAATGGTGCAACGGTAAATTGTAAATTTATTTTACACTTATTTTTAGTTGGTGCAAAGTAAATTCATATACAAAATTTTTGGTTGTGGATTACAAGTACAAATTTGTGGTTGTAATTTGTAAACTGATGCAATGGGGAACAGATCATTTGGATAATTCAACATTAGGTGCCCTTTTGAGCTGAAAACAAACCTAGAAAATTAACCATTGAAAGCAATGAAAAATTTATCTGTAATTTATTTGAATACAAAACAGTTCTGTGCTCATAATTTACGATTTTCATTATTAGATACTGCAATTTCCAAACAAAGAATGCGAAAGTATGTTTTTATTGGCATGGCAAATTAATTTGCGATTGTTAACTCTACCCTCCTCTTAACACTGGTTACAAAAACAAAGCAAACGAAAACTAATTTAAACATGAAACATGAACATAAACACAAACACTTAACCTAAGTAACAATAAAACACAGCTTAAAAATAATGTATGCCATCATCAAATCATATTTTTGACCTTAAAAGTCCTCAATTCGTGGAATAATAAAAGTGGTTATGTATGCACAAAATAAACAGACGCACATCCATTTACCTACTCTTCGTGTTTAATTTAAACTGTTGCTCTATATTTCATTCTGAAATGTTTGCCCATCACACTCAACTAATTTAAATTGCTTTTATGTTTTTTTTTTTCGTGTTGAAATCCTTTAAAATCGTTTTCACTCAGCAAGCCCATATGTATACCTACCTACCCTGAACGATAGAGATAGAAAGGTAGTTTCCATAAAAGCTATTTTAGAATTTTCATTTAAAATCGATATATTGATACATATAAGTTTGGAATGAGGTGGAGATAATTATAGACTTGTACATATTAAAAGAGGACTAATAAAAAATACATGCACACCAGATTCAAAAATATTTTGTCTCTACCTTATCTAGCTTGCTCCATAACTGATTTCTTCTTTTTAAAGTTTCCTTTTTTCTAAGCAATCAATTGAATTCCCTGAGAGATTTCCTTTATCTTCTTTCCGTTTTGCTTTCTCCTTTAATATATTTGAAAACAGAAAAATACCGAAAGGTTCAGGGAATTCTAATACGAAAAAAAAATCCAGGTTAAGCGAATACGAGTTACTTTTAAAAACAAAAACAAAAAGAAATTGTCTGATATTATGCGCATTAAATCATCTCACAAAACTTATAAAATATACAAAGTCACTTCAGTCAAAGGTATGTCAATATTACGCCACACCAAACACTAACCTTCACAAAAAGCAGAACAACGAAGGTCCCTGGACTACAAAGTCCTTTGTGCCCCAGAGTGCTCGTTGAGCTCAAGACAATATAATACTAGACGGCACACGAAGATGAAAAAATTTACTCTGTATCTACATCTAAATACCTAAAATTTCGTCGTTATTTCAAAAGGCAAAAAAAAAATGAGAGGATTTCACAAAACAACGATTCAAAATACCTTTATGAATTCAGTTGGAAAGGTTCAAACAAAACTTCTTACCTTGTATGATTGTACTTTGCCTTGTTTTTGTTTTATCCAAATTTAAGTTTGATTTTGATTTTTGTATGTGTATTTTTAAAACAACAGTTAAACGAGAGTCTGATGGCACTAAATGATGGTTTCACCCCGCGCAAAATAAAAACACACGTCCTGAATTTTTCCACACACTCATTCTATTAGATACTGGGCTGGAGAGGAGCGTGTGAAGCATAAAACTCGTAAGCAGGTTAGCGCGAAATTCAATTACCAGCGATGGTGATAAAAAGTTAAATTGCGAGAAAATTGATTTGTTGTTGTTTGAGGAGGGGATCTGTTGAGGTGGGTGGTGCTTATAATCGGTGGTTACTGGTTAGTTACGTTGATTTATTTCTTTTTTTTTCACTCTCACATTCACTAACTTTTCTTTGCACGAAAAATTTATTTTTTTATTTTTATTGCAAAACAAGAAATTATCAACTTTGTTTCTGTCGAAACCCGCTCCTATATTAGATGAGTCAAAACCACTCTCTGGTTTAGTTAACAAGGATGTTCTGGAATGCCATTATACCAGAAAAACAGTTGATATCATTGTCCCTCGTTTGGGAGCTGCTGTTGCTGCTGCGGCTGCTGTTGATGGCTTTAAGCAGATTTCTCTGGTATAGATTTGGTATACGCGAGAATGTATATCCTTCCTGACCGACCAACAGAACCGACCCGATGACTCTCCGTATCGTGTCGTCCTTAAAATATTTGCTCTCATTTACTTTGAGTTGTAAAACATAGGCCCTAGCATGAATATTCTTGTATATAGACATGAACAAACATATGTATATGATCTGGTATAAAATATAATATAAATTTTTGGTCCTCTTACTTTTTGCCTTTTTTTCTTATTGTGCTTTTAGGTTTCTGCTCTTGAAAGTCTGTTGACATGGTAAATGATGCTTTTCGCTGTTGCGCATCCATTTCCATGTTCACAAGGTATCCTTGTTTGTTTGACAAAAGAAATTTTATTCTAACTTTCGGGGAATTTACAAAATATCCTGAAAGTAATAATTTTCAATTTAAAATGTCTCAAAATCCCGAAATTCTTGTTTAACCCAAATGTCGGTCGTCCAATCCCTGTCATTCATTGAAAGCAAAACCATGAAGAAGAAGAAGAATTTAAAGTCCTTTTGTGACGTCAAATCATAATCTCAATGACATTGATAAGGAAAAGCTTTTTACGTTTTTTTTCCTCGGCATGGACAAAATCTGTTGCTATTTTCGGAAATTAAATACGCATGTTCCAACCAAAGTGTAGACAAAAAAGCTCGGCTCCTTTGAACCAAACAAAAATAAAAGTTCAAAATTTGTTGAAGTTTCAAATTTTAAAAGTTACTTGACAATTTGCTACACACGCACGTTTATACATATGTAGAATTTGCGTGTACCTCTTTGGATTGAAAAATCTGCAAATGAAAACAGCCATCGAGATTTTACCCCTTCGGATTGTTTATAACAACGAGAGTTGCGCTCTCATTTTATACCATCTCGAACCATGGTCTGGTCTCTGGTCTGGTCTGATTCCGTCGTCGTTTTGGCCTTATATGAATTCATCTACAAGTTGTTGTGAACGTATTTCGTAAAATTTTAGCTGATGTTGTGATGACATTGGGGAGGGGGAGGGGAACGAGCCAGGAGGTTGAGTAGTGGAGGCTCGGTTTCGTTAATAGGAATGGCATGATATTAAAATGCAATTTTTCGAAACACCATGAACTTGAACGATATATCAAATTTTACGAACGTATTTGTATGTAAAAGGCTTTTTTGATATTTATGGGGCACTTGATTTGTTTTTGTAATGATATTTTGAGGTGAATTTTTGTACATTCGAGTATCCTCAGGTATGGCACTATTATACGACGACGACGCGTATACATGGTAATATGATTTTTTGCTTTTCTCGTGTACTGTTTCGCGAAGGTATGATGCAGTGTCCCAGGTGGGTGCTTTGGAAATATTTGACAAGATTTTTATTTACAACAAAGGTTGGCTTATTTTTATTTAATTTTTTCGAGAAAAATTCGTGTGTGTCCTTTTGCCCTGGGGGACTTTCGAGAGGAATAACATTTTTTTTTTATTTATGTAGGAGATCATGTTAAATATGTGTTAAGGTATGTGTTGCATGGTTAATGAAATGACATTTTATATAAGTTTAAAAAATTATATACTCATGGCTGGTAAATAATAATGCCGCGAAAATGGGTACATCAAAAGCAAATGATTTATTTCTGCCTTTAGCTCCACAACTTTCTCCAGTTGAATTTGAAGTACTTGGTACTTCATATGTTTTAGAATTTTACTATCACATTAAAATGTTTGAATAGAATAAAATTTATCGGCAGCAAAATAATAGAATAAAAATGTAGAAAAGAACAAATAAAAGTGGTAAGTATACGCCGTAGTGAGTTGTAGAGTTTCTTATAAACGATGTGTCCAAAAAATTATAATTCAAAAAAATTACATAAAAATTATCTAGGAAAATAACAACGGTTGTACTTAAAAAATAGAAGAGAGCAAACCGATCTCGATTCTTGATTCAAAGTGTCATTTTGCTTCTGAGAATTTAATTACCTAAAACCAGATATCTTTAACTAAAACGAAAAAATAAATTTCATGTTTCCTTAAAGAAAAACTGTTTTTGGTTGGTTTTGCTTAAATGGAAAATGGAAACTTAAATACAAATGGACAGATTGATTGATTCTGTAGTAAATTAGGTACATTGTTGGACAAAAGTGACTCATTTTTTTAAATAATTAATACAAGAATCACAAAATAAAATTGTTTGGGCGTTGGTATTGAACACAAATATTAAATGAGCACAAATCTTCAGGCCTACATGTACATCCGGTGTACTACTAGAGCATTTCCATTATACCACTTCGTAGAACGTCTGGGCACAACGCCTGTAATTGAGCACGATGTTCCTCAGCTATAGGTTAGTTGTAGATTTTCTTGCGTACATTTTACTCTCCAAATAAATATTGTGGCACAAGCAATGCGTGATCAGCAATCACTGGGCGCAGACAAATTTTCGATCGTTCAATATTTATGGTGAATGTTGTATTTATGTTTATTAAGCAATTTCAGTGGAAAGAAGCTTCATCTCTCATTTAGTTTTATTTTAAGGGGAAACTTTATTTGGAACACAAATTTGATTTTAAACAATAATTCGTAAGTCTTAAGTTTAATATGGTTTGGCCTATGGCCGTCTACCAGATTGACAATTTGCTTAAGCTTGATTATATAATGAACTTATTTGTTTATTTAAAAGTCTCCATCGCGAATACGCTGTCTATATAAAAGTGCGGTTGACGTATATTTACAAAGAATCTCCAATCCTAATTTTCCATTCAAGACTTCCAAAGCGTCGTCCCAGGCCATCGAGGCAACTCCAAAGTACTTCACACGAAACTCCCTTAAAATAGGACATATGGCAATAAAATGATATACATCCTCCCTTTCCTTGAGGTTGCAAAGGCCACATAGGATCGGCAGATCGGGTCGATGTGGAATGTAAATAGTTTAAGTTTAATAATTCTCCACTAACTTTAAATATTGTATTTATCATACTTATGGGGCAGCGGTTGAGTAAATATGTTTTTTCTTTCATCTCTCATTATAAGCTGATTGCACGACTGCCGGACATACCAAGTTGTACCACCAGCGAGTAATGATGTGTGGATAGGGTGGATTTTGCTTTAAAGTTACACCGATAAGCTATTTCTGCTAAAATAATCGAGCGATTATTTTCAAAATAAAATTCAACAAGTTGGGTCTTTCTCTGAAGCATCTTATTTCATTTAAATACATTGTAAGTGTGGCAAGTTTGTTTGATAAGAAAAGAAATAACTAAACACAGAAGACCTATTTGAATTTTTCTTAAATTACAAAAGCGCAAATTCTCATTCTTGAATGACTTAAAGTAAACTTTTTCGTTAAAGTGGTCGTCTAACTTTAAAAGGGGGGAAGCATTCGTTTAGTATAGTTTTTTTTTTTAAGTTTGTCATTATATACAAAAAAAACCTTTTAAAGGAAGCTGATTTGACAGATTTCGAATTCGTGCAAATCCATTTTTGGATTTTGATGAAAATCAGTTTTATTCAAGGTATCGCTTTGATAAGACTACAATTCTATTTTTAATTGAAAACGTCAATATACGCAAGAACCGATTACAAATCTTGGTTTTCCGGTTTCTCCAGAACTACAAGTTTTGGTGATTTTACATTTTTTTCCAAGAATATTGACCAACTTGATGCTGGTAAGTATCTACCTATTTTTCAGTTACCTCGCAGTCTACAAATATTTTCTGTAACAAACCAAAACTTGTTTATTTATGAAACACCACTGTAAACTATATATTCAAATAAGCATATACTACTCTAGTACTTGCATCATCAAGAATCGACGTTAGCGTCTCCTCATAGAACTATTTTGATTCTCATTAAAATACGAGCGAATAATTAATAGCGCCAAGAACAGGGCGCGTTCCCAACGCAAGATTCAACCCCGTGATAATACTATTGCAGTATATTTGCAAAATATTACTTTTAATTTCCTGTTGATCTGTCACATTCAGGCGAGTTCACACAACGTTATGTTTAAAGTCCAATCTAATTAGAAGACTCGTTTCAAGTGTTTAAAAATAATAAATAGTGGAAGTGCTTCAAGTCGAGTAGACTTTATTACTTAAACGAGGGTTGCAGGGGCAACCAAAGACTCTTGTTGGGGGGGGGGGGGGAAGACGCTGGAAATGTTGATTTCATAGGCAAAGAAAAAGAGGTATTTAAACGAAAAATTAATCGTACAGGGTTTTGAAAGGTATAACGAGTACAATTTTATAATCGATGTTTGCTTTGTTCGAATCTATCTATGATAATAGTCTATAATAGTCTGTATTCAAGCCCAAATCTGAATGTTTAATAGCGCTAAGCTTACTAGTCGATCTCCTGCCATGCTTGATCGCAGCCAAATTTGAGTTCTCCTGAGAGTCGACAAATTTCACTCTCTACTTTTTATCAAGTTTTTGTTTCATCTTTCACGGGTTCTACCTCTTGCTAAGAACTGACAAAACTCCCAAGAGTATTCCGAACGGCCGTTCTTTCATGACATATTATGAAAGAACGGCCGTTCGGAATCGGCGTTAAATTGTAGGTCAGCTCAATTCTTCACACGTACTCAGAGAGTTGTTGATGAGAGTAAGCCACTTAAGCCTTGGCTCTTCAAGAGCTGTCGCGCCACTCTATTTTTATAACAATTATATATATAACAATGATAATGCTTCCTACGTTTATTCAGTAGGCCAGTTACACCTTAAAATATCTCAAATTTAACTGAGATCTCAATGTCACTTGACCAGCGTTACCACTTCAAAAGTAAGATTGCGCAGTGAAGAAGTTGAAAAAATGCAGTAAATCCAACATTTTCGCAGTAGATTCCTTATTTCACAAAAAAATTAAAACATAAACATAAATAAGCATACAAAATATACTAAATTATTATAAATACATTTTTTTTTCATAAATTCTCCATTTGTAAAATAAAAATTTAGAAAAGTTCGTTTAATCCAGGAGAATCTGATAGTTTCGAGCATTTTTCTGTAACATTTATCATAATTTCCATGCAAAAAATGTATATGTTTACAAGTAGAGTAAAATTCAATTTATTTCTTGTTTTTGGAGAGTCATTCCGGATCTCCATTGTCGTCAAACGATATCGTTCCGACGATCGACTCGCTACACGTTACTCTGAAAATCACTATCGTCCTGACAATGTCGTTTTTTTCAGATCGAAATTAGCTTTCTGTAACTTGATTAGCGTCAAAATGATAGATATCGTCAAAACTATGGAAATTGAATGAGAGCTAAAGAGGTATCATCTAGAATAAACATTTCAAAGCAATTTCTTTTTAATTCAAAACATGGTTGAAACTTATGATATGACACATTTTATGCTATACCATTAATTTTATAAAAAATTTTACACATATCTTTGTGTAAACAAAATCTCTGAGGTAATCAAAAAGTAAATGTGTAAAAAGCCTAATTTCAACTGTCATCTTTGATGATACATGGTATCATCAATCAGATCAAAAAAGCGAAGCGACATCTGTATTATAAGGTTCTCTCAATATCTTCCTTGCAAATGCGTCATACCGGTGAAGTACACAAACACAAAACACGAGCTGATTGTAAGACACGTGGAGTACGATGACATTTTGTCTACAGCTTGAAAGTATCTGTAGCTCTCAAATACATTTAAAAAAAAAAAAAACCCTTAAACGAGACGAGGATCATCAATTTACGTGAAGCAAATTTGAGACAATATTGTTGACGAAAGATCATTTGGATGATCGTTTTGAAAGTTAAGGAATGACCCTCCTGGTAACTTGTGAACATTTTCTCTTCGGAGCAGTACTACTATGCGGTAGTTAGCAAAATTTATACACACATTTTATAAGCAGTTTTGTATAGAGAGGACCAAACCTAAAAAATGAACATACTTTTATCCATAAACAAAAGAAGGAAACGTGCACGAAAACTATGATGAATATTTGAATGATTTAGGAACGATCTAGTTGAAAGTTATTTCTGTGATCAGATTTTCACGTGAGTGAAATCGTTCAAGCAATTCACGAATGCCAATTACAAATTATGGATGTGCTGGAGTTATATAGGATTTTCATTTCTGTCACAGAAGCAAATGAAATTACAATAACTAAAGAAGAAAAAGTGCAGTAGATTGGATTAAGTGGCAGTAGATTTGTTTTTTGGAAAAATCGCAGTAGATCTACTGCAATTGCAGTAAAGTGGTATCGCTGCACTTGACTGAGCTAAAATAATAAGGTGGAACATAATTCTCAGTTCTCATTGAGATAAAGTGGTTACCTTACAAATTGTTGTTCTGCATATGTCAGTCACGTCAAAATAGCTGAGAGAGAAATCGAATCCAAAATAATCTCAGAGATCCCAGAAAAAATCTTAGTTTTCACCTGAGATTTTTTGTTCCACTTATAAAGTCTCTGAGACATCTGAGATAGTGTTAGGTGGAACTGCCCTTATTAATTGAAGTTGATTTTATTAAAGGTATTATGTAAGCAAAATTTTGATATTTTTAATCTCCAAGAGGAAGTTATTGTAAAGGGTCCGATTTTGTGAATCTACAAATTTTGCATCAAACCATTTTATCATCGTATCAGCGTGTGTATATCAATATTGGCGTTATGTTTTTTCGGCGATTTGAGAACTGAATAAGTTTTTAGCGAAACTGGCTTAGCGGTTTTATGTAAGGATTGACAAAAACTGAAAAAATCTTTCAAACTCTGAAAGTATTTTATTTATTCATGAAAATTGTGATGATTTCAGCATAAAATGCAACAACAATTCGAAAAATGTTATTCATCAATGTAAAAAATATATTATTTTACAATAATATGTTATAAACAATTTAAAATGAGTTTAAGCGGATATATTTTTGTGGTTCCTAGGAAAATAGATTGAAAACAGTTTGATTTCCTATAAACAATTGAATATTGTTATTATTTTTTTTTACCTCTGGGAAGTATGTAAGTCGTGTGGACCCCAGGGGTCGCACTCATATTTTATTTTCACCTGAATATAAATGTTACCATGTGCCACAGTCGTAATGACATTATTTTTAAACTCTATTCTGTTTGTCAAATCACCAGACTTTTAGCGGCTCAGGGGAAGAGGGGCGATCGCAACTATCACCCCACCCACCCCCCTCTGAATCCGCCTATGGCGTTGAATGAAAATTTGCGCCAAAGAAACTTATGGCCAGAGCCATGCTTAATAAAAGAAGCATAATGATGAGCTCCTACAAGGTATGATTTAGGAATTGTTCATAGATCCCGTCGTAATATAGTTGATCTCTATATACGATGCTGAGGCTCCATTCATCGGGCGTGCATTCCTCCGACCAAATTTTGCAGATGAGCTGGTGCATGCTCATAACCAAATCATCTCCAGCTGCTTTGTACAGTTCGGCGGCTAGCCCTGCTGCTCCAGCGGCTTTGTTCGACTTTAGTTTAGATATCGCTATCTTCACTTCGTACATGTCGGGTGGGTGAAATTGTTGGCCCTCTGCACCCAAATTGAATGGTTCTGTATTGCTGACGGAGTTTTGGTCGTCATCGCCATTATACAGCGGTCTTTCCATATCCTCAGCACTGACTGCGGTTCTACTACGATGTTCCCATGATGGTCTCTACAGGCTTCAGTTCGGGGTGTATAAGTCCTGGAGGTTTGTTTCACATTTTTGTAGAAGTTTCGAACCTCGTTCGTCGTTCCTGTTGTGACATCCCTCTACCTCGTCGATAGCGCGCTTCTCATGCTCCCTTTTTTTCTTTCTGAGAAGTTTATGCTCGTCTCTCCTTTTCTGCTCGTAGAGCTCACGAGCTGCTCATGTCCTTCTTTGCAGCGCCGCTTTGTATGCCTCTTGTTTAGCTGCATGTGCTCGCGGGCATTCATCGTCAAATTAGGGGTTTTCGTTGTGGTGGCCCTGTAAACCCTAGCACTTCAGAGGCGGCATCTCTGATGGCTGCTTGGCAGTGCTGCCACTGGTTCTCTATATTTTGTGCTGGCAGCAAAGGATTTCTAGAGGAGATTTTCGATCGGAAAAGGATCTAGCAATCTCTTGCGATTGTAGCCGTTTGACATCGAATTTCCTCCTAGCATTTTCGCGTGTTGGCCTTGATCGGGATATCCGCATTTGTACCTTGGCTACAACAAGGTAGTGGTCCGAGTCGATGTTGGCACCTAGGAATAAGCGGACATCTTGCATGCTAGAGAAGTGTCGGGCGTCGATCGCAATTTCGCAATGTGATCAATCTGGTTGATGGTTGATTGGTCAGGAGATTTTCATGTTCCCTTGTGGATATCGAGATGTGGGAATCGCGTACTTGCTACCATTACGTCTCGCCCCGCAGCGAAGTCGATTAGCCTAAATCCGTCATCGGAGGTGGTGTCGTTTAGGCTATGTCGTCCGATTATTCCACCAAAAATTTCTTCTCTACCCCGCTTAGCATTAAAATCTCCAAGGACGATTTTAATGTCATAGCTAGGGCATTGCTCATAGGTCTTGTCGAGGAGCTCGTAGAACCTGTCGTTGGTGTCTTTATCCTTTTCCTCAGTGGGGGCGTGAGCGCAAATGAGGCTGATGTTGGTGAATTAAGCCTTGATACGGATTGTAGTGATGCGCTCATTCACTGAGTTGAAACTCAAGACCTTCCTCCTGAATCGAGTCCCAACTACAAATCCACATCCAAATAGACGGTGATTTTGTTCCCGGTAGCAGTCGCCGTAGTAAATATCGCAGCTGTTCATTTTACGTAGGCCCGGATCATCCCATCGTATTTCTTGGATGGCAGTTATATCTGCTTTATAGCAGTCAAGGGCTTCCGCTAGTTGTTCGGCTGCACGTGGCCTGTTAAGAGACCTAACATTTCACGTGCAAAACCGTAATTCGTTGTCCTTAAATCGTTTGCGTGGGTCGTCATCATTAATTCCCTCCGTATCCGATGCTGGTTGGTGGTTCGGACCTATAGTTTCTTTATGTGGCCGGGCAGTTACCCCGACGCACGACCCCCAACCTGGAGGGCCAGGTCTTTAGTTTAACTCTAAGACGAAGAGCCGGTCAAACCGCTCCTTATATGCCTGGGTGAAGTACTTCATTCTGAATGGAACTATAGACGCCACAGTTGATCCCATCTTAGGGATTCTTCCGCTGCCGCCTGTTGAAAAGGAGGTATGCCTTAGTGGACGCATACCTCCACCCCCTCTCTTTCTTTGCTGCCGCCAACAACTTCCCACTGGGGTTGGAACCCAATCTTCGGTTGAAGGAACTGGGCACCCGATGTTCACCACGGGGAGGTGCAGAGTAAGAGTTGATAGACAGTGGTTATAGTGGACGCTTGTGTCCACTTGAATGCACGTGTCTACCCTTCGAACATCATGTAAATCATATTGCATTTGCATTTTTGTCATAAAATTAATGTTTTTTATTTATGGCCAATGGCCCTACAATTGTAGCCGTCTGACGCGACGTCGGGTTTTCTTGCAGCATTTCTCATCTATGCTGCCCAACAGAATCACCATAATTTTGAACTATCGAAAGAAGATCTGCAAGTTTGTTTAGGCATACTGTTTTATAGTAGCTAGTGCCTACCACTCAATGCCAAGGACCTCCACACTAGGGAATGTTTGGAAGCTCTGCAAACCTGCAACCCATTCCCGAAAGGAATCATTCCATAGAAATATTGCACGTCACTGTCTAAAAATTACACTAAAGACTACAACAATAAAACGCACTGTTGCTGCAAGTGTAGGTTGGAAAAATTGAATTGTAAACTTTAAGACTTAAGACTTTTTAAATGTGTTGGGTTTAAAAGAATAATATTTTGGAAGGCTGTTTCAAGTATTGAATGAGAGATAGAGATGCAGAAGGAAGTGTAGGGCTCACTAGTTAAACCTACATACTTTCATTCTGGTTTCTGTACAACTCAAGCAGAAAACAATTGTCTTGCGTTAACCGCCTTTGTTTCCCTTAATTATCTTCATTCTGTTAGTCATGGCACCGAATTCTATAATCGCTTGTTAACGAGCAATCCCAAAACAAAAACAAAACCCAAACATGTTTTTGGAGTTTCTTTATTTTTTCTTTCTTATCAAATGTTCCTTGTGCCAAAACAAGTTGGTATGACAAAAATTCATTGGTAAAAAAGCCTTCTCCCAAATCACGTCCATCACATTCTAGCACAGGCGATGAAACTCAAAATTTCTTCTTTTACAATTTTTATTATTTTTTTCGGATAACTTAAAAAAGAAATTATTATTTAAAAAAATGTTATTGGAACATAAACGAAGAGTATCAAAAAAAAAGAAAAAAAACTTCAAAAGGTCTTCAAGTAACGAAGACAAAAAACTCTCAGGCCCTACAAAAACTGATAATTCTCATTTAAATTACAGAACACTACCGTACAGTCTTATACTCTAATCATCAGAGCCAGCTGTGCGTTTCGCCTTCCTTTGCTTGGGGCTCTGGCTTTGCTTTGGGCTCTGGCTGGCCTTTGGCTTGGGAGAAGTCTTTGATTTTGGTGACTTGGGTGGTGATTTTTCTAAAACAAGCAAACAAGCAAAATTAGTTTCAATGTTCGGTTTTTCGTTGAAGGATTGAAGAACTTACGGAGAGCACGAAGGGTTTGTTCTGGTACCCAGTCGTAGTCGATGTTGCCATCGCTGGTGGTTCCGGTTTCGATGGTCTTCTTGGTGGTAGTGAAGCGCTTCCTTTTGCCAGACGAACCCAAAAGCATCTGTTGGCCGAGAACCAGGAGGAGGATGACGATTCCTCCGAGGAGGACGTACAAGAAGAAGGTCTCTCCATCCAAACCCTCATCGACTTCGGAAATGAGAACGGTTTCATTGAAAACAGTTTCTGTGAAATGAGCACCATTCGAGTCACGGTAGTTGAGACCAATGTTTAGACCGAAGGGACGTCCAGCGAAAGTGTCGGAAGGCAAGAACGAGTAAGACACGGTTCCCTCATAACCTGACTTGATTTCACGGTTGTAGGCGACAGCAGAGAAGTTCTGAATGTAGTAGTTGAAGTCCATGGGGTAACGGAACGATGCTTCAACGGTTTCAATGACAAAGTCGTCGGGGCCTTGGTTGGCGAATCCAATAAGAAACTCGACTGGTTTGCCACCAGGCAAATCGAGTTGAACTCCAGGTGTGTACAGTGGTTTGGTGAAGAGCAGGTAGGTGTCCGCATTTGGAGACTTTGTAGTTTCGCCTTCCTCATCTACCTCGACGTCGTCGCCAGTCACTGCTCCATCATCACCTTCCACATCAACAAGGTCATCTTCGATGTCATCTTCGGCATACGCAGAGAATGTTTTAGCTAAAAATTAAAAAACGCTCGTTAAGATGAGTTTGGAAAAAATAAGGAGAAAGGACGGCAGCACCTAACCCAACCAAAGCTTCCGCATATTACAACTCATGCCACGTATTGGGATTGGTGCTCAGATTTATGGAAATTTTGAGTAAAAATTGTTACTTACGGCTGTTGAAGGTGCAGATAATGAGTGGACTGACCAGAAGCAGGAGCAAGAAGTAGTTCTTCATTTTAGTTTTATTTATAAAATTAAATTTGTTTTATAAATTAAAATCTCGGTTACGATAGACCACTACGGCAGACGGAGGAATGACAGAACAGCCCTGGAAAATAGATTCAACGCGATGTCGATGTGTCCAATATGAATGCGGTGGTGTAAGAAAACGGCGATACTTTCACTCGCCACTGTCATAAAATGTCTACAAAATGTTATTACGTGGAGCCGCGTTTTGCCGAATGGTCTCCACGAGTTGACAGTTGGACGGGATGTGTTCGTCAATGATTTAATTTATCATTCGTTAAGTTTGGCAGAAATTGTTTTGTTTATATGATTCGATAAGTTTTTATGTACTTTAATTTCCTTTATAAAAAGCTAGTTGAATCTATTTTGAATTCATCTTTCATGTTTTTTTCTTATTTCGTAGAATTCAGACTTATTTTAACGGAACGTACATGTAAATACTTCCATCGTTTTCAGACAACAAAGCAGCTCCTCAATCGGGGGTCAACACTTAACCGCGCATCACTGAATGTTGAAATTAAAAAAAAAAAAACCTATTTTTCTTCACTTCTAACCCTGCGGCCACACGAGCAAGTTCTGGCTTGCCAGTACCGCCATATACTTAGCAGCACTTTGTGAGGAATTTCAATTTTTTTGATGCAAATAATTAGGTGAGAATTTGGTGAAATTTAGTGAATCAATTTTAGAATTTAGTGAATCATAGTTTAAAAGTTATTAACAAAATAACGTAAGGCGTATACTTAGCAGCACTTGTTCTCAATTTCAAAATTTTTGGTACCAAAAGATGCGTCTAAATTTGGTGAATCGATCGTAACTATTTTCAGAATTTAGTGAATCTTAATTTGTTAGTTATTTAACAAATAAAAAATTATAAATAATTACGTAACGCAATTTCAAAATGACGTAACGTTGTCAAAACGATAACATCCCTGTATAAAGTCAGCTTAATTCGGAGTCATTCGGAAAATCGGAATGTCATTTTGTGAATTTAAAATGAGGGTTGTCATTGTCAATAAATATTTACTGGGATTTCCTGCATTCGTAAGTCTTTCTCAAATAACTTTTTGATATTAACTTTATTTTTTTTATTCTTAGAGAATCTGTCATGAAAGAAAGGTAAACATGAATGAAGAAGAACCAAACTCAATGGATCTCTTTGAAATTCCATGCCATGTCATTTTGACTTCTTCAAGCGCGTCTACTTCAACGAGGAAAGGCCAATTCCATTCTATACTTTCTCTAAAAGTTCGATCCCGATTCCCGAATACGAGCCCATCTGTTTTGGTGAATAAAATTTGAAATATAATCACTGGAATTTTCCAGAGTTTGGATAAAATGCGCAGGCAGGCCTTCGCCTCTGTCTGCCTCTTCGGCTAGGACAACAACAACAGCATCTCTGGTGTGCTAGCTTGGGGCTGACATTCCATCTCTATGCCGTCTGCCAAATCGTTTACCATTGCTACGATCCACGGAAACCAATCAGTACTTCTCGTGGACCAGCACCGTTAAAGATGGTCGCAAATTCAACCAGAGCATGAACTTCAAGTACGAACAAAATACATGCTGTTAAAACAAAAGCTTTGTGCTTGGACGTCCGAAACTCCCTCAACAACAACAACAACACACAACTCGTCATTTATAATCATAAATAATTTATTTTAAATGTTTCAACTGTTTTTTTTTTTACTGCTCAACACACAA
>CAKKXW010000001.1:34670373-34859132 GCA_920937365.1 Sphaerophoria rueppellii | reverse complement strand
CTCTTGGAAGTAGTAGTCGTGAGACCACAGGGGGTCGCACTCATATTTTCTTTTCCACCTGAATATAAATGTTAACCATGTTGCCACAGTCGTAATGACATTATTTTTAAACTCTATTCTGTTTTGTCAAATCACCAGACTTTTTTTAGCGGGTCCTGGGGGGGAGAGGGGCGATCGCCCTATCACACCACCCACCCCCCTCTGAATCCACCTATGGCGGTTGAATGAAAATTTGCGCCAAAGGATACTTGATGGCCAGAGCCATGCGTAATAAAAGAAGGTTCTTGAAATTGATATCGCTAGCCCCAAACAAGTAGGAAGTTTGAAGTTTTTTCTATGAAATTTTTTTTTTTTTTTTTGATCAGAGCTACATAAGTTCATATTCAAATGGACATAACAATTCAACCTTTTGAATTAATTGCATACAAAATTGATATAATACAGAAATTTTAGATTTTAATCCAAAATTACTGTGGAAAAAATAGATTTTTTTTGTTTTTATGAGTCAAATAATTCACCAAATCGTCCCATTAATATATACTTTTTTTGGGAGAAGATACACAACATTTTTTTTTTGAAAGAGGGGAGGAAATGTATAAAGCACACTTTTTTGGGACGCCTACATAGAAGAAGCTGCTAATTTAACATAAATAAATATCATGTATATACAGTTGGTGTTTTTCCAGAACAAAAATTGGGGAAACAAACATGCAATGGAATCTGTACCTAATTCCTAAAAAGATCAGCAATTGACCATCTGAACATTAGGCCATTATTATAACTTCCTTTTTTTCAGCAAAAAGTTACAGGGAAAAAACTTTTAGACTGACGCAAATTATATCTTTTGTACAATTGAAAATTATACCGCTTTAACTAAATGGCGCAATCTGGTTTTTCGAGCTAAAAACATGAGTTGTGATTCGGCTGTTTTGAGTGTTAACAAACAGATGTTCGTATATTTCTGCGATCATGGACAACTAGGAATAATGGTTCTGCTTGAGTTTTCAAAAGCATTTGATAGCATAGAATCACAATATTTTACTGTCCAAGTTAAGTAATGATTTCAGTTTTTCAAGGACGACCATAAAATTCTTGCAAAGTTATTTACTGAATAGAACTCAAGCAATAAGAACTGATATTGGGACGTCCGGTATCTATAACATGAACAGAGGAGTTCCTCAGAGTTCCGTTTTTTGGCCTCTGTTTGCTTACCTGATGTAGTTCAACATCTCCTCAGTTCATATGTATGCAGATGATGTTATAATTTACAACGTGTGTGAACCGTGTAACCAGGATTGTTGTGTTACAGAAATAAATAAGGACTTAGCTAACGTCATAAATAGGCAGTTTCTAATAAACTAACATCTAAACCCTTCAAAAACAGTGAGTATGGCTTGTTCTCGAAAACAAATAAATATAGAAAATCTTCCTATGACTTCTTTGAATGGACAAAATATTGAATATGTGACGAAAGTGAAGTACTTAGGTTAACAAATAAATAATCGTTTAACATGCTGTGATGCAATCTCTGATGCCTTACCAAGAATTTATTTTACACTAAGATATTTAAGACCGTTATCACACTTTTTAAATTCAGATTTAAAAAAACATCTTGTTAAAAGCTTGATACACCAGTATTTTATAATTTATAACGCGTCTATTTATCCCGAATTTGATTTTGAATGCAAGCGAAAACTAAATGTTTGCGTTCAATGACTGCCTTCGCTTCATTTTTAATACTCCGCGATTCGTAAGTGTCTCCAATATTCAAACCCTCGCTTCAAGGCTTAAGCCTTGAAAACTATCTTAAACGTAAGAATGTGATTTTAACTTCACAACAATTATTCACAAAAACAGTCCGAGCTACTTAGAAGAACTACTTCGTTTCGCCCAATCAAAGGAGAGGCCTGAAAATAATATTGCCGCGCTTCACACATACGATTGCAGAGAGATCATTCTTCGTGTCCGTTGTTCGACTGTGGAATAGTCTACCAGTCGAATTGCAGACATTAACCTCATTAACTCTGTTACTTGGAAAAGGTATCTTTGTTTTTCTCAGCTTCATTAAACTAACTTAAAATAAAAATTAGCCTTTTTTTTTCTTGTTTTAATGTTTAATTTTACATTGTCTTTTATTTAACTTGTATTTAAAAATAATTAAATCTAAGTTCTTGTGTAATATTTTCTATATTTAGTATTAGTCAAACATGTAAAACTGGTAATTATTCATTTAAATACATCTAAAAGATTCATTATCTTATTGTATATTGTTAAACAAATTAAAATAATACAAATGTCAAATTACAAATTGGCTGGGCTGGAATGTCAACGAATGGCATGCAATTCACTCGTTAATTGTTTTTAGATGCTGCCAGATCTGCAAATCAATAAAATACAGGAACTAAATAATTTACAAAAGTTCACAAGTTTCTTTCTTTTGCAATACACCTACCAGTACTTGCTGAATCTTAGAACTTGGTGTTCTTAAGATCAGGCGGCTACCACGCCCGCCTGACTGAAAATTTCAAATTTTCGATTTTTTTCCTTTGTAATGTACTTTATGACCTATTACTGTGCCAAATTTTCTTGATTCATACTGCACTCCAAAGTGCTCCATATAATTTAAAACTAATAATGTAAAAGTAGGCAGCTACCACGTCCCCTAATTAAAAAATTTTCAAACTTTCGATTTTTTCCTTTTTCCTTTGTATGTACCCACTTGACCTATCACTGTGCCAAATTTCAAGTTTCTAGGGCAACGGAGAAGTGCTTCATAATTTTGATGATCTGTCAGTGAGTGAGTCAGTTGAGTCAGAGTTGTTTCCTGTAAATAAGGGTGTAGTGCCAAAGTTGCTCAAGAACTTGGCTGGGCATTACCGTGCCCCTTGATACAATTACCTACATAATAAAAAGCAAGTTTGCTGAAAGAGTATGTTTGCATGAAAAAAATAAGTTTTGCGGTATTTGGAGGGTAAAACGTATGTAGTTTTCCAATCTTGTTATAACTGATCAGTGATTAATGTCTTGTTCTGTGTGTCTCAGCGGATGGCCTGATCGCCAGTGTTGCATGTGTCTGTAGTGCGTTGCATTTACATATGTGCGAAGTACTGTGATTCAATAGTCAAAAATTTTGTCGCATTATTTAATGATTTCGGAGACCTTAAAATGTTTGCATTCCGTATGCATTGCGCAGCTGTAAAATCGAGGGTCAATTCAAATCCACGGCTCAACGAAAGAACTCTTTAGTTAAAACTTTAAAGGAATTTCTTAGATACCTAATCTACTTCTATAGGAATAGACATAATTGTAAGGCGAACTTATCTTACGTCTTACCCCAATCACATATTTTTATTACGAACTAAAAAAATATACGTTTCTTGCAGAGTAAATTTGTTTTTTTTGTTAGTCCGAGGTTCAAAGTTTACCCTCGATTTGATAATAGGTCCTTACAAAAAAAAAAAAAAAAAAAACGGTTCAGGAACTCAAATATTTATGTGCAATTTTTGTTGTGTTTATTCTGTCATCATTGTGTACTCTTTTTTCAGTCCCCATTTGTCCGGGAAAGGTCCGGGATTTTGAATCTCAAGTACTAAGTTTCATCAAAACATATCTGGCAAACCCTATCCTAAAGTATTAAGTCCTAACAAAAAAAAAAAAAGTTAAATAATACCTAACATTCCCATACAAATGTAGATGTTATTACGAATGAAAAAACACCTTACTTATGGGGGCGCTACAGTCCAAGGTCGGACCAGTACCTCACCCAACAAACTTCTCCAACCAGCTCGGTCCCTGGCTAGCTGTCTCCAGTTTCGCACGCCAAGTTGGTTCAGGTCCTCAACCACATGTGTGCTCCACCGGAGTCGTGGTCTTCCTCTTCTGCGTCGTCCTCCCAGGTTGGATTCGAAGACGGCCCGTAGGGTCTTAGGAGCATTATTTTCCATTCGCTCAACATGACCCAACCATCAAAGTCGTTTGGACCTTTACTTTTCTGGCTAGGTCAGTGTCGCTGTACAGCTCGTATAGTTCTTGGTTGAATCTTCGTCTCCATTCTCCATTAATGCAGACAGGACCAAAAATCACTTGAAGAATTTTTCTCTCAAAGCAGCCCAAAGCGTTTTCATCAGATGTTGTCATAGTCCATGTCTCTGCACCATACATGAGGACCGGATGATGAGGGTTTTGTAGAGTGTCACTTTAGTTGCTCGAGAGAGGAGTTATAAACTCAATTGCCTTCTAAGTCTAAAGAAGCAGCGATTAGCAAGAGTGATTCTTCGCTTGATTTCAGTACTGGTGTTGTTGTCTGAGTTGATAGTGGATCCCAGGTAGACAAAGTCCTTAACTAAAAACGAGACATTGCTCTATATAGTTGGTCTCTATAGACGCTGTCATACGCCGGCCTTGAAATCGATGAAAAGGTCGGTAGGTATCGATTTGAAGTTCCTGGGTCGTAGGTGTGAATATTTGATCGATGGTGGACTTTCCGGGTCTGAAGCCACACTGATAAGGACCTACCAGGTTGTTGACGAAGGGCTTCAAACGTTCACACAGCACGCAGACAAGATCTTATAGGCGATGTTAAGGAGACTTATACCTCTGTAGTTGGTGCAGTTCAGGGGATCTCCTTTTTTGACGATCGCGCATACGATGCTGAGGTTCCATTCATCGGGCATGTTTTCCTCCAACCAAATTTTGCAGATGAGCTGGTGCATGCTCCTAACCAAATCATTTCCAGCTGCTTTGTACAGTTCGGCGGCTAGCCCGTCTGCTCCAGCGGCTTTGTTCGACTTTAGTTTAGATATCGCTATCTTCACTTCGTCCATGTCGGGTGGGTGTAATTGTTGGCCCTCTGCACCCAAATTGAATGGTTCTGTATTGCTGACGGAGTTTTGGTCGTCATCGCTATTATACAGCTTGGAAAAGTGGTCTTTCCATATCCTCAGCACTGACTGCGGTTCTACTACGATGTTCCCATGATGGTCTCTACAGGCTTCAGTTCGGGGTGTATAAGTCCTGGAGGTTTGTTTCACATTTTTGTAGAACTTTCGAACCTCGTTCCTGTTGTGACATCCCTCTATCTCCTCGATCGCGCGCTTCTCATGCTCCCTTTTTTTCTTTCTGAGAAGTTTATGCTCGTCTCTCCTTTTCTGCTCGTAGAGCTCACGAGCTGCTCATGTCCTTCTTTGCAGCGCCGCTTTGTATGCCTCTTGTTTAGCTGCATGTGCTCGCGGGCATTCATCGTCAAATTAGGGGTTTTCGTTGTGGTGGCCCTGTAAACCCTAGCACTTCAGAGGCGGCATCCTCTGATGGCTGCTTGGCAGTGTTGCCCAAGGCCGTAGCCAGGGGGGGTTTTAAGGGGTTCAAACCCCCCCCCCCCCCGAAATTATTTCAAAATTCTTTTTATACTTTTCCGCATCAGTATGAAATTTGTACTCACTCTGTGCTACAGTGAAAAATAACTTTTGATGCGACTTAATGTGGTTGGTATGGTTGAGTAGGAACATCATATTAATGAAGAAAGGTATTGGTATAGTAGTGCATAAATATCATGTAGGTACTCAACCATACCAATAACCTAAACTAAGTCACATCAAAAGAAGTTACAATTTTTATTTTGTAGCACAGTTTAAATATTGATTATTTTCAAGATTTCTGATTTTGGCTTTAGCCGAAATTTTCGATGAATTAAGTAAGGTAACTCTGACAATTTTTAAATACAACCCCAAACGAAACAGCTCCAGGATGCCACGTAACTTTAGCTTGGATTCCACATGATATATGTACATTTGTAAGTCTAAAAACTTACTTAAGAAATTCTACCGGTGAAGAAAGATTAACGGGACTGGCGTTGATGTCAATTCATCGACAAATTGAGATTGACACTGAGGAAGTCTTGGACATATTTGCTGCGCAGAAGGCCAGAAGGTTAAATTTAATTTTATAAAAATGATTACTTTTACTATCTACATGTTACTTAATACTTTTTTAATCTTAAATTCTAATATCTAATAAATAATTACATAAAATATTGAAAAAAATATTGAAAAAGTATTTTAGTTTTTTCTAATTGGTTTGAGAGTTTTCTTGGTAAAACTAAGTATGCAATTTTATTATCAATAGTCTACCTAGGAACAAAAATATTGAAAGTTACTAAAGCAGTTTTTTAAATTTTGATTGAAAAATATTTAGCAATTCTGTAAGTAAGTATTTCATCTGGAAACAATTCGTAAAAACTCAATCAGCACGTTTCCAGCATATTCAAAAACCAAAAAAGATTTGAATGAATTCAATCATGAGAGCCTTCCTAAATTTTAAATTTAACTGAAATCAGCTTTGTCATTAGCGAGAAATTCTGATGTTAAAATGCGGTTCTGTAGGAGCTCCCGTTTGAAGATAAATCATGCAAAACCCATTCTTACCAAAAGGTAGACTGTTTTATCTAAATCGTGAATGCTGTTTTTAGAATAATTAGGTTTTAATTAGCTTGCGAATCGGCCCATCCATTTGGGCTGCAGATTTGCGAAAAGGCAGAGGGACAAACAGAATTTTTCAACCCTTTTTTCTACTTCTCACCAATCTATAAAGTGCATATATAGATAGTATAGTATCATAATCCTAATTAAAATATTCGTGTTTGATCGATCTTCGGTTAAAACGGACTGTATCAATTTTTTTTATTACATCTACCATTTAAAAAGGTACACACTGATTGGTGTATTGGATATATATAACCCCCCCCCCCGAAATAATTGTCTGGCTACGGCCTTGGTGTTGCCACTGATTCTCTATATTTTGTGCTGGCAGCAAAGGACTTCTGAGGAGATTTTCGGAGACACGATCGGAAAAGGATCTAGCAATCTCTTGCGATTGTAGCCGTTTGACGTCGAATTTCCTCCTAGCATTTTCGCGTGTTGGCCTTGATCGGGATATCCGCATTCGTACCTTGGCTACAACAAGGTAGTGGTCCGAGTCGATGTTGGCACCTCGGAATGTGCGGACATCTTGCATGCTAGAGAAGTGTCGTGCGTCGATCGCAATGTGATCAATCTGGTTGACGGTTGATTGGTCAGGAGATTTCCATGTTCCCTTGTGGATATCGAGATGTGGGAATCGCGTACTTGCTACCATTACGTCTCGCCCCGCAGCGAAGTCGATTAGCCTAAATCCGTTATCGGAGGTGGTGTCGTGTAGGCTATGTCGTCCGATTATTCCACCAAAGATTTCTTCTCTACCCAGCTTAGCATTAAAATCTCCAAGGACGATTTTAATGTCATAGCTAGGGCATTGCTCATAGGTCTTGTCGAGGAGCTCGTAGAACCTGTCTTTGGTGTCTTCATCCTTTTCCTCAGTGGGGGCGTGAGCGCAGATGAGGCTGATGTTGGTGAATTTAGCCTTGATACGGATTGTAGTGATGCGCTCATTCACTGAGTTGAAACTCAAGACCTTCCTCCTGAGTCGAGTCCCAACTACAAATCCACATCCAAATAGACGCTGATTTTGTTCCCGGTAGCAGTCGCCGTAGTAAATATCGCAGTTGTTCATTTTACGTAGGCCCGGACCATCCCATCGCATTTCTTGGATGGCAGTTATATCTGCTTTATAGCAGTCAAGGGCTTCCGCTAGTTGTTCGGCTGCACGTGGCCTGTTAAGGGACCTAACATTCCACGTGCAAAACCGAAATTCGTTGTCCTTAAATCGTTTGCGTGGGTCGTCATCATTAATTCCGTCCGTATCCGAGGCTTGTTGGTGTTTCGGAACTATAGTTTCTTTATGTGGCCGGGCAGTCACCCCGACGCACGACCCCCAACCTGGAGGGCCAGGTCTTTAGTTTAACTCTAAGACGAAGAGCCGGCCAAACCGCTCCTTATAGGCCTGGGCTGCGAATATGTCGTAGTAGCCCTATAAGGTGTTCACTAAGTAGTTCATCCTGACTGGAACTGTAGACGCCACCGTTGATTCCATCTTGGGAGTTCTTCCGCTGCCGCCTGTTGAAAAGGAGGCATGCCTTAGTGGACGCATACCTCCTCCCCTCTCTCTCTTTGCTGCCGCCAACAACTTCCCACTGGGGTTGGAACCCAATCTTCGGTTGAAGGTACTGGGCACCCGATGTTCACCACGGGGAGGTGGAGAGTAGGAGTTGATAGACAGAGGTTTCAGTGGACGCTTGTGTCCACTTGAATGCACGTGTCTACCCTTCGAACATCATGTAAATCATATTGCATTTGCATTTTTGTCATAAAATGAATAAAATATCATTTTGTTTTTTATTTATGGCCAATGGCCCTTCAATTATAGCCGTCCGACGCGACGTCGAGTTTTCTTGCATCATTTCCTTGTTTTGGCCGTTGTCGGGATATTCGTAGCCCTACGGACATCTAAAATGCTGGACAAGTGCCTTCCGTTGATCGCAATGTGATCAATCTGGTTGACGGTAAACTTATCTGTTTTATATCAAACTCATCTATGCTGCCCAACAGAATCACCATAATTTTGAACTATCGAAAGAAAATCTGCAAGTTTGTTTAGGCATACTGTTTTATAGTAGCTAGTGGCTACCACTCAATGCCACGGACCTCCACACTAGGGAATGTTTGGAAGCTCTGCAAACCTGCAACCCATTCCCGAAAGGAATCATTCCATAGAAATATTGCACGTCACTGTCTAAAAATTACACCCTAAAGACAGGGCCGGATTAAGAGATGTGGAGGCCCCGGGCAGCAAAGGAGTAGAGGCCCCAACTTATTTCAAAAATATTTAAAATGGACAGTTTCTTTACAGTCGAGTTTTTAATTTATTTTGAAACCAAGACTATATTATTACTTCATTATTTTAAGAAGCATATTATGAAATATAATTGGAAGTACAAGATATGTATATTAAATTTTTAGTACTACCGAGCGGAACCTTCCGAGCCTTTTTCGTCCAGAAATCGTTGATTATTTCGCTGAAATCCAGTTCTCGAAGTAAATTACTTTCTACAATCATTAGAAAAAGATTGGATAGATGGTTTTGTTCCATCGTCGTTCTAAGTCTTTTTTTTATAATTTTCATTTTTGAAAATGATCGCTCTCCAGTGCAATTCGATACTATCAGAACCAATACATTCTCAATGTAATTTCAAGATTTTGGAATGTAGCTCTGATATTTTAGTCTTCAAGGATTTGGTAATAAAAAAGTTCCGGAGATTGGTTTTTCGCATAATCTTTCTTGTATAAATCGATCATAGAAACGAATCGATCTAATTCATTACCAAGACCAGGTTCTAAATCATCTTCGTAAACTTTCACCAAACGCTCTGCTGCAGCTCGCATCTTCTCAATGCGATTGAGTAATCGTTCGTTCCAAAAGACTGCCAATAAAGCGGTTTCGAGACCACTCATCTTCTGTAGAAGGTGCGCTGCTTCATTCCTCGTGATGTCTTTTTGCTCTTTATCGGAAGATATGCTGTTTAGAGCTTCAACGATTACCGAATAGCCGTCGACTATGGCTTTCATAGCTTCAGCCCGATAAAAAACACGGGGAAAACTGTTACCGTCGTACGCACACGGGAATTGGCAGCTTAAATCCGTAGAATGTACCTACTTGTTTGTTGTTTCAGAAAAATCTGGGGCCGAATTACGGCATCCGTTATCGAGTGAGTGAGTCTCATCAGTGATCGAACGAACGAGTAAATATTTTGGGATGATGACATTCGTTAGGTCACGTATCGTTCGAGAATTCAAAACTGTAGTAGTTTTTATCAAGTCTCGATTATTTTGAAGGAATTTTGAGAGGTTTGACAAATAAATAAATAAAACTTGAGGGAAATAGTGAAGGCAGAAATATTTTGTTTTTTATGAAAAAACACAGTTTGACTGTTATGAAAAGACGAGATTGGTGGAGCTTTGGAGAGGTAAAATCTTGACCTTATTAAATTATTGGCTTACATTTCATCATAAAATAACTCAAAGAAAAAAATTTAGTTTTTTCTTAGCAAGTTGCTCCATCAGTGAGCTGTTTGTGTGTCAAATGAAATTAAGCTCGATAGCTGAGCAGAGAATTTAAAATTATTGTACTAGAAGTAGAAGCTCGATATCTCGTGAGAGCTAATGCCAAACACACACAATTCAGTAACTTATTATTCGATGACGGATGCGGTAATTCGGCCCCTGATTTTCCAAAATACTTATTTGCAATTTGCCTTTATGCTAGTGAATGTTTCAGGCGATTATTACAGAATGACAAATTATAATTTATGATATTAAGAATATAGAGATAGAGAAGAATAAAAACTAGGTAACTAAATTTAAAAAAGTGATGTATGAACAAGTGAAAAATTGAAAGGTAGTAAAAGTAAGATAAATGGGTTATTGCTATGCAAATATTGTAATGTGCATACACAATTATTGAGCAAAAGCTATATTTGTCTGTGGTAGTCTCATTGTGGGGGCCCCTCTTTTGTGGAGGCCCCGGGCAGTAGCCCCGTTTGCCCGCCCCTAAATGCGGCCATGTCTAAAGACTACAACAACAAAACGCACTGTTGCTGCAAGTGTATGTTGGAAAAATTGAATTGTGAACTTTAAAAGACTTTTTAAATGGGTTGGGTTTAAAAGAATATTTTTTTGGAAGTTTCAAATATTGAATGAGAGATAGAGATGCAGAAGAAAGCGCAAGGATCACTAGTTAAACCTACATACTTTCATTTGGGCTTCTTTACAACGCTAGCAGAAAACAATTGTCTTGCGTTAACCGCCTTTGTTTCCCTTAATTATCTTCATTCTGTTAGTCATGGCACCGAATTCTATAATCGCTTGTTAACGAGCAATCTCAAAACAAAAACAAAACCCAAACATGTTTTTGGAGTTTCTTTATTTTTTCTTTCTTATCAAATGTTCCTTGTGCCAAAACAAGTTGGTATGACAAAAATTCATTGGTAAAAAAGCCTTCTCCCAAATCACGTCCATCTCATTCTTGCACAGGTGATGAAACTCAAAATTTCTTCTTTTACAATTTTTATTATTTTTTTCGGATAACTTAAAAAAGAAATTATTATTTAAAAAAATGTTATTGGAACATAAACGAAGAGTATCAAAAAAAAAGAAAAAAAAACTTCAAAAGGTCTTCAAGTAACGAAGACAAAAAACTCTCAGGCCCTACAAAAACTGATAATTCTCATTTAAATTACAGAACACTACCGTACAGTCTTATACTCTAATCATCAGAGCCAGCTGTGCGTTTCGCCTTCCTTTGCTTGGGGCTCTGGCTTTGCTTTGGGCTCTGGCTGGCCTTTGGCTTGGGAGAAGTCTTTGATTTTGGTGACTTGGGTGGTGATTTTTCTAAAACAAGCAAACAAGCAGAATTAGTTTCAATGTTCGGTTTTTCGTTGAAGGAATGAAGAACTTACGGAGAGCACGAAGGGTTTGTTCTGGTACCCAGTCGTAGTCGATGTTGCCATCGCTGGTGGTTCCGGTTTCGATGGTCTTCTTGGTGGTAGTGAAGCGCTTCCTCTTGCCAGACGAACCCAAAAGCATCTGTTGGCCGAGGACCAGGAGGAGGATGACGATTCCTCCGAGGAGGACGTATAAGAAGAAGGTCTCTCCATCCAAACCCTCATCGACTTCGGAAATGAGAACGGTTTCATTGAAAACAGTTTCTGTGAAATGAGCACCATTCGAGTCACGGTAGTTGAGACCAATGTTCAGACCGAAGGGACGTCCAGCGAAAGTGTCGGAAGGCAAGAACGAGTAAGACACGGTTCCCTCATAACCTGACTTGATTTCACGGTTGTAGGCGACAGCAGAGAAGTTCTGAATGTAGTAGTTGAAGTCCATGGGGTAACGGAACGATGCTTCAACGGTTTCAATGACAAAGTCGTCGGGGCCTTGGTTGGCGAATCCAATGAGAAACTCGACTGGTTTTCCACCAGGCAAATCGAGTTGAACTCCAGGTGTGTACAGTGGTTTGGTGAAGAGCAGGTAGGTGTCCGCATTTGGAGACTTTGTAGTTTCGCCTTCCTCATCTACCTCGACGTCGTCGCCAGTCACTGCTCCATCATCACCTTCCACATCAACAAGGTCATCTTCGATGTCATCTTCGGCAAACGCAGAGAATGTTTTAGCTAAAAATTAAAAAACGCTCGTTAAGATGAGTTTGAAAAAAATAAGGAGAAAGGACGGCAGCACCTAACCCAACCAAAGCTTCCGCATATTACAACTCATGCCACGTATTGGGATTGGTGCTCAGATTCATGGAAATTTTGAGTAAAAATTGTTACTTACGGCTGTTGAAGGTGCAGATAATGAGTGGACTGACCAGAAGCAGGAGCAAGAAGTAGTTCTTCATTTTAGTTTTATTTATAAAATTAAATTTGTTTTATAAATTAAAATCTCGGTTACGATAGACCACTACGGCAGACGGAGGAATGACAGAACAGCCCTGGAAAATAGATTCAACGCGATGTCGATGTGTCCAAATATGAATGCGGTGGTGTAAGAAAACGGCGATACTTTCACTCGCCACTGTCATAAAATGTCTACAAAATGTTATTACGTGGAGCCGCGTTTTGCCGAATGGTCTCCACGAGTTGACAGTTGGACGGGATGTGTTCGTCAATGATTTAATTTATCATTCGTTAAGTTTGGCAAGAAATTGTTTTGCTTATATGATTCGATAAGTTTTTATATACTCTAATTTCCTTTACACAGCGTCTCCACTGAGCATACAGCTGCCCAACATCACAACCGCAAACCAATCCACAAACAGAACATTTTTTTTCGTTGGGCAAATTATGTCATGTCGTCTCATTTTGTAAAACGTGATGAATGACAAACACCAAACATACCCATTAACATCTACATTCAAATGAAAACCTTACACGTACACGAAAAGTCAAAATTCATGCCCATGATTTGAACCACACTTATGTCATGTTCAAAAAACAAGATTCTTCGACAAGATGTCTGTGTGGACATGGATTTTTCTGCCTCCATTGGATTTTTTCAAGACATGTTCATGAACAGAGCATCGTTCATGTTCAGTGGAGCCGGCCTGTTATGAAAAACAAGTTGAATCTATTTGAATTCATCTTTCATGTTTTTATTCTTATTTCGTAGAATTCAGACTTAAGGGCTAACTATAATGAGCGGAAGCAAACGAAAGCTAGTGTCAGAACCGAACGAAACGTTGCCTTCCGAACTGCCATGTGAACACTTTACCTATAATGAACGGATGTGTACGGAAGTATCATTTCAAAAACAAATGCATGTTTTTTTAATTTCAATAATTTGTGAATTTCGGTTGCCATGCAACAAACAATCAATTTCAAGAAATGAATTACCTGAAATCAACAACAAATCGATTTCCTCTTCAGAACAATCAACAAAACCAGTCAGTTGTCAAATTTTCGTCCGTAAAAAGCGAAGAGGAGCGCAGTTTACGTCCGTAAGCAAAACTGAACGAAAATTGACGAAACGGAGCAATCCGCTATTAAGGGCACAGTATACGAGTTCCTTCTATTCGCTCGGTTATGGACGGCTCCGTCTACTCTATTCCGTTCATTATAGTTAGCCCTTTATTTTAACGGAACGTACACGTAAATACTTCCATTGTTTTCAAACAACAAAGCAGCTGCTCAATCGGGGGTCAACTCTGAACCGCGCATCACTGAATGTTGAAATTAAAAAAAAAAACGTATTTTTCTTCACTTCTAAGTAAAAACTATCGATTTATCAAGTCGGTGGGATACGCTATTAACTGGGTATACTAATTAATTTTACTATAATTTAATGAATGGTTTGTTTTCTGCTGATCCGTGGCTCAGAGTCGGTCCTTTATTGAACTCCAAAATCTGCTTACTGTACATTCATTGGACTAGTTCTACAATTAGCAGGTTTAACTATAAGCCCCGGATCGACGATCGACTATAGTTACAAAGATTTCTGATGACTGGAAATACATGTTACCATAGTTTGTTTGTTAATTTGTTCTCTCCTTGATCCGCAGATCAAAGTTTAACCACGATTGTACAACCGATTTTCATTAAAAAATGGTCACGGGCAACACCGTGTCATCTTGTATTCGGTTTTTCGGTCCACTTATCATGGAGTGATCAATTTGGTTTTTTTTATGTTACTTGTCTGCCCGTCACACAGACTTAATTTAATGGGCCGTCTTTTGCCAGCCATGATTCGATTCCTAAAAATCACGTCATAGAGAAGTAATTGACTTTCACAATATTTGTCGTTGCAATCTCGTTGAAATTGAAATTAAATTTACTTGTTTTGTTTTATATTAGCTGGCTCTTCTATGTAACTTATATTATTAATTGAGAAAAATAAAATTTATGTTCATTCATTCCGAATATCTTAAACACAAAGGACGTGTTTTTCATCAGGTTATGGGCCCAGGCAGCGCCTTTGAATAAAAGAATAAAATATGGAGAAATTTACGGATTTTGAAAAATTAACGGGAAGAGATAATTTCCACAAATGGAAATTTTCCGTGGAGCACGCATTGAAACTTCAAGGGTATTGGAAGTCAGTTTTAGGAACTGAAACCGTTGAAGATACGATGGAGAAAGCAACATCAAGATTAGTTTTATATATATCACCCAGTCTCTATGGGCATATTCAAGGTTGTACAACAGCTAAAGAAATATGGGAAAAGCTCAATTCTACATATGACGATTCTGGTTTGACTAGACGTTGTGGGCTACTTAGAAAATTGACGACAACACAATTGGATAATTGTGCAAATATTGGAGAATATGTTGATAAGATCATTGATACTGCTCAGAAATTAAATCAAATTGGAATGAAGGTAGATGAACAATGGGTTGGAAGTCTACTACTCAGTGGTTTGCCAGAACGGTTCAATCCTATGATAATGGCTCTAGAAAGCAGTGGTAAAGAAATTAGTGGAGATCTTGTGAAAACTAAATTACTTCAAGACTATGACAGCTATAATAAAAATGATTTGAACGAAAACAGTAACAATGTATTATACAGTAAGTATAAGAAAAACAATTTTGGAGAAGCTAACCAAAAGAAGAAGATTATTTGTTACAAATGCAAGAAAGAAGGGCATATAGCTAAATATTGCAAGGAAAAACCTAAGATGAATTACAACAGAACTATGGCATTGACATTTGCTGCAGAATTTGATGAATCCAGAGATTGGCTCATTGATTCAGGAGCATCTGCACATATGGCAAGGCGAAGAGAAAATTTTATTAATTTCAAAGAATTTTCAACTAATGAATTTGTGACTGTTGCGAACAATTCAAAAATGAAAGCAATTGGAAGGGGTGATGTTCCAGTGCATGTTATTATTAATAATACTGTAGAAGAAGTTGTTATTCAAAATGTATTACTTGTGCCGGACATTTGCATGAATTTATTATCAGTAAGCCAACTGACAAGAAAAGGATTAAACATTAAATTCTTCAAAAATAAATGTGAGATATATCAAAATAAAGAAATAATTGCAGAAGGAAATGTGAAAAATAACATGTTTAAATTAAAAGTAAAAAATGATCATAAAGGATTTCAAGTTAATTCGAAAGAAATCTGGCATAAACGTTTGGGGCATACAACAGATATTAACTTAGAAAATTTAGCTTCAAAAAAGGTATATGAAATTGAAATTGACCCAAATTCTACAGACAAGAGATGTATTTCATGCATTCAAGGAAAACAAGCAAGATTACCGTTTAAAAAATCTGAGAGTATTACAACAGAAATATTGGAGTTAGTTCACACAGACGTTTGTGGTCCAATGGAACAAAAATCGATGGGAGGTGCCCTATATTTTGTTTTATTTCTGGATGATTTTTCAAATAAAGTTTTCGTATATATGATGAAGAATAAATCTGAAGTTTCGAGTATTTTCAAGAAATTTAAGACAATGGTAGAAAATCAAACAGGCAAGAAAATCAAGAAATTGAGATCAATAGAAGCATATCAAAGATGAACATAAGTCACTAGTTGAGAATAATACTTGGACTATTTCCGATTTACCTGAAGGTAAGAAAACTCTAACTACTAAATGGGTTTTTAATATTAAGCGTAATGAAAAAGGGGATATATCAAGATATAAGGCAAGATTAGTTGCGAGAGGTTGTGCGCAACGAATTGGTATAGATTTTCAGGAAACATATTCACCTGTAATGCGATATAGTTCGTTAAGATACCTTTTAGCTCAAGCTTTGAACTTAGAAATGCATATAGATCATTTAGATGCAACAACAGCGTTTTTACAAGGTGATCTTAACGATGAAATATATTTACACGTACCAGATGGAGTTAGTGTTCCAAAAGGAAAGGTTTTAAAATTGAATAAACCTATTTATGGCCTAAAGCAGTCTGCTAGAATGTGGAACATTAAATTAAATCAAGTATTGTTAGAATTCGGATTAACAAAATTAAAAACCGACCAATGTATATATGTTTTGAATAAGAATCCAAAAGAAATGCTTATTTTAACGGTTTATGTAGACGATTTGTTAATATTTTGGATTAACGAAAATACAAGAAATTCATTGATAAAGCATCTAAAGAAAAATTTTAAAATGAAAGAACTTGGAGAGGCAAAATCATTTTTGGGTTTGCATGTTCAATATAATTATGGAAACCAAATTTCAATAGACCAAAAACAATATATTTTAAAGTTACTAGATAAATTTGGAATGACTGATTGCAATCCTGTTTCGTCACCAATGGATGTCAATATTAATTTATCAAAAGAACAGTGTCCAACAAATGATAAAGATAAATTTGAAATGTCGAAATTTCCTTACCAAGAGCTCATTGGGAGTTTATTATTTGCAGCTCAGTTAACACGACCAGATATATGTTATGCTGTAAACCTGTTAAGCAGATTTAATAATAATCCTGGACATGAACACTGGTTAGCAGCAAAACGAATTCTGAGATACCTGAAGGGGACATTAGACCTAAAATTAACTTACAAGAAAGATGAAAATGAAGACTGTAAAGTAAAGGGCTATTGTGATGCTGATTTTGCTAATGACCAAGATGAAAGAAAATCTGTAAGTGGATATATATTTTTAAAACAAAATGCTGCTATTTCCTGGGGATCAAAAAGGCAAATAACAGTTGCACTGTCAACCTGCGAAGCAGAATACATGGCGATAGGCACTGCTGTCCAAGAAGCATTATGGATCAAAGGATTAGAAGAAGAAATTTTTAATAAACCAATTGAAGCAACAGATGTTTTTTGTGACAATCATGGAGCGGTTCAGTTGGCAATTAATGAAAATTATCATCAGAGAACAAAGCATATAGATGTCAGGCATCATTTTATTAGAGATGCTATCATTAATAATAAAATCAAAATTAAAACAGTTTCTTCAGATAAAATGATTGCTGATATTTTAACAAAACCTTTTCCAAGACCTAAAATTGAAATATTTAATACATTAATGGGACTTTGCTAATTAATTTAATTTTAGTGAGGATGTTGAAATTGAAAATTAAATTTACTTGTTTTGTTTTATATTAGCTGGCTCTTCTATGTAACTTATATTATTAATTGAGAAAAATAAAATTTATGTTCATTCATTCCGAATATCTTAAACACAAAGGACGTGTTTTTCATCAGCATCTACCGACTCCATGTTCACTAATGACATGTCTCAGCAAATGTTGTAATTGACGATCTTAGCATTCGAAAATCACATAACCAAAGCAATATAACACCGCGTACACGTGATAGATTTGCCTGGGATAGATTTGTTTCCTCCTCCATGCCAAACGGAACAATACCAAAAACAAGAAGAATAGGGGCATATCGACAAAAATCTACATTAAATTCTTCTAAATTTTTCTTTTCATAAAAAATCGCCCATGCAAACATCCACTTAATACACTTTCAATGAAATCGCAACCAACTTCACTCATCGTCAAGTATGCATTTAGCCACCATTTTTCTTCGATTTTCTCGCTCTTTCTTTTTCCGGCTGTCACTTTGAGTGTTTGGCACACGTGAATTTCTCTGCAGAAAATCACCAAATTTATTAAATAAATATGGATAAACCAGTTGTTTGGGCTCGCGTTATCAAAGTTCTCGGCCGTACCGGCTCCCAGGGACAATGTACACAAGTTAAGGTTGAATTCCTTGGCGCAATGTCAAGGGACCCGTTCGTGAAGGTGATATCTTAACCCTCCTCGAATCCGAAAGAGAAGCCAGAAGACTTCGATAGGAAGAAATACTTTATTATGAATTCCACTCTTATAAGATTTGTGACATCTACCATCGTCAATGGGGTGCGCTGACTGGCGTGTGTTTTTTTAATACAAAAAATGAATTAACTTGAGTGCGAAATAAAACAACCTTATTTCCACTATCAGTTTGTGTCTTTTTAATTACTTGGTGGAAAAGTGTTGTTTCAACTTTGCTTCACATTCCTTCACTTTGTTTATGTTGTTCACCTTGGCCTGCAGGTTGTTGCCCTTACTGTTGGAACCTTTACCATCAAGCAGTTCAAGGAATGTGGGACCTAGCACCGCAATAGCCTCGGGATCACCTCTCAGAACAACATGTCCTTTACCAGAGTTATCGGAAACCGAAAGAAAGTAAAAAACGTCCGTTGGTGCACTTCGAAGAAAAGCGTTTATGAAGTCCGGCTCGATTCCATCTTTGCGATGCAATGAGAAGAACTTGGGCTTTTCAGACAATGCATTTAGTTTTTCAGCTTCCATCGTAGCATTGTCTTTCAGTAGTTTTTGGAAGCTCTTGTTTAAGGTTTTTAAATTCGTCTGAACTTTTTGGATTAATTCCAAATGCATAGCTGGACCTCCCCTAAAAGGAAACCCTTAATGTTACGGAACCTTTCTTCGCCAAGACAATACTCACTTGAGAACATTATTCATTGCCAACTCTCGTTCATAGCATTCACCCAGTTTCTTTACAACCGATTACCTGCAACGAAGTGGACGTACACTTTGCCTTTTGATTTCTCTGCGTGAAGAAGCTTGATGGCTTGCAACTGAGATAGGTTTTTGACATGAGTTCCGCAGCACATATTACTCTCAATGCCTTCGATTCGGACCACTCGAACTGGACCGACATGATCGGCAGGTAGACCTCTTGGAGCTCGAGCATCTTGAAACTAAGAGAACATAATTGAGAACCTTATGAATTCATCTGAAAAAAAGCTTACTTTGAGGCCATCCTCTGGAGAAGTAACTATGACGTCGACGTTCCTTCCTTCGACTATGAGAGCATTTGCAGTTTCTTCGATAGCTATCATTTGTTCTTTAGTTACATCCTTCGTGGCCAGTTCGATGTACGACGAGTCCGCTCCCAACCACCACGAAGTTGTATCGAAATTGTAATCTCGAGAGAATAGAGCCGTTATTAAATGCTGCCCTGAATGCTGTTGCATATGATCCAATCGACGGTTCCAGTCGAGAGTTTGCTTAACATTTTCCCCAGTCGAAAATGGTTCCTCATGTTCCACAAAGTGGATTGCTTCACTGCCCTTGCGAACAACGCTTCGTACCGGTTTTTCGTTGAGTGTTCCATAGTCACAAGGCTGTGAAACGAGTTTGAAATATGTCCTTTAAAGGGAAAGTTGAGACTTACTTGACCACCACCTTCAGGAAAGAGAATCGTATCATTTAGGATCACATTGAAGCCTTTTAGTTCCGCATCGCCGAATTTCAAATTTGCCGGTTCACAGGACACAATTGTTCCGGTAAACTAGAATCATTATCAAGTCAAGTTCGGTAAGTGGTTTTGGGTATGGAGACTTACTTCCTTTAAGAAACTGTCCTCTTGGCATTTAAAAACCATGTTTTCGTTCCGAGTAGGATCCTTACTATGCTTTGGAAGTAAAGGTTAAGAAATTCAACTAAAGATAAAATAATTTTTTTACTAAACTGATATTCATTAACCGAATTACGAGGTTGTTGGGAAGAAAAACTGGTTTCGAGTTTCGGGTATTCAAATAATATTTAACATTTACCGTTATTTGTTTTCCGGGAAACCGAAAATATTGGGTTTGAAAACTTTGAAGTCCTGAAATTTTTCCTAGATATGAATGAGTTCTGTTTGATTTGTCATCCGACATCCATAAAATGTTATTGTGTCAATTTTGACATTTGACATTTGAAGGTTTGTTTGTTAATGTCGTTTTCCATTGGCAGCCCAGAAGCATTCGGAAGAATCCAGAAGCCTTCTGAAACCATTCCATTGGATTGACTTTAACAGGCGGAATGCTTATAAGAAGAGCAAAACTCTTATGCGTTAAAAAGTGTGTTAAAACTTGATGTTTGGTTAAATTTTGACACTTCGTGTTGAATAAAATGTGTTAAAAATACACTAGCTGTGGAGCAGGCTAAAATATTTAAAATTAAATTAAATTTAACCAGTATTTTTAACGCAATTCAAACACGGCCCTGCAAATGATATCATAGATCCTGTTCACACTGGGCGCAAATCTCAAAAGTTCAAAAGCGTCAATACTCAGCTTGTCCTACTTTTTTTAATTTTAGAAGGAAGGAGAGACGCTGAGTAAACAAGCTATTGCTGAAGTTTACTTAGTGTCTGAAAAATTTAAGCTGAAACTGTAGGCATTTCTTTGGATAAGGATAAAGGTAAAATTGGCATTTCTAATGCCAAAATTGCATTTTCAATTTTTCTGCCGAACTCATATAGCAATCAAACAGTTCTTAAACTTGAAATTTGTTTATTTCTGGAGCATTTTGAGGTTATGGATAATGGATGGTTTAGTTATATTGTCCACAGCAAGTAGTTTCTTGCTATATAGCAAAGGAAGTTGAATTTTCCTTAACAAAATTAAAGCATCATGATTCCCTTAGGAAGTGACCGAAAACATTTAATCAACAAAATGTTAACACTAAAAGATTCCATCAGCGACCATGACAAATTAATTGAATCCGAAAGAGAAATCCAAAAAGTGATACTTGATAGACTTTGGGTGCTTTCCCAGCGTTATTCAATTTTAAAAAAGTAAGCTCCCTTTCTCAAACTCAATATTTATTTTTTTACTTAACTGCATTTCACAGAGGTGGTCCAACAAAACTGCAACTGCCAGCTGAAGCAATCAACGATCCACAGAATGAAATTAGAGCCGAGTTCCTTTCAAAGTTGTGCTCGCTTCAAAACTCAAAGTAAGAACGATTTGAAGGAGGGTTCCAAACTCATCAATTGTTATAGTTTCAGGCTTGTATCGTCTCTTTCGACCGTAAAAAATTTGCACAACTCACTCAGACAATTTCTTGATGAACAGAAAGCAGGCTATCTAGAGGTTTGTGATAAGGAAAGTACCCTTCTGCCGCCATTGCATTCCTACCTTCAAATTCTGGACGACTTTGTCAAATTCTACACAAAACTTCAAGCCCAAATCGATTGTCATGCACTTCTAATAAGTCCGGAAAATGTCTCCTCAGTGGAGCGCTACAAAAATACTCTCAAACATAACAAAGACTTCAGTGAATATTTTTGTCAATCACTGGCACTGTTCCATTCATTAAAGAAAACCAGCTAACAGGAAACAGTTTTAAATAAATGATCTATAATATGCAACTAAGATTCAACAATTATGTGTCAGCAATGTCGTAGTCAGTCATCTTCTCTTCAATAATCCACCATTTATTCCAGAAGCCCACATCAACGATGCGTTGGTGGAATGTGCTGTAATCTGGTTGGAGCCACTTGCAAATAGCTTTGTACGTACACAGGTCGCTACTGAAATCATGTACCCATACTAAAGTCACAATACCTAGATTCACTGTCCGTAGTGTGTTCTGATTGATTGACTGTTCGATCATTTTGAGGTGTTCTGCTGAGGCGGCTCGTTGACAGGACTCGTGAACCATCAACATATCTCCGTTTTTTTCTCTGATTTTGTCCATGAACGATGTTTCATCGGGATTGTTTTTGGCCGCTAAATAAAGTGTAAAGCCTAATACAGAAAGAATCGATGTACGTAAGGTTTCTCCTTGGCTGCTTGTAGAGCACCTTTGCCAGATTCAGTGTAGTCGGTAGCTAGGGATTTCAAGTAGATTTTCCATCGTTGAAGAATGGTTGTTTTCACAGGTTCCGGTTGTTTTGTAGTCTCGGTTAATGCGGTTGAGTAATTGATTAGTTGTTTAGTTGGTAGTTTGCTTCTTGGAAAAGAGGCTTTAAGGAAGGACATGGTTATGGTTGGATTTTAATTTTTCACTTTTCAGCTCGGTTGAAAGCTTGAATTCGGGGGATAACGAGAGATGTCAAAAAAAAAAACAGCTGATGAAAAATCTTTATTTGGTTTCCATGATTTTGACCTTTTGAAAGTGTTGAACACTATTGTCGTTTTCCATTGAACGGCCAGAAGCATTCAAAAGAGTCTAAACATTCCATTGGACTGACGTGACGTAAAAGTGCCAATTTTTTTCATCTTAAACACATTTCTTTCACAAAGAATAGAGTTGAATATATTTCTCGAAGGTTTGATTTCTCTCAAATCTCTTTTTGGAGACGGAAACGGTTTTACTACATATACTACGAGTTTGACATTTCTGAGTGTTCTTATGTTGTGATTATCATACACAAATCGATTTTACAGCTACCAGGCAACGCAGGCAGACAAAAAGGGATTGATAGGTTCTTGCAAATTTCTTACCCACCAAAAAATATTGAATTTTAGTAGCAATTTTTCTTGGTTGTAAGAAAAACCACATCAATAAAATTCAAATTCAATTCAATTCACATTTGTTTTGTGACAGATTTCAACACGGTGTGTTTTTTGTGTTCAAGTTCAAACACTTTTTGAATTTTCTGAAATTAGCATTTAGGGCTGAAGTAAAATAAAATAACCCCACGATTTAGTCCCAATAATGGGTCCTAAAACAAAAGTACCTAAAAATCAAACCAAGAACAAGCCGCCCGCCAAAAAACAAACAAAAAGAAAACGCGATCAATCCAGAGACAGTGAAGATGCACATGAGGTTTGTAAAGCACTTCCAAAATGAATAGATATCCCTTTTTTAAGACAACACTCTTCTTGCATAGGACGCAGCAGATAAATCTATGAAAAAGGAAGAACAGGACGATGGATGGGAAGATATAAAGCAATCCGATGACGATGACAACGAGGCGGAATATGACAAATATTATCAAGAAGACGAGGAGGAAGGAAAAGAATATGGCAAATATCAAAAGTATCACCGAGACAAAGCTTGGAAGCTTAACAAAATTGCCCATCATCTCCTGCCCTCATTTAACATAACGTCTCAAAAAACCGACTTGAGTGAACTAAGAGTTTACCCACTGGCTAAACTTAACGTACCTCATGCAGTCTTTGTGAATGCTAAGCGCCCCGAGCACATTGATTTCTGCCATCGCAGGACAATTGCCTTGAATGCCTACATGAATCGAGTTAGAAATGCTAAAACTAGCTATAAAAATGCGAAGAAGAGTAAAATTTTGTTAAAAAATTGCAACCAACAAATGTGTATTTCGTTTTTGCTGAATTTCAGAACATAAACAGGTGCGAAAAAACGAGAAAAGGGGGATATATGACCCGTCTATCTTGGAGTTCGCTCGAAGAATAGAATACCATCCGGACAAATACTTTGAGCGGGATTATGATTTCTACTACACTGGCGGCAACTTGGGTGTCAATCATCGGTCCAATCAAATTGCACATGTAGCAGGCATGCATATGAACACATTAGGTATTGCCATTTCAAATTCAAAGTCTTAACATGCGAATTAACAAAGCCCTTTCAGTTCTATCGGCTTTGAAAGTTGTAGAAAATATTCCAGAAGTACACCAGATAACAAGTGCTGATTTTAAGAGTGATGACCAGGATGAGACGGAAATATTTGAAGTGCAATTCTCGTCATCTGCTGACGACTACATTTTCATGCGACGAAAGTTCAATATTTCCATTCTGCAGTATACTGACGAAGCATTAAATATCGTTCATAATTTCAAATCAAAAAACATTCCGTTCATCAGTTTTACGCAGGACCCCGTCGAAACAAATCATATAGCCATTACGGATCTCCTGCACAGGTTTCGATTGTGTGATAAAGATCAAGGTATTCCTATTAGAACCATCAAAATGATGAATAAAGAAGACATAAAGCCATCAAATAATTGGAATATGATCAAAGCGCTAGACAGGAATGTTTACGCTTATGCCATGGACAAAAAGTTGACCGTCATCGATACGCGATTGCCGGACAACGAATGGCAATGCAGCAACTACGCCACAACTCCAGAAACTGCTTGTTATAACTTTTGTAGCCTCGCTCAGAGTAAATTCGATAATCTCTTTTACGTCGGGGCAAACCACAAAACCTATTGCGTTGATCGTCGTTTTATGAGGAAAGATCTGGACAGTAAAAAGGCAGCAGTAGTGTGTTGGACGCACCAAATGAGTTCTTTTCCACTCATGATGGCCACATCATGTCGCAACGAAGTCGAATACGTTGCTATGCAAAGTCCAGTGAGTTCAGATTTTAGAATTTGTGAACTCATGCGGTGTAAGCGTGAACACGAGCCAATAGATCAATCATGTACAAAGAAAGCACGCTTGGATTTACAAGCAAAATACGACTACAAGTCTCCTTGTCTTCCATTCATGCCTCCGAGCATTGAAATCTTACACAGTGAAGTGCGTTTGGAGGGTAAATGTTTGAATCCAACCTCTGAAATGTGCCACCGGGTTAAAGCGTGCATGACGGGTCTTGATTTCGTGCACGTAGGTCCAGTTTCATATTTGCTAACGGCATCCAGCAACGGTGATTTATTCGCGAGAAGCATGTACAATCCCGATGATAAGGACGTAATTCCTGACACATCGACAGCCGCCGACGTGATGAGTAGATTCGAAGAGAAACTCTTGCAAACGGTGCCCATACCACCACTGAACGTCACTCAAGTAGTTGATTTGAAAGGAATTGCAAAAGTTTTCGCTTGTATGAGATTAGATAAGGACGAAAATAGCGAATACAATCTACCAAGGAAGCGAAAATATTTGGGACGATGGCAGAAATCACTTTATCAGCTGTCGCAGTACAAAGACGCACTGGCATCCAGTTTGATGGCTGTTTGGGACTTTGAAGTTGAAGAGGAGCCCAGTTTCAATTTGACAGCTTTGGATCAAACTGAAAGGCCCGAGTCCAAAGTCGCTGGTTGGTTGGAGAAGAACCCAGACATTGCAAATACTACGCTAGTCAAGAACGAGGACATTGCAAACAGTTCGTTAGAGATCAAGCAAGACATTGGAAATATTACGTTGGAGAAGAACGAACCCATTGCGAACAGTACAATGATGCCGATGACATCGATTCCCATGGATGTTCTCAATGACTCGAATATCACATTGGGTATAAATGATTCTACTCTAAATCAAACGGTGAAAGATACATCACAGGTAGAATTGGATCAGACTGCTTCTACTAGCAAGCCAAAGGTGCCTAAAAAGAAAACACGTTATGTAAAGGGATTTTGATCTAAGTTAAGTTGTTAAAGTCTTGTACTTTGAAGTGTAAAAAACAATGTTACAAATTCGATTTTAGTGAACGTTTATACAGTCTGATTAGTATTACGTCAGGCTTAAGCGTACAAAGCAAAGTTGAACCTTATAAGTGATTTTAGTTATTTTTAACTTTCTCAAAAAAAAAAAAACATTTTGACGTTATTTTTAAATATTTTGTTTTATTATTTGTCAAACATACCTGAAAAAATCCCCAACCGGCATTTTTCTTGTCATGTTTCTGTTTAAGTGAGAACCCAAAATGAGATAAGACTTTCAGAGTTGCCATACAAAACAATATTACACGTAATAGGTTCGATTGTACAATTTTAAGTTCTTAAACATTTTGCGTAAAGCTGGAAAATTTAAAACTTATGTTTGTATGTAGTTAAGTACAGATTTAATTACAATCAGACTATGGATATGAAAGCATCGCCCACAAATCGTTCTTTATACAATGCTGTTATTTATTCATTATATTATAATCTAGAATCTCCAATGTCAATGTACTGAGTTGGCATTATTCACTTGTGAATTCAATGCAAGATATCAATATCACAGATAAGAAGATCATAAGATCAGCGAACGGATATTGTTATCTTGCTCAATGCAAGACGATTCCCTATGAAGTGCATCTTATTCCAAATGTTATTTTCTTGAAGTTGTCTTAATTTGTACTCCAACCACTCAAGCACTCCAAGCAGGCGGTTGCCTCTTGATCGTTTTTAAAAATTTAATGAATAAATTTAATTTTAATTACCTATGTAAATAAGATAAAAACAATTTTGTTTCTGAGTTCTTGAGGGGACCTACAATTTAACGCCTATTCCGAACGGCAAAGTTGAGAAGCACTTTTTCATGACAGATTGATACTCTTGGAAGTTTTGTCAGTTCTTCGCAAGAGGCAGTGCCCGTGAAAGATGAAATAAAAACTATGGGCACGAGTAGGACTCGAACCCACGACGTTCTGCTTAGCTTAGTTTTTTGACACCTCCGTTCACAGTATGACAAGCACCGGAGCGCCCCGGGGATGGTTACATCGAACAAACTTTTTAAGTCCGTTCTTTTACTTTTTCGGGAGTTCGTGAAAACTCAAATTTCGAGGAGTGGGGATGAAATTTTGTGAGTCTTCTAAAAAGTAAAAGAACAATCGCGGCCTTATAGCGTTTTTTTTGGTAATCCGGAACTGGTACACAGAACTGTCCGATTCCGGATACCAAACGAACATGCAAACAAATTTTTTTGTTTCTAAACTGTGAAACTTCATTATGCAGAATTGCAGATGACACACGACATTGTCATTATTTTCTTTGTTTGTAAACATAGCGGCCAGTACGTATGTGCAAGTGTGTGCATGTATGCGTGATTCTGTTTTTGATTCCGACTTCAAACTCGGAATCGTTTTTCTGTTCTATTCAACACAAGAACTGTGCTATTATTCTGAAGAGGTGTTCTTCCACGCTGGCAAAACCCTTGCGTAAGCTTTTCCATCTATCCTATTCTTCTGGGCTCGTTCCGAGCAGTTGGAAAACAGGATTTGTCCAGCCTATTCCAAAAAAAGGCGAATCTTCTTCTCCCTCCAATTATCGTCCGATTGCACTTACGTCCCTTCTTTCTAAGGTCATCGAAACGCTGATAAACTATCAGCTTTGGAAATATCTCGAAGACCGAAAGCTTCTTAATGACCGGCAGTACGGCTTTCGCAGCAACAGGTTCACTGGTGATTTGATGGTTTATCTCACCGAACAGTGGAACAAATCTTTACATCGTTTTGGAGAAAGTAAGATTGTTGCACTTGATATTTCAAAGGCATTTGATAAAGTCTGGCATCTTGCTCTTTTATCGAAAATGCGTGCCTTCGGTATCGATGAATCCCTTCTTCGTTGGATTAGAAACTTTCTTTCGAACCGTTCAATACAAGTTGTATTGGACGGATTCAAGTCTGAAACCCACAATATAAATGCTGGTGTGCCCCAGGGCTCCGTTTTGTCTCTAACCCTCTTTATCATTTTTATTAATGATCTCTTGGCTGTTACTTCTAATCCAATAAATTGTTTCGCTGACGAAAGTACCCTAAGCTTCTCATATTCGTTTCCAGATTCACATCCCTCCTCTTCGGATGTGTAACTGCAACTTAAACAGCATTGTCCAATGGGGAATTAAGAACCGTGTGCAAGAAGGTGCAAGAAATTTGGCTTTCATCTATAAAACCTATATCCGTCCAAAGCTTGAGTACAATTCACATCTCTGAGCTGGTGCTCCAGCTACTTACTTAAGCCTCTTGGATGGAATTCAAAAAAGAGCTGTAAGAATGATTGGTGATAGAGAGATCACTGATGCATTCACCACTTTAGACCACCGTCGTAACGTTTCGTGTCTCTCTCTGTTTTATCGTTACTTCTACGGTAAGTGCTCTAGAGAAATAGCCAGTTGCATTCCACCCCTTAAACAATTCAACCGTAATACCCGCGCTTCGGTCGTACGCTCATGTATAGAGAATCGTTCTTTAGCCGTACTACGCGAATGTGGAACTCTCTTCCACACTCTGTTTTTCCCGATCATTGCAATGTTCAGGAATTTAAAACCAATGTACACCGGCACCTCCTCTCTAGCCCCTTCCTTCTTTCCTAAAGTACTCACTGTGTCTATGGCATAAAAAGGGTATAAAAACCCCTTGAGTGTGTGCTCATTATAAAAAAAAAAAAACAAAAAAAGTGAACGAATTCAGAATCGTTCGGAACAGTTCCGGACAACCAAAAAAAAAAAACGCTATTAATCTCACAAACGCATACAATTATATCAAACGTCAACAAATATTCAATGTATTTCTTATGGTTTGACCCATTGAATAAGAAGTACAGGAAGCGGTGTTAGCTACATGTACAGTGTACGTGAGTGAAGCAACAAAAATGTCTGATGATGTCAGTTTTTGGGACCTGTCCTGTCAATTTTTGGGGCCTGTGCTGTCAAACTTTGACAGTGTTGTCAGTCGAGTTCAGGGGTGTATTATTTCTGTTGGTGATGGTAAGGCGCTGCAATTGAGTTCCCGTAGTGTGCACGGTTGTTTTGAATAGTTCTTCCATCGTTTTTATTTGTTGGCTGTATTATAATAGGCGTAATAAACGTGATGAATTACGGATGAAAAATGAAGAAAATGTACTGGAAAATAAAAGAATTAAACATTAAAAACCGTGCATTGCACATTTAGTGTTTGCATCCTAAAAAAAGGATTGAGATTGAAAAAACCCTTGTGTTTGTGAAACTCACACTACTTAGAAAAATGGTTCAATTCTTTTTCATAAGACCCCTTCCTGTACTTCTTATTCAATGGTTTGACCGAACTCACAAATCTCCCGCAAGAAATTTTTGCGTGTAAAATCGGGAGATAGGAGAAATATTTTTCTCTTGCAAGAGTGACAGAACTTGCAAAAAACTGGAGTAAAAAAACAGAAAAGTGTGAGAGTTTGGGAGTTTTAGGGATTAAAAGAACAGACCTATTTTAATTCATTCGACATGATATTTCTTCGCTTTATTAAACCTTCGGCTTCGTACCGATTCAGGTACGGTAATAAGGAAATAAGACTCGCGATCGGGTACGGTAACAAGGCCGTATATAAATACTCTGCTATTCCGGCTTCACAACGAACATGCTAACACACTTTTTCAATTCTTGCATACTGTTCGGGTTGTGAAGCTACACCGACCTAGCTAAAAGAATGAAGGTGCAAAAAATCAGATGGCTTGGTCATATGTGAAGTTGGACAGCACAGCTCCGGACCGTAAAGTCTTCAAATCTACCGCAGAGGGACGACGCAGTAGAGGAAGACCAAAGCTCAGTTGACGTGCGATATTGGAGAGAGCTAGCTTAAGACAGAGCTGGCTGGAGAGGTTTGTTGGTTAAGGCCAATATCTATCCCAGGCTGTGGCGCTACCTTCTCATGCTCTCCCATTGTACTTTTTAAAGAAGAAGATGAAGATGAAGAAAACATCAATGGTGACAAAATAAAAATGGTACAGCTAAGGTACCCCAAGATGAGGTAATCTTTCTCACAGTAAAGAATTTCAGAAGAATTTCAAACACAGAAAAGAGGAACTGATTTTTGTGTAATGAAAACACAATTAATTGCATAGAACTACGATCAGATTTGAACATATGAAAATGTCAAGCGCTAGAGCAAAGGCGAACAAAAGAAAGTAAATATACCAGTTCATCAAAACATACTGCCTGCAAATAAAAAAGGGAAATGTTGGTGGACGTCCAATTCTTGGAGACTTGGAGGCTTCACAAGCTTGTAAACGACTACAAAGGCGATCTACTAGAGTTTTCAAGAGCAATAATACTCCACTATCTGCAATCTCACACTTTATACCCAAGCCCACCGTCAAAACCATTTTTCTAAGAAACTACCAACTGACATGTCATCAAAGTTATTTGGTCAAAATGGTACTATGAAATGTGTAATGGTACCATATGCATTGCGAAATATTATTCTAAAAATATTCATAGATATGAAAATTAGTATAGGGTGTATGATCCCATTGTACTATAAAAAGTACATCCCTATTACTCCTTACCAAAATTTTAACTTTCATCTAGGTATCGGTTTTACCAATAATTTTGATATCTTTGAACCTAATTTATGAACGCATGGCACTAGCCATCGAACTGTCATTGTCAATTTATTCAGAAAACAACAGTTTCAACATAGTAAGTACACGAAAAAGCAATTTCAGCAAATTATGAACATTTTCTACCGAACTTTGGAGTCGATAATCGTATCTTTAAGAGCGTTAACTCCAATTTCCGGTCTTTATTCTTGACATTTGAGTCTGCATATTCATTGTGTGATGTTGCCGTGTCCAGTGACACAACGGGTTGATTGAAGTGTCGAAATTATCGCTGCCGTTCAGGAGTTCAGTGCAAACGATCAAAGTCAGTCGATTCGGTGACGTTCTCGAGAATTGGGCATAGATCAAACCACATTATGGCACAAATTGGAAGATGTAGACTTGGACATGTATTTCCAAGACGATAATTTCACAAGCCTTCAATAAAACGTAATTTTGATGAGAGTGTTATCTTAAGTCCTCTATACTATTTTCTTTAGAACAACTTAAAGTTCTTGGCTTATGCTGACAAGCTGACGAAGACCTCAAAGCCAACATAGAACGCGAAAAGCGACCGTTCAATGAATCGAGCACTGCAAACGTTCCGAAATGAGCGAAGTCGAGTTCCATTCATAAATGTTTTTGATTGTACTTTTATCTCAAGATCATAAAGATAAGTGACTTTGGACTTTGGAAGATTAAAAAAAAGTCCCAGCTAAGAATTATATGTATTTCCTTTAAAGTTTGTTTGCATTCCTTGTGAAATATATAAAAAATAGTAAGTATACGCCATAGTGATCGTAATAATTTAAAATTAAACAAAATAAAGAAAGGTGATGAATATTTGTATTGAATGTTGTTGTTTTTTTATTTTCTTTATGAGCATGAAAAAGAAATCAGAACAAAAACATAAAAGAGCCAAGTTCTCTTATATGCGAACAACATTGTCTAACAAGTCAGCCACCAAAAGTAATGAGATCTAAAAGAACGCCAAGTTCTTACATGTAAACGCGTTATATTGAATATTTTAAATCATTAAAGATAACACAACAATATTATTTAGAAAATAGAAAGTAGTTTGGATTATTTTTATTGACGGGGACTTTGGCTCAATGAAGTAACTAAGTAATTCAAATTTATAAGGGGTTAAAAATGTGCTTGAGTTCGATCCTGTAAAAAGTGAGTAGTGCTAGAACTTGGCTGGACACTACCGTGCCCTTTGGTAAAGGAACGTTGTTGGCAGAGTATTAAACGTCATTAACCTATAAACATTAATGTTCATTCTTTATTGCTATAAATTTCTGTGTTATTTCTAAAAAACACAAAACCTATTTTTTTTATTTTTTAACTCGTAAACCCTGAAAAAAACCTGTCAGGCTTATTCTATACTTGCATACATTTTCACAACCTTAACGATTTGTGGTCTATTAAACTAAAGGGTTTTCCAATAAGAGGTGTTATTTTGAATGCCAGCTATTTCGGTAGCTGTCACTTTTGAAGCTGTCATTTTGACAAGTAGAAACTACGCCATCAATAAAAATGGAACGATACACGCTTCAATGCATTGAAATTAATATAATTCACCATAAAATGGTGAAAATTTGGCAGAGACGGTTCGTAAAACTAAAAAAATGCTGGGTGGTCGTGATTGCACCTTGTCGGACCGCAGTACAGAAATTGGTGGACAAATTACAAGCTGTTGGGACAAGTTAGTGATGTGAAGAATAAACGTCGCTCAAAATCAACTGAGAATATTGCTGTTGTAGCCCAAAGTGTTGAAGAAAACCCAGGTTTGTCCATTCCTCGTCGTTCTTTGGAATTAGACATTCCACAAACGGTAAAACGGCTAGAATTGAATGGTATTGATCTGGACAACGTTTTCTTTCAACAATGAAACCATCGATCTTTAACGGTAAAAGTTTCCCGACCGTGTTATCCCTCGTAGAGGTGATCACAATTGGCCACCGAGATCTTGTGATTTAACACCTTGCGACTTCTTCCTTTGGGGCCACGTGAAACATAAGGTCTACGCCAACAGCCCAGCGTCGATTCAAGGCCTCAAAGATGGAATTTGTGAGGCTATCGAGGACATAGGGCAGCCCTTTGCGATTTGGCTATGGAAAATTTCATGAAAAGGATATGGTCCTGTAAGCGTGGTCGTGGCGGCCATTTGGCTGATGTTGTGATCTATTATTAACAGCATACCTTCCTCTTTATAAATAAATAAACATCTGATCATTCATCCCAAAAAATGCAATTTTTTTGAATATCAAAATAACACCTCTTATTGGAAACCCCTTTATTAAGATTTGATATATTATGTCTCTTGCTGCAGCAAATAAATCAATTGTGCCGTGAAGAAAAATAGCAGAACATGGGGAATGGAAAGGACGAGGAAACAAACTAAATCCATGTAATTGGGTATATAATCCAAGGCAAGCGTTCTCCATTTTGTGTATCAAAACATCAAAAACTATCTTAACTTTCCTAACTTCTCTACTGATGATACGTATTCCCTGTCCAAGCTACCAAAACCAACACCGAAACTACCACCAAATACAACGTTTTACTGAGCTTCACTTTATTTATTTTTTCGCTCATCATATATATTGGTGACGAAAATCTGCCCGTCTTTATTATATTCACAATTTTTTTCTTTTTCTAACAAAAATTAAACCTTCTTTTAAATTTAAATTACAGACAAAAAAAAACTAACAGAATCCTTGTTTCTTATCAGCCAGGACTCGAACCGGATGTGGTTTTATGAAGAAGCCCCAATAAGCTTTTATTGATTTCTTCCTCGCAGGATTGCTTTTTTAGTACAAATGTCCATTTTATTGCTTCTTACTTTCAACAAACGTCAGAGTTCATTCATTAGTTTTCCCACCGTGTGTTTTGCAAATAAAATTAAAATGCTTATCCCTTGAATAACAAAAAAAAAATCTACAAAAATTCAACATTATCTAAAAACTTCAAAATTATTCAAGAGTTGAATTATCGTTCTGGATCTTATTTACGTTTACACTCTTTTGGCTTTTCATTTTTCTGTTGAATTTATTTGTGAAGTCTCTCAGTAAAATTGTGTCTCGTGTTTTATTCGACGATAAATGTTTTTTCCATAAAAAAAAATGTATTCACTGAAAATGACAAAAAGGCAACCAAATTCAAAAGCAACATTTCCACATTAATTTCTGTCCATAATTAAAGTAAATATTAGTTATCCGTCTTTTGTTACTTAAGAATTTTCAACTTCAATTAGTTGGTTGCATAACACTCTTCACGGCGATTATACATTTTGGGTGATTATATTCAAACGTACATAAATTTTGTATACATTGTTTTTTTTTTAGTTTTTAAACTACGTAGTGTTGTTTTTGCAGTTGGAAAATTAAAGTTATTTTGTAGTAGTGCACTTTCTCAATGTGATTTTATTTTTTTTTGATTATAAATCAACAATGTAAGAACAAGAACTATGAATGAAAATTTCAGTTATTGGTATACATACATGCTTAGAGGATGTATAGGTATACGACTTAAGCTCAACGTAGGTTGAGGTCAACAAGTGACATTTGAATTTTGTTTAAAGATATTAGTTCCTCTTTCCCTTTTTGCAAATGAGTACCTGCAAGAACGGGCTATTCTTAAATATTTTAACCTCTTGACTAGTTCAAGAACTCTAACATTTTAGTAAATGAAATGTTGACTTACCTAGCTCATATATTTAAAAAAGAAAGCGAACTGTAGACTGTATATGTACAAATTAGATATGGAGAAGCTTATCTGTACATACCTATCTGCATCGAAACGTGGAATTTTGATGTGGTATCGAAAGGATAAGGTCCTTTCCATAAATTCACAGAATTTCGGACGATAAGTTGTGATTTTAAGCAAAACTTGTCAACGATTTTATCGCTTTTGCGGTTTGCTTTAGGTCTTGAAAAACCACAAATATTGTTAAAAAATCGGGAGACGAAAATTTGGCAAATTGTACATGTTATAAATATCCCCAAAACGGTGCTCAAGACTTCAATTTCACAATGGATTTGTCCTGCATTGTCAACCGTTGAATATTGTTTACCTGAGTCTCTCTTTCTTCTAGGCGTGAAAGGTTAAGTTTCTTAAATGGACATTTTTAGCAGTAAATCTAAGATTTATCAACTTAAACTATTTTTCCGCATTTTGAAGTCTTTATAGTTATTTTTATTATTTGCTTAAAACTTGGCTCAGGTTTGTGCCACCTAATCATTTGCTTACGTTTGCATTACTTAATTAAAACATAAAATAGGCCTGTTCCGTCTAACAACATCGCACTGAGATCTCAAAGATTTTTTTAGTGGAACAAAAAATCTTAGCTGAGAACTGAGCTTTATTTCTGATATCTCCGAGATAAAATTATTTTGGATTCGATTTATCACTCAGCTTTTTTGACATGACTGACATATGCACAAGGAAAGAGTCATTTTTTCCGCCTTTTTTCAGTGGCATCTAGCTATCTATTGGAATAGTAACTGATTTTGGTATTTCTGAATTTTGATGAACTTCAGAATTTTGATAATTTGTTATGAAAGCTTATGTCGTTTTCGATTGGGTTTCCGGATGCGTCCGAAACCATTCCGAAGCCTTCTGAAAGCGTTTTATTCGCACGAAACTGACAGACAGAACGCTTCTTGGAAGAGAAATTCTCTTCTTGATTTCAAATCAGAATCCACTCAAGAAGCTTTAATACATGAATAATAAAAAGTCAAAAATAATACTCAATCAGTTTGTTTTGTTTTGTTTTTGTTTTGTTTTGTTTTTAATTCAACAAATTATTGTTATCTGACATTGAATACTTGATATTTGACTTTTGAAATTTCACACAAACACAAACAAACAGAACTCAGTGGAAGCGATTTGACTTGTTCCATTCGCAATGAGTGAATTCTTGAGTGAAACCAATCGAAAACGACATTAATCTCATTGTAAAAACAAAAAAATATATTTAATTTTGTGTTGAGATATAATTAATGTGAGCTTTCGAAATCGAAGAATCCCTCCTTCGTTGGATTCGAAATTTACTTTCGAACCGTTCAATACAAGTTATATTAGAAAGGCTCAAGTCTGAAACCCACATCATAAATGCTGGTGTGCCCCAGGGCTCCGTTTTGTCGGCAACCCTCTTTCTCATTTTTATAAATGATCTCTTGCCCGTAACTTCTAAAGCAAAACATTGTTTCGTTGACGATAATATCCTTAACTTTTCGTATTTGTTCCCAGACTCACATCCCTTCTCTTTCGGTGTAGAGACGTAGAGCATAATGCTCCGAAAACAAAATGCTGTAAATCGAGATAAACCCCCTTTGCCACTGTTCATGACGAGCATCCATCAATGTTACCGAACATCTGGAGGTTCTCTGTGTGTGCTTCAACACCTTTTGTTGAATGAGCAAAAATGCCGCAAGATATTTGGATTTCCTTAGATGGTCCAAGAATTTTTTTTCCCGTCTGATCTGGCTACTATATTTAAGACTTTTTTCCGTATAAAGCTTGATTACAACTCCTATCACTGGGCTTATGCTCTAGCTACATACTAAAGCCTCTTGGGTGATATACAAAAAAATCTAAGAATGAGAGACATCGTGTCTCTTTCTGTCGTTTCTCATTCTGGCTAATGAAAAACCCAGTTCTATACGGGCCCTTCGAGCACAACTTTGTATAGAGAATCGTTGTTTGACCGTACTACATGAAAGTGGATTTTCTACACTATGCCTTTCCATCATTGTAAAGGATATCATTCCTGTCCTCACTTGGAATATAGCATAAGAAGGGTATTCAATATTCATATCATGATCATCCATCCATCAGAAAGGATTTGCGACCCATGTTGACTTACTTCCCAGAGTAGATAAATAAGTAAAAGTTGTTTTGAAAAATTTCCAGCCAATGCACCCCGTTGTAGTTGTACAATGTACACACACATATTGGTTTTCAAAGTCAAATTCCATAAAACTAATGATTTGAGGACATACATTAAGTTCATTGAATAACAGTGCGCTTGTAAAAGTTGGTCGTACCAACTCGTGGACTCATGCACAACTACTTTGCACAGTAAAATACAGCCTATATTACTCCTGAATATTGTAGTTTTCTATTAGTGAAATAATTTTTCTAATCGGATTAGTATTTCCGAATATTAACATTTATATGGCAAAACAGCGTTTGGTGGGTCAGCTAGTAGTAAAATATGGTCTGTGATACTCCTAAATATTGTTTTCTTCACAATTACTATCTCTGAATACGACTGTACCTATTTACCCTGAACATTTCATAAATATCTTTTGGGCCGTTTAGGAGTCCATACCGAGCATCCAAACAAACAAACAAGAATTCATTTTTATATAAAGAAAAGTTTAAACTCACAGGACTTTTATTTTCAACTGTTCATAGCAATCAAATTGTTATCAATTATATACAACTAGCTATCCCTGCAGACTTCGTACTGCCTCAATCAATAATCGATAAGGATAACCCTCTACCACTCTACCCAACCCACTACCTCCTTGTGCTACCCAGTACGTCTACTCATATCCGCTACCCCGTTACGACACTCCTCTGTTACGCTACGAATTATTTATACACGCTTACCGTTACACCATTAGCCAGAAACCCACTTCTATTTACCCGCAACGCGAAATCATTTTTTTTTGCATTTCAATTTTCCATTTTTCCATTTTTTTTTTTTTTTACTTTTTCTTGCTTACCAGTTCCCCATCACAAATTTTCAAGTTTCCCTTTGAAAACCAATGAGTTTTCCGAGTTTCATTCGAAAACCCATTTAAAAATGTTCCAGTCTTCCACTTGAAAACCAATGCATCCACAATTTCATAAAATATTCCATTTGAAAACCGATGGGTTTTCCGAGTTTTTCATCAAGAACTTTCTATTTTTCCATTCTAAAACCCATTTTGAACCAAAAATTCCAACCAAAGAAATCTAATTTCCGACTTTTGTTTGATTTTTAAAGTTTTTCCACTCTCCCATGAGGTTTTTCCATTTTTTTTTCACAGAAATCAACACTGAATACAACAGTATCAACCATGAAAATTTCACAAACATCTGTTGGGCCATTTCGGAGTCTATAAGAGACATACAAACAAACACACATCCATTTTTATATATATAGAGATAATGAGTTTTTACCGATTAAAAGCCATGAATATTCTATTCCCGCACTCATATTGACTGTTTTTCCTTAAAACCACGAAAATAAATCCGCTTAAACTAATTTTCAATTTTTTATAACAAATTATTAAAAAATTATATAATTTACTGTAGTGTCCGTTGCTTAATGGTACCACTAAGCGGTATTTTAAAACAATTTAACAGCGATTCCGAACGGCAAAGTTGAGAAGCACTCATTCATGACAGATAAATACTCTTGGAAGTTTTGTCAGTTCTTCGTAAGAGGCAGTGCCCGTGAAAGATGAAATAAAAACTTTATGGACACGAGTAGGACTCAAACCCACGACCTTCTGCTTAGCAGCCAACGCATCTAACCACTAAGCTACGGACAGCGAATAGTTCGATTAAAATATTAGTCCACTATTCATTTTAACATTTCTTATTTATTCATGACTCTCTGTATAACATTTGCGCATGTGCTTGAACATAAAAAGTTTAATAATTTTTTGTTTATAAACACAATCGGTAAGTAAGTCTGCATGCTAACAATTCTTTGAATACATAATTTTTAAAACCACAAATTTTATTTAAATATTTTAAGCACCATCAAATTCAATATTATTATATATTTAGCGAAGCAGCTCTGCAGCACAATAATTGTATATGTTCGTTTAATTGGTAATTGCACTGCCAGATTGTGTCTGCACAAAATTTTTCTATAATTTCACTGCAAATTTAGAGCAATAAAAAATAGAAAGAACTACCGGAAATTAAACAAAACATTGTGGGTCAATTAAGAATCAATTATAAGGTATGGCTAATACAGCACAGCTTCTGCGTCGCCAAAGCTCAAGGGACATTCCACTTAAAACGCAAAAAAGCATAGATAATTTAGAATTAAGGGTAAGTGCATTTCTTTTTTTTTTTAAGATATCCACATGTTTAAATATTCTTATAAACGCACATCTAAAATATTTCATTGCTAGTTTTATTTCATTTTTAAATTATTTTTCTTTACAAAGCCCAAGGTTTTTTTACAAGTATTAGTATTGGTCAAACAGATTAATAAGTTCCTCAATGGAAATATAGTGTTTCAGAATATAATCAATAACCATTAAGGTTGGTTAAACGGTTTCTTATAACTTAGATCAAAAAGGTCCTTTCCCTACATCCGGTTTGTCTACTAAACCGTGGGGGAACCCAACATATGAATTTTGACTCTCATTTATTCAAACGTTCCTAGACTTTCCAACAAATTTACTTGCATTTTAAAGTAAACATTACAAAATCATATTAATAAGAGTATTTTGCAATGAAGTGCATTAAAAAAAAAAAAACTCGTCAACAACGAAAATTCACACAAAATCATTGTATTCCACATCCCGCTCATATGTTATTATCCTGTTATAGGAGCTACGAGGACGCTTAGTAAAAAACGAACACGGCCATGGCCATGGGCATACCAGCCATCCGCCACTCTACGGAGCAACAAATCAAGCATTCATATCAGATATTATTCTGGATGAACCTGAACCCGATGAGCTGGATAATTATGCATCGAGTGCAATGGCAAAACCTCCTGCAGAAGTCGTTGACGACATGGTCCAGGAAAAAGGCGAGGATGAAAGAGAAAGTTGGGACAATAAAGTGATGTTCTTATTAGCCACGATTGGGTAATCGAACTCCATTTATGTCCTACACAAAAAATGACTAACAAGTGTTTTACTTTGTTTTAAAGCTATGCGGTTGGTCTAGGAAACGTCTGGAGATTCCCATATCTGGCACAGAAAAACGGCGGAGGAGCGTTTCTTGTTCCCTATTTCATCATGTTGTGCATTCAAGGAATTCCAATGTTCTATCTAGAACTGGCTATTGGACAAAGACTGCGTAAAGGTGCTATTGGTGTTTGGAGTCAAGTAAGTAACACACACATGGCAACATATTTGTTCAGGTTTTCCTTACAACATTTTTTTGTTTGTCTTCGTAGGTATCTCCATATCTGGGTGGCATTGGTATCTCATCGGCTGTTGTCAGTTACATTGTAGCATTGTATTATAACACGATCATAGCGTGGTGTTTAATTTATCTGTTGCATAGCTTCGAATCGCCTTTGCCTTGGGCCGATTGTCCAACTCGATTATACAGCAATTATACTTATGATCACGAGCCGGAATGTGTGGTTTGTGTTGAATGCTCTAGCTACTGTCAAAATGTATGTTTTATCTTTTGTTTTTAACTAAAGGCTTCGTCACCTACACAATATTATTGGTATCGATCGACGTTGCAATGCTCGGAGAGTGTAAATGAGCCTGAAAGTTTCAACTATAGTATGGCCATTGCATTGCTGGTATCATGGTTCTTAGTTTATATTTGTATGGTGCAAGGGATAACATCGTCTGGGAAAATCGTTTACATGACCGCTATTTTTCCCTACATAGTTTTGATTATATTCTTCTTCCGAGGAATTACTCTGAAGGGTAAGTCGATCACTTTATTTGGTTTTCTTATAACCCAAATGAACAGAGAATATCCTTAAAGGCTGAAACACAACCACGCTTTAGCTTCGTCTTCGTCTACGTTACGATGAACCCGCTTCGAATGCTTTGAATGACATATCTCCCTCTATCATCATCATCCCTAGAAAAGCAAATGAATTTTATTTGAGCTATCAGACAAAGCAAATGTTCTGCACATTACTTATCATTATGTACAAAACGTGAGGTCGATGATTCATTGTGATAGCATGCATTGAATTCCTATGGCTGAACTCGTTAAAGTCAGGCAAAGCCAAAGCTAAAGCGTGTTTGTGTTTCATTAAAAATGGCTTATTCGATTTGATATCGGTTCATATAAGCTTTCAGGAAATTGCACACTGCTCAGTGTTGCTTTCTATTATTAACAATCTTTGACTATTGTTGGTTTGTCAAAAAAATCTTTGAAGTGTCATAGTTCAAATTCATTGGAAATAGTTGAAATCATTTCAGAACGCGTTTTGGCGTTGACCTGTCAAACAAGAAAAAAGCAAATCTTATTAACATATCTGACACATTGATAATGCGTTTCAGAATGACTTGACGTTATTGGCGTTATTTTCGTTACGAATTGTAACTCGTTACAGAACGACAAATAGCTGACGATATTGTAACTAATTATTAATTACAGTACGCAATTCAGTGCTTCGAAATTAAATTTGAAGAATTTTCCCGCCCGCTAATTCTAGTCCATTCTCTCTTGCGAGGTAATACCTCTTAAAGATCGATTTGGAAATAAAGTTTAACGATTGCTTTTCCAAAAGAAAACTTCTTACCTTTTTGTTCAAAAATTATTTTAAGGCAACATTTTTTTGAATACACAGGTGCTTCAGACGGTGTCAAACATCTCTTCACACCCCGTTGGGAAACCCTTCTAGATCCAGTTGTATGGCTCGAAGCAGGCACGCAAATATTCTTTTCACTAGGTTTGGCATTTGGTGGCTTAATCGCATTTAGTTCCTATAATCCAGCAAATAATAATTGCTATCGCGATGCTATTCTTGTCTCACTCACCAATTGTGGCACATCAATGTTTGCTGGCGTCGTTGTGTTTTCGATAATTGGTTTTAAGGCACATGCTACGTTTGACCGGTGCACCGAAGAACGACTTCACCTCCTGTCAAATAACAAAACCAACATCGTGCTACCGGAATGTGATTTACAAAAAGAACTAGCTAACGTAAGTCATAAGATAACAATAAAATTCAAATAATAACGTTTGACACATTTTTGACAGAGTGCTTCCGGAACCGGCTTGGCATTCATTATCTTCACTGAGGCTATCAATCAATTCCCTGGAGCACAGATTTGGGCTGTCCTCTTCTTTCTTATGTTGTTCACGCTTGGAATTGATTCACAATTCGGCACGTTAGAGGGCGTTGTTACGTCACTTGTTGATATGAAATTATTTCCAAATCTGTCAAAGGAGTATATCATTGGGGTAAGTATTAATTCAAAGAAGGAATTTTCCAAACAAATAAATTGTTTTTAATTCAAAGGTTCTCTGCACAACATGCTGCATGATTTCCATGTGCTTTGCCAATGGAGCCGGAAGTTATATTTTCCAACTGATGGACAGTTTTGCAGGAAACTTTCCACTTCTAATAATTGCATTGTCAGAGTGCCTCTCAATTAGTTACATCTATGGATTACGAAGGTTTGTTTAGTAACAAACTAACTTTGAAAGATACCAAAGTGGTTTTTTTAGGTTTGCAGATGATATTGAAATGATGACTGGCTCAAGACCGTCACTCTATTGGATGTTATGTTGGAAATACATATCACCAATCGCCATGGTTTCTATTCTGGCAGCATCGTTTTTCCAGCTTATTACAAATGGCAGTAGTTATCCGGCATGGATAGCGTCATTGGGCACCACTCAACAAATGGAATGGCCCCACTGGTGTATTGTTATTGCTCTTTGTCTGATATTTTCGTCAATTTTATGGATTCCCGTTGTAGCTCTGTGTCGGTGAGAAGGCGGAAATGCAATTATTTTAAATTTTCGTTGCAATTTCTTTGTTGACTTTTTAGGTTATGTGGTGTTAAGGTGGTCGAAGATACCGATCCATCTTGGTTTCCAAGTGAAGAGCTAAGAGAAGTCCATGGAATTGTTCCTCACGAGCCAACTGAAATAGAAAGAAGTTTGTTCTGTTTCAATATGGACGGAACGGAGGGAATGTGTTGCCCTAAATATGGTCTTCCGGAAAAGACTCTAGAGGAGGAAGAGTAATTTTAAAATACCTCCATCTCCAAATAAAAGTACATGTATGTATGAATCATAAATACCACCGAAAAAGTGGTCAAAATCAAATGACAATAATAACATGCAAAACAAAACAAAGACAATAGAAAACATAGAACAATAATCTAGGAAAATAATAATGAGAATTTCTGTTACAATAAATATTAAGGACAATAGTAATATTAACAAATGTAATCGGTTAATAATTTTAAATTTATCAGCACATTAGTTATTTTAAAACGCACATTAAATCGCACACAAAATCGGCTTAGAAGCATAGGGAATTATATTAATAACAATAAGGATCTAAGTTTTTGTTTTAAGGTTATCGATTTTCCGAAGTTTATTCGTGCAAAAAGCCAACGGTGTTTTTTTTTTTTTTGTTGTTAATTTCTGTTTTAGTAACTAGGTACGGTAGATGACTGATGTAAGAAAAAAAAGCTGATAAGATGGGCAAGTTTATTCCCAAGATTATATTAATTTCAGCAAAAATAACATTTAACAAACATTTCCTGGCATTTAAATCTCAAATGAGCTCTTATGCATAAAAATAACATCTTTGTACAAAATACTTACATTCTACCTAAAAGTCTGTCAATTTTCCATATCAAATGTTTGCTCTCTATCAGTACACAGGAGTACAATGCGTAGAGAAAATGTTACCCTTGACTTTTCTAACGATTGGCTTTATTACTTATCTATTTTTAATACTGTGTTGTGTCTCTTGGGGATAGAACTGGGAAAGGATCGGGATAGGGTACTAGGATGATAAAATTTGAACTACGAATATGTAAATTAGTCCTAAGTGACTTATTTCGAAAAGGGACCAGAACGAAAAATGGGAATGTCCGTATGCTGAGACGGGCACGCTGGCGAAGCACGGCTTAGCTCGCCGGATCGGGAGGGATCTTGTCTCGCACACGAACGTGACACCAACAAACATAATATAAACGTGCCATTACTTTTGAAACCGGAACGCGAATGCAAACTCAAAATAAAACCGACCTTAATACTGCTTGAGCTTACCTCTTTTCTGTAGAACGTTCTCACGACCCACTACTGATGTTAGGTAGTGCTTCCCCTCCCATCCTTGAGCCCTCGTACTTTTTACGGGCTCCCCGTTTTGTCGTGGTAGCTAGGCTTTCATATTCCAGGTTCCGCCAGGCCTAGTTAATTCCCTTAACCCCCACTGTCAAAAATTAGGACGTCATCGTCGAACGAAAATCAGTTCGAATAAAACAAGAATTTGCGCATAACACCAATACAATTCTTTTATTAAAACTCGAAGCTCAAAAGTTCGGATTTCGTCCCAGAAATGGAAACAAAACGTAATTTACAAAAAAAAAAAAAAAAACCACAAAATTGAAAGAACAAAAAAAAAAACAATCATTAGCAAATAAGTTTCGATTTCGATTCAACATCTCATCAGACTTAACGTCATGGACTCAAAAAAAAAAAACAAACGTTCAAATTTTCACTGAAATTCATCAAGCTTTCAAACGCGACAAATCCTTCCACCCCACCTCTAACCGTGGGTCTCACTTTTCGGACCCTTCTATAAAAAACATGACCTTGAGTGTTGAGTGTCGACTTTAATTTTCGTGGCAGCGACGGGCTGACTCGGGTTTCGTAATTGATAATTTGTTTTTGGCTTTCTTCTCACCAATGGCCTTGGTTGCTCTTTCGGTAGTCACTTTCGTTTTGGTGACCCTTTGCCACTCGACAGAAATGTTCGGCGGCCAAGACTCGTCGTTGGCCGCCAATATACCTATCAAAGCCCTCATGTTTAAGGAAATCTCTCACACGGATAACTAAGTGTACATACCTTCGTCTTAGCTTTTTAAGTTTTTGATTTTCAACCGTAACGACCAGTACGGACAGTCACCCTCCAAAATCGTTGCACTGCTTATGTTCTAATTTTGCAAGCACTTAACTCTTCACAAGATACTAGGCTCGAAATCACTCAACTACATACTTACAAAAACCTAGTTGCAGTTAAAATTTACTAAGCAAAAAACCAAAGAACAAAAGGTAAGCTATTTCTGAATTTTGTAGATTTTATTGTTTTAATACATTCCCTTCGTGGTTCTTTCCCAGGTGGCCGTAACAACTGAGACTGATGATTGAGGCCTAAGTCCACAACGGACTGTAGCGCCACCTTAAGTAAGTAAGTATTTTTAATACTGTGCGCAAGCATTCCCAATTATCATTTCTGAATGCTGCGAGCAAACAAAAATGGAATGCGGGTACAACGTCCCGCGGGTCAACTAGTTATATATTTGGGTTATCCTTGAAGACAGGAGCATTGTCTTTAAATTGGATTTATCCAAACTAACATGTATTCCAAAGCTGTTTGAACAAGTATTGTGTGATGCGTTGGCATGTGATTGGAAAAATATTATCTAGCCAACAACACGGTTTCATTCAAAAACGTTCCTACGGTCTTTGTAAATGTGTACTTAAACTCTTTGGAATGTGGTCAGAAAGCAGAATGTGTCTATACTGACTTTCCGAAAGCTTTCAACCAGTTTTCCCACTCGTTCATTACGTTTAAATTAAACGTAGATAGCTTCTCCCATTTCGTATATTGCTAAATCCGATGTCGCTCAAGGTAGTTATTTAGGACCCCTTCTTTTTTGTTTGTTCTTACCTTGAATAGTCTTTCTAGATTTAGACACCCCTTTACGATATTCACGTAGAGAGGTTAAAATCTATCCACCGGAATTTCACCTGGTTCGCTTTCAAAGGCGTTCAATGGATTGATAATTTAAACATTTCTCTTCATGAATATCGTTTGTCATCTCTTCTGTTGGTTACATTTAGACAAAGAAGAACCAACAATGATATTGCTCCGGACTTATTTCCTTTAACCAACGGAGAAGGCAGGCAATGAAGCTAAAAAAGGTCGTTTTCAGAAAGTCCTCAGAAACAGCTTGTATTTGGAAATTTTTTGTTTTCAAATTTTTGTTTGAAATCAGAGACATTACATTTGGGGAAATAATTATTTTTATTGTTTAAACAATTTTTATATTGTTTATAAAGGGTGATCCTTGTACGATGTTTTGATACTCGGAGTGCATATGTTGCATTAAGACAAGGAAAAAATTATATTAATGGGGGGTCTACTGCTTACTGTCTAGCCGGGAAGGGCAATTTTATAACAAAAAAAAGCTTATTTAAAAAAATAAATATTTAAAACCAACGGCTTTGTCCATAATGCCAAGTTATGCCTTCGTGCAAAGCTAAAAAATGCCTCTTTCATTCTGCATTTAAATAAAATTGTTTTCAGGACCAGTTTTCGGAAAATTCATCTTCAAAATCAAGATATCGAAGTTTTAAATTTTTTTTTAACTTCGAACTATTTTTTATTCGAAATTTACTGTAAGTGAATGTTTTTGGTTTTTTCTCAATTTCTTGGAAATAAGAGAACATTAAGGCATACGGTTTTCTGGATCTCACTGAGAATAAAGTTCTTGTAACTGGGTTATAAAAATTCATAAGAAAAACTTGTAAGTGCATTTAAGTGTGAACAAAAAAATAATACTTAGTTACATAAAATTTCGAAAAAAATTAGTTCGAAGTTAAGAAAAAAGGGGAAAATTTCGATATTTTTTTAAAATGCAGAATGAAAGAGACACTTTCTGAAAAAATCTTTGTAAAATTCATTTAAACGCACTACTTAAAGCCAGTGTTCCAAGCAAATAAATGTTTCCCTACAACCAACATCGCACTAATTGACGAGCCGGTGCGTGTTACAACACAGATTTTGTGTTGGTGAATTATTGGTCGATAGACAGAGTTCGATGCGCTGCGATATTTTCAATCAATTCTTATGGTGTATAAAATACAGAAACATCATAATGTTAACCCGTTAATTATGTCGATTGCCTTTTCCTAATATAGTTACAGCTTTGCATTTTTCTGACATCTACTATACTTATTTTTGATTTAAAATACATTCTACAAACACTTTTAAGTACATATATCATTTATTTAACAAATAAAAATTAATCAGCAGTCAAATATAATTTAAGAAATAAGACCTTACTTATTTTTTTTTTTATAATATTTATGTTTATTCTTCAGAATTTTCTTTTTGTTGTCTTCACTTATTGCGTTTAATTCAGAGAAATTTATTTTACTATTTAAGTATTTCTTAAATTTTAGTATATGTATTTTTAAAATTATATTCCGGGTGGTTGGCATGCATAATACCGAGAAATGTAAAACCGATAAATTTAACTTATGAACTTACAGGTTAAAGAACACCCTCAATTTTTGACGAAAAATTGTTAAGTGTAGACAAAAATCGATCAAAAGACTGTTTGCTTACTTTCATTGTCTTGTAACCAGGAGTGGTATCAAATCAATGCATTTGGTAAACAATATTAAAGTAATTCTAATAAATTGAATTTCAAATGGATGTGTTCGGTTCCTTATATGGTCATTTTTTATCATTAAAATTAAGGTCGTTAGTTGTAAGATAAATGTTTATGTACATGTATAATGTATACCTAATTAAATTTTTAAGAATTGTTCTTTAAAATTAAAACTAGATATTTACTTACCAGTATACATAAATATTATACATTCAACCCTTTTAAATTTTAATATCGAAAAAAAGTAATAGTTGATTGAAAAAAAAAATATTTATATAGAGAGAATAAGTTTTCAAGTTGATTTTTATTAAATGTATTATCCTGTTATGAAAATATGTAATAACCTAAATATCCATTTATTAATTAACACTGATTAATGTTTTTAAAATATATAAATATTATTATAAAATTTAATCATATCATACATATATAGACATCCTCCGTATTATGGTTGTGTTAAGATTTATTTAATTTTAAACAGCTTTATGTAACAATAATTGATTTTTCAATAATTTTTTTCTGAATACTTTAGTTTCTCAGTCGTCCTACGTGTGAACCTTCTGCTACGGAAAACGTAATGATGAATTTATTCACCTTCTACTACGGAAAACGTAATGATGAATTTATCCACAGATGTACCTTTTGTAAAGAAAAGTGTTAAAATTAGTTGGTTTGGGTTTTAAGTTTGCTATAAAACGGAAAATTACATATCTTTGTAACCCACGTCTGATATTATATATTAAAAAATAAAAACAAAAAACTATTAAAAAAATGAAAACATGAAATTCCTGCCTTAATAAATAAAGGGCACCTTAACCAGTGTGTGACAGTATAAACGTCCAAAGATTTCACTAAAATATAAAAATTTTAAATGTATGTACCTATTGTTAATGTTTTCGGGATAGAATGGTTTAAATAAAAATTGAGCAACGTTGATATATAAAAAAAGAGTTTAAAATGTAAAATATTAATTTGTTCATGTTTCAAAATGAAATATGTATATAAATATAAACATTTTAACTATTTCCTAATTGGTGTTGGGAATTTCGTTCTACCTGCATTAATATTAATGATTATTTGTAAATGAGACAGTATTTTATTTTATGCATATTTAAAAATGTACAAAATATACTTAAATTCTCTCTCCACCTTTAACTTACAATTATTTATTTAACCATAAGAAATAGTAACACAATTTACCGATTTTTCCCGCCGTCACTGTCACTGGCAATTATCATCCTACAGACTTACTGTTAAATTTTAAAACACGTTATTATTGTATATAGAAATAAATTAATAAAATATGAAAATAAATCCATTATTATTAACCATGTTCTAATTGTGTTAAAAATTAAATGAATATAAATACATTTAAAATATGTTTTATTAAGTTTATTGAAATTAAATTGTATAAAATATCTTAATGTAATTAATAAAAACAACAAATCTTATACGTATAACGCTTTATGTGTCTTTTGTGCTTTCAGCAGCTGCAGCAGATGCTTTTTCTCTTTTCTTGAGACTCTCTTTTCGTCGTTTATGTTTGTTTGATGTGAGATGAAGATTCCACTGGAATTCACCAATAAAGACCCTCTCACAAACTGGACAGTAATTTGATGTCTTTAAAGTAAAAGATAGAAGTATTAAGTAACCTTAAAGAAGAAGTACAAATAGAAACTACCTCCTCATTCAAACCTTTCCCTGGATGGTCTACCTTAGCCATTGGCATCAATTTCGGTTTAATGCCATTGATGATCGATTCAATAACATCTACTGCTGGCAAATAAACTTCTGAATTCCATTGACTCACATCAGATGTATCGAGTTTATACAGATCTGGCACTTGTCGATCAACGCTCCCCAAAAATCGATTTTTTATCCATTTTATCTGCTTTTTTGAGTATCTATTTGTGACAAGTTTTAATCTATCAAGGCAGCTCATTAAAACATCAAAACCCTGCGGGCGATCATTAACACTATCTTTTCCATTTAACTCTGATGGTGAGAACAAATTGATTTGTAGAAAAAAAATGTATAGTAATGAAAATAAAAAAAAATTTATATACCTGGTAATTTATAATTATTCGCTTTTAAATAAGCTTCGTTTTTCTGATCATCCTCTTCATTAAATTGTTCCAAATACGGAATGAACTCTTTCAATCCGATTGTTTGAAGTATGCCTTTTGTGTATTTATTTTCGCTAAGAATATTGGTTTATTTTTTTGTTTTTTGTTTTGGGACAAGTGATCTTACAATGAGTTTATCAAGTTTTCTTTGTAGAAATTTCGTAATTCTGCAAGCAGGCCAAGTTCCAGCATAGAATCCACTCGTTTTTCAAGACGTTCATTAAGTACATCCTAAGAAAGAAAAAAATCAATTGAAATATTGAATAAATATACATCAATTTATGACTCTAGGAAAGGTTATTGACTTAAGCTCATAAGATAGAAAAAATTGTTGCAATATTTTTAGAACACAGCTTAAAAAGGTTACTCCTGAAGTTGCATGTGCAAAATGTTCGTTTGCTATAATAAATAGATGAATTCCAATAAATACAAATCATCAACACTAATAAATTCTAAATTGTTTGAACATTTCAACAATTACGATCACTGCGGCGTATACTCACTTTCTTCTTTACTGTTTTACATACAAATCTCAATATTCAACGAAATATTTTATGTGGACTTTTCGTTAAGATGTGGCTATGGGAGCATATGAATTAAGGGTGCTAAGGTCTAACCGATCTTTATCAAAACTAGTTAATGCAGAAAAAATCATTATTTGCAAAAAAAAAAAATTAAGTAAAACTTAAGTCATTTTTTTGTATTAGTTTCTTAACAATATTTCTTTCATTCGGAAATCGTCTGCCACCTTTTTTGTAATCAGGAAATGTTTTCCAATTTTTCTGCATTCACATCTTGCTTCGAAGGAATTGTCATAGTCATTTTGTCTGGATGCAAATTGCACAACGCATTCTTCATTTGTTTGTGAGCAAATTTGTGAGAAATTGAAGCACTACTAGCAATATTTCAGAATTGGTCTGGCAGGATTCTTTTTTCAGAAATTGAACTATAGCGCACAGTATGAAAAATAGATGAGAAGAAAATCACGTCAGTAGTTAGGCGTTAACAAAAATTGATGGGTAACGCGTCTTTTAGGTCTTAATTACGTCTAACCTACTGAATTGATTGAAATGAAATTGGTTTAAATATAGTCTAGAGCCTGAGAAAAGGCATACGATACTTTAAAACGCAATAAAAGAGGTTGAACGGGTTGCAAGTAGTGATTGCAATCCCGGGATTTGGGATCGTGGAATCCCGGACCATTTTTTGATCCCGAAAATTCCGGGATGGGGATGAAAGAACCCTGGGATATTCTGGGTTGATAACTTGAATATTTTAATGTTTTTTTTTTCATTCAAAGTAGCTTAATGTTCACTTGTTTTTACTTATTCTAGTTTGTTAATACTTAAACAAAAATAGATAATTTCTTTAATTTTGGAACGAGCCAAATCAGTTTCAGAAATTCACTGCTTTTTTCAACCTTCCATCCTTTTTCTTGCCGTTGTTATTTTAAGAACTAAAACCAGTAAAACTTATTTCCGTGATTTCTTTCTAATCATGATTCGAAGTTCTTAAGAGATTTTATAAACTTGTTTTCAGATACACAATTTTTAATGAATAAAAATATTTCCCACTTTTTCAAATGCACCGCCGATAATTGTTAAGGATGGCTACACACATTTTGTTTTTGCATTTTTTGGGCAGTTTTTTTTTATAATTTTTTATGGTGTGGCATTAAGAGATACATTCAGTCCCTAATTTTCAACTTGCTACCACTTACCCCTACTTTTTAAGAGTTCTATCATTTCTTACTCAGTTTTCATGAACATTTCGTCGATTTATTATTATTGTTTGTACATTGATCGCAGTAGTGATAGTGACATTAAAGATTATTATTGTGGAAGTAGGTTAAATAATAAGAAATAAATATGCGTACTACTGTTTGTCATCAATCATCATCATTATAACAGCAAACAATGTCAATGCGGGGTAGAGGGCAGTAAAACACGTTGCGCTAAAGCCATGAAGGAAATGCAGGAAAAATCCGTTGAGGACACACTAATTTTGTACCAGTGGAATGTTTAAAACCAAATTTTTAGGGAATGTGCGAGTAATAGCGTAGATGGGGTTTAAAAGTATTTTGTACAAAAGGAGTTGAGATACGAGGACAAAGTTTGTATTGAGGTTGATAAGGTTAAGAACTTAGAAGTTTAAAAGTTTAGTTTATGGCTTTTGATTTAACATAAATAAATAAAATATTCAAAGTTTAAAAAAATTAACGCTAAGGGGGGTGAAAATAGTGGATAAAACTTTAATTGCGATGACGTTAGGCGTTACTATTTTATAAACAACAAATTGCACAGAGATTCCAACCTTTAACAGTGAAACTTCGGCACATGACAGAGAGTTTCATGTCTTTCAGTTTATGTTACTTTTATTATAACGGTAATGCATACATAAATGCAATGTAGATATTCTTACATACACTTTCTTAGAAGTCAATAAATCTGAAAACCAGACTGATGTTGATAATTAAGACATTATGAAATTTTAAATTTTAATACTTAAAATTCTAATGCCCAATTTCATAGACGACTTTTAAAAATTTAACAGGCTTTTAAAACGTAAAATGAGATTTTTTGGTTTCACCAAGCGTTTTTCTAAATAAACAAACTTTTAAACACCCTTTAAAACTAAATGCCCATTTTTGGATCATTAAATTTTAAAAGTATCATTGAATATTTTGAAAACTGAAAATAACGCTTTCTCATTTTTTCTCACACAATTTTCATAAGGATGTCAATTTTGACAAAAAATTCCCTGAAATTTCCCATTTTAAGTTGGTGAAACTCAAAAGTTTTAAGGGTCTGATAAAATTTAAAAAGAATTTTGCTAGAAGTACTTTTAGTGTTTGCTTATGAAACTGAGCATAAGTTCTCTTTCCTGCCGGCAGTCGCCAGAAGTGCTAATTTTTTTACGTACCATAATTTAAGTAATATATTTAATCAAATTATTATGAATGAAATTCCTATGCGTAACGTAGTTATTATACAGGATGATTCATAAGATGCCGCCTCTGAAGTGCTAGGGTTTACACGGCCACCACAACGAGCCCTGGTTTGACGATGAATGTCGGCGAGCACATGCAGCTAAACAAGAGGCATACAAAGCGGCGCTGCAGAGAAGGACACGAGCAGCTCGTGAGCTCTACGAGCAGAAAAGGAGAGAGGAGCATAAACTTCTCACAAATAAAAAAACGGAGCATGAGAAGCACGCGATCGAGGAGATAGAGGGATGTCACAACGAGGAACGTCAGCAATACAGAACCATTCAATTTAAGTGCAGAAGGCCAACAATCCCACCCACCCGACATGGACGAAGTGAAGATAGCGATATCTAAACTTAAGTTGAACAAAGCCGCTGGAGCAGACGGGCAAGCCGCCGAACTTTACAAAGCAGCTGGAGATGATTTGGTTAGGAGCATGCACCAGTTCATCTGCAAAATTTGGTCGGAGGAAAGCATGCCCAATGAATGGAACCTCGGAATCGTATGCCCGATCCTCAAAAAAGGAGATCCCCTAAACTACACCAACTACAGAGGTATAACTCTCCTTAATATCGCCTATAAGATCTTGTCTGCCGTGCTGTGTGAACGTTTGAAGCCCTTCGTCAACAACCTGGCAGGTCCTTATCAGTGTGGCTTCAGACCCAGAAAGGCCACCATCGATCAAATATTCACCCTACGGCAGATCTTTGAGAAGACCCAGGAACTTCAAATCGATACCTACCATCTTTTCATCGATTTCAAGGCCGCGTATGACAGCGTCAATAGAAACCAACTATATAGAGCAATGTCTAGTTTTTGCATCCCAGCAAAAATCATCCGTCTGTGTAAGATGACAATGGAAAATGCACGCTGTTCTATCATGGTCGGAAAAAACCTAACGGACGCTGTTGATGTCAACAAGGCGATGCGTTGTCATGCGTTTTCTTCAACATCATTCTTGAAAAGATTGTGCAAAGCTCCAATGTCAACAGACCAGAGGCACAATCTTTCAAAAGTCCGTCCAGCTACTAGGATACGCAGACGACATTGACATAATTGGAAGAACACAGCGTGATGTCAGTGGAGCGTTTGTGAGCCTTGAGACGGATGCCAGGAATATGGGTCTAGCGGTTAACGAGGGCAAGACCAAGTTAATGCTGTCGACAAGAAAGGACAACCAACATCGACGTCTTGGAGCAAACGTCAACATAGACAGATTTAACTTCGAGGTAGTTAAGAACTTTGTCTACCTGGGATCCGCTATCAACTCAGACAACCACACCAGCGCTGAAATCAAACGAAGAATCACTCTTGCCAATCGCTGCTTCTTTTGACTTAGAAGGCAATTGAGTAGTAAAGTCCTCTCCCGAGCAACTAAAGTGACACTCTACAAAACCCTCATCATCATGGTCTTCATGTATCGTGCAGAGACATGGACTATGACAACATCTGATGAAAACGCTTTGGGCTGCTTTGAGAGAAAAATTCTTCGAGTGATTTTTGGTTCTGTCCGCATTAAGGGAGAATGGAGACGAAGATTCAACCAAGAACTGTACGAGCTGTACAGCGACACTGACCTAGCCAGAAAAGTTAAGGTCCAACGACTTAGATGGTTGGGTCATGTTGAGCGAATGGAAAGTAATGCTCCGGCTCGTAGAGTCTTCGAATCCAATCCGGAAGGACGTCGCAGAAGAGGAAGACCGCAACTCCGGTGGAGCACCCCTGAAGAGGACCTGAATCAACTTGGCGTGCGAAACTGCAGACAGTTAGCCAGGGACCGAGCTGGCTGGTGAAGTTTGTTGGGTGAGGCCCTGGTCCGACCTGGACTGTAGCGCCACCATAAGTAAGTAAGTAAGATTCATGAGCGTTGTGCCAAAAAGCTAGAGCGTGTAGGTTGAGTTGAGACAAGAAAAAATCGTATGGGAGGGGGGGTCTTTTCCCCCGTTTAGCCAGGAGGGGCTACTTTACTTTTTAAGATAATAATTTTTCTTGAACTAACCCCAGTCACGCGTCAGAGCATGAGTTCTTCGCTGTGTAAGAAATGGTCACTGGGGCGTATGTGGAATATAAAAAAAATGTTAAGTTCAACTATTTTTGGGTTGTTTATTTGATTTCGTTTAACAAAGCTGCATCAACAATATTGATAAAGTTGTTCTTAACCTAGAATTTCTAAGATCGATTGTCCACGACCTGATAAGATGATATCAGTCCGGCGTCATATACTGGAATAAGATTAAAGATAAGATTTTCATTCTAAGGCGGATTTTGAAAAAGAAAACATTCAAGGTCTTCAGATTGACAGCAATCACCTCTTAACTGATTTCAAGGATTAATTTTACAGCGCTTCCACTTCTATAATGACGAGCTATTAAGAGTGGGGCATATTTTTGGCATTCCAGTGAAACTCGTCAATTTGTGTAAGACGACGTTGAGGAAGACTGGTCATACGCTGTTATATGACATCTTCAACATCCCATAAGGATCACCAAATCGATTTCTCGGATATGGGATACGGCAACTAAGAAGATGGGGTTATTCGTTGATGACCATTTTAACAAGCAAATAAAAATTTGTGTGAAGGAGCTGTAGGTTGTTGTCTTTCAACCTTTGACAGTAAAAAAAAATTCAAAATAACAATTTCAAACAATTTTGTTTGTTTTTAAGAAAGGTTAGTGCGTGTTATTTTATATTTGAAAATAATAAAAAAAAACACACACAAAAGTCCAAGTTTATAAAAGTCAAAATATTTTCTAACTGCTAAGCTATCTCTCTTAATGAGTCACCACTTCTTTAACACCTTAACGCAATAAAATTCAGTTCTGAAGTCTATCTTAGATTGTTATCGAAATTCCTAAATTTTTTTTACCAAGCCAAAGTTTTTTTTTATTGCTAAAGGAGAAAAAAATTAGCAAAAAACATAAAAAATATAATCTGTAAGCAACAAAACAACATTTTTGCACAAAAACCCATTCTAGAGTTCATTGCTTCGATTATGTCAACTCAGAGGATAATATTATAGCATCAATATCGAAACTCAATTATGTATGAAAAACCGACCGCAGAAACAAGTTGTCTAACTGGCGTTTTTTTTTTCTTTTTTTTGAAACCTTTATCGATCCGATGCTCCCGTGCCACCACCAGTACCATGATTAATTTTCTTCAAACAATCCTTTAACCGACACAAAAAAAAACAAGAAAAAATCGGTGCCACTTTGGCTCTTTATACACATAAATTCATGCGTGATCGAAAAACGAGTTTTATTCAAATTTAAAAAAAGATTTAACCTCCCATCCGTACATTGCCAATCTTCTATGAGTTTTTGGTTGTTTTGTGATGTTTGGCTTTGTGTCTAGGTTACCACTTGAACCTACCGACCGACCGGCCAATACGTGAAAAGCAAAGAGGGCAATAAGCATCATCAAAATTTCGGAGAATCTATAGATATGTATGCTTCTTTCAATTTTTCGCGAAATCGTTTATGTTTCCTTTACAGAAGACATATTACGGGCTAAACAATTCTTCATTCGATAGCCAAACAAGCTCTGAAAGAGAATGTGGTCCAAACAAGCACATACCACAAAACCAAATAGAGACGTTGTGGAGCGTTACCATTTTGGAGCAGTTTGAATCATCAAAGAAACTAACCAATATTTTAGTATGGGAACGATCTCAAATAAGAACTGAGGAAAGTAAATTAATAGTTCAGGTAATTTTTGTTTTGAGTCAAATTCGCCCCATTCTCTCCTACATAAGTCGGTGGTTTTTTGTTTGTTATTATCTTTTATTTTTTGTTTTTAAAGACAATTCCGCCACCAAAGCCACTGAGTTAGATGCGAAGTGAATGGAGCCGAAGCTGGAACACTATATCCATAAAAAGCACACACGACGAAATGAAAGATTACATCAAACGAAGAAAAGAATTAGCATTCCAGGCGAGTTCAGGTTCATTGCAGTCCAAGCGGTTTTGGTATGCGAAGTGAAAGGAGTCGTTCAACAATTCGAGAATTAAAAAAAAAAGAAGAAAAATAATAAACACACAAACCAAACTGGAAATTTATGAGCAGCGCCTTACTTTTTCTGCGCTGCGAAAAAAAGGATTATATAGAGATAGCATATCACTTATAATGTGTGTTTGTGAACATACATATAACGACACGTTTAAGACATCGTTGGCTTTTCTTCAAGCGAACATAAAAAAAAAGAAAAGTCAAATTATTTGAGTGAGAGGAGGATACGACAAATTAAGAAAAAAAGTTTGTTTTCTTCTTTTTGGGACGCTCGTTACAAAAAACGCATTTATGGATTCGCAAAATAAGCTTACAATCACCGAGTTCTTGAAACTAAAAGGCAAATATTATACATAAATAGAAAATGATAGTACTCGTAGAACGAAGATAGCAAGAAAAAAATGTCTTCCTTAGTTTCTTATTTGCTACCTATTTACTCAAGGCTCCGAAAAATTGCAGACAAGGTTAAGCATAAATAACTCGAAACTAGCACTGTTCGTGCACATTGTGCCAGAGCAACACTGTGAACAATTTCTTCCTCATTTCGGTCGGCTAAAATCACGCAAATTTTCTGCTCAGCAAACTTTAAGTAAGTCCATACGACCCGCTCAAGTTCTTTTCCAAAAAAAACAATTTGAAACGAATTAATTTTCTCACGAATTTATTTGTCTTCTGGACTCGTTTGGGTCTGTGGGATTCGGATGAAAAAAGAAATTAGAGCAAGAGATTCTACTTTATGGAATTCTTTTTTTTATTTGTCAACGGTAAATCGATTGTTGGTTGCGGTCGTATATTATAAACATATGCGTGGAATATGATATAAGGATTCACAAATTCACATATCTTTAGCAATAATAAAGAAAAATTCGAGCAACTTTGAATGAAGCTGAGATATAAATTGCAAGGCTTAGAAGCGCCACTGAAATTTTTCTGATTTATATGCAAGCCGCGTGTGTTGGCGAAGATATATTACCTTTTTTTTAATGGCACTGGCACTACCCAGGGGGCATTCTTGGAATAAAAAAGTACCTGTATAATGATGAATGCAAATGTAACAGGTAAAAATAAGATCGCCAACTTTTTTTGGAATAAGGAAGGGTTTCTTTTACATCAAGAAGTCTTTTCAAATTGCCGACATTCTAACGATTCGAATTCGGGATATTTAGGCTTGCCCTGACATCTTAATTTTGGTATCTATATGCTTTTTGGTTTCGTCTTCCATGGGTTCTGTCTATAAGGAAGCACTGACAAAGTGACAGTACTTTCAAGGGTATTCGCACTTCCGCAGGCTTTTTTGAATTATTGAAGCAATTCTTCAGCTTATCAGTATGGCTTTGGACGAGAAAAGTCCGCTATCGATCAGATATGCACACTACTCAATAAGGCCACAGCAGCGTCACGAAAAAAATTCGAGCACTCCAAATTGATACTTCACTATCGTTAAATGCTTTTGACGATAGCAAATATTTGAGACAGTCATGTGTTTTCTTCAACAAATTTTGGGAAAAGAATTTTGCAAGGCTCTCAAATAAACAACAGTGCTGAAATCCTATTGGAACTTTTTTGGCTAAGATTACATTCACTCGAGTTCTTCGATTTTTAGTTTTAGATATTTTTGTGCCAGTAAAAGTTTGGTTCTGGAAAGTTGTGAGTTAAAACCAAAAATACAGTTTCACTGTTCAGATTTTATTTGAATGAATTGACAAGAGGGTGTCAGCAATAACTAATGGTTCGAAAATGTATTCCAATAAAAAGAATGTTCACGACTAGGTCAGATGAGCTTGCTCCTGTTATGCAAAACATTACTCGCAAGAAACATTAAAAAATAAAAACATGTAATTAAAATTCATGAACAAAAAATAAAAATTGAAAAAATTGATGCCATGAAGTTTCTTAAGAAATTGCTTCAAAAGATTTTTCTTTATTAATTTTTTATATGTAAAATTTTCCAAACATGTTCTAAAATTAATCTGAGTATGCAGTATTGAAGAATATGTAAATATACATATTATATTTGAATTTCGATTTTTAATATTGACCTCTTTTCGAGAAACAGAATTAAAAACAAAAGTTTCAAAATATTTTTTTTCAAAATCCAAACAAATTTTTGAAATTTTTGAACACTTATTATTATTCAGGCAACGTAAACGTACTTTAGAGAAAAAAAAAAACCGGTTCTATGAGAGGTGTCGTTTTGGAGCAATGCAAATATATTTTGCCTACATGAGGTATACTCTTTTACTCCTTAAAACTCCCGAAATCTCCCAAATTCTCCGACTTTTCTGTAAAACTAGCGATTTTTGTAAGTTCTGTCACTTTTGAAGAAAAAATAAATTTCCCCTATCTCCCGATTTTAGCCACAGAAATTTCTTGCGGGAGTTTTTGTAAGTTCTGTCAAACCATAAGAAGTACATTCTTTTTTGTTTTGTATATGGAACACCAAGTACTACCAAGATTTGACAGGAGATCTGTCAAACCAAGCAGAGAACACACAATACAAACTTACAGTGCCTTGCATAAGTATAACCGCACCCGGAAAAATGCATTTAAAAGAAAACCTACAATAGGAGTGACTCCTTACTATTTTTTTATTGAGTTGCATCACTGATCAAGCAAATTGAGAAGAAAATAAAGTACCGTTATTTCCTCTCCTGGTGTTTAAAAATTAAAAACAGATTTTAATGTATTGCAAAAATGTTACCGCATTTATTGTTTTTTGTTTTTTTCTTTGTTTTAAGTTCATTTTTAACAAAAAAATTAATATGCAATTTCATTGCCTCTATTTTCCACCAATCCTAGAATTCTTTTTGGCATACTATTAACTAGATTTTTCAATATGGAGTCGTTTAAAGCGTTCCATTCTGTCACAACTGCCTCTCGCAGCTCAGCAACACTAGCAAATTGCTTATTATGGGCATACATTTTGCGAGTTAAAATTCCCCAAAGATTTTCGATGGGGTTGCAATCTGGAGAATGTGACGGCCACTCCATCAAATTAATGTTTTTCGATTCAAACCAATCCAAACTTTGACGACTTACATGAATTGGGGCATTATCTTGCTGGAATACATGCTCAACTGGACGAACTCGTTTTCAATAAGGTACCAAATTCTCTTCAAGGACCGAAGTGTAGTCAGAACTGTTCATTAAGGTAGAGGTGAAGGCAAGTGCAACCTTTCCACGCTCGCAGAAGGCCCCGCAAACCATACAGCTGCCACCACCAAAGTTCCTCTTGGAAAAAAAAACTTTTTCTCTTTCCTCAAATCGTGCCAATATCCGCTAAAATCGTCTGGTCCATCGAGATTAAACTTTTTCATCACTTAAAGTATGCCATTTGGAATAACGAGATTTTAGTGTTGATTAATAGAAAATCACTTACGATTTTCCAATTCCGATTTATGTTTTGGCGTGCAAATTGCAATCTTTTTTGTTTGTGGGCTGCTGTTAAATTTGGAGCTGGCACCATGTTGCCCCGTGTTCGGGGCACTCCACTGGTTTTTAAAGCACGAGAAACGGTTGAAACCGAAACTCCTAAGCTCAATTCGTTACGAAATTCCGACAGAGAATGCACCGAATTGGATGCAGCATTGATTAAACGCCTCCTGTCGCGACGTGTCAGCTTCTGCTGACGCCCGGGTCTTATTTTTGTCCCACAAGATTCTGGATATTTTAAAAAATTTCGAACGACACTATCCGATCGTGAAATTCGTCTTCCAATAGCCCTAAGACTTAGGCCACTTGACAAAAAAGCCAAGATTTTGCCTTTTTCAATATCACTTAAATGCGTACCGCGTGGCATTGTTGTTTTTTATTTGAAAGCACTTGACTGAATGCAGCTTCAAAGAGATTTGCATTGTGCGGTTATATTTTTGCAAAACACCAAAATCAGTTTTTAATTTTTAAACACCAGGAGAGGAAATATCGGTACTTTATTTTCTTCTCAATTTGCTTCATCAGTGATGTAACTCAATACAAAAATAGTAAGGAGTCACTCCTATTGTAGGTTTTCTTTCAAATGCATTTTTTCGGGTGCGGTTATACTTATGCAAGGCACTGTATGTAAAAAAAAACTGCTTCTCAAGATGGCACCACCATTGTTTCCCGTCTTGAGACTACTCCCCAAATATATATACAAAGCTTTTTTGTTGACGTTTGATATAATTTTGTGCAGTTGGGAAATTTTTGCCGTCAAGTGTTCTTTAATTTTTTGGGAGAATCACAAAATTTTATCCGCACTCCTCGATTTTTGGCAGTTTTTACAAAAACTACCGAAAAAGTAAAAGAACGGACCTATTAAAAACATCAGTGCTCTGAAAAAAATGTATAATTACGTACGAACATATTTAACTAAAAATCGTAGGAGCCGCTTTGAGACAATTGATGGTTTTGTTATTTGGCTGAAAATTTTGTATGGTGGCTACCCTACGTTTTGATCTTAAAAAAAAAAGCAGGGTTGGGGTCGAAAGACCCAAACCAAGCCGCAAGCATATAACCGCACTACTTTCAACAGAATTTCGTTTGATCCTATCTTGAAGCATTATAATTCTTCGTTCCAAAATTGCTTTTTCGGAAATCATTCAGATCCAGATTTTTTGAGTTAATGAAAGCATTTAATGAACAAAGAAAGTTTTACAGAAACAAATAGTGTGAAATTTAGTTTATTGAGTAATTTTGAAGTATACCATGTATAAAAATATTTTTTAATCAAATAATAATGTCTTCATGTAGTGCCCGAACCCGAAGCTTAGTGGTAAGTGGCGTTGGCTGCTGAACAGAACGTCGTGGGTTCGAGTCCTACTCGTACCCAAAGTTTTTATTTCATCTTTCACGGACATTGCCTCTTGTGAAGAACTGACAAAACTTCCAAGAGCATCATCTGTCATGAAAAAGTGCTTCTCAACTTTGCCGTTCAGAATCGGCGTTAAGTTGTAGGTCCCCTCAATTCTTCTTACGCATCTAGAGACTTGTTGATGAGAGCAAGCCACTTAGGCCTTGGCTCTTCAAGAGCTGTCGCGCCACTTTATTTATTTTTTATTTTTTTATTAATGTCTTCAATTAAATTGAATAACTTATGCGTTCAATATTATGCCTACAATTAGTTGAGTCACATTCCTACACAAAACACAGTATGATTAAGTAACATTGATTGCGCAATTCTGATAATAGATAATTTTGGAAGGTTTTTTTTTATAGCAGCGAAAAGAACAAGGAGTAGGAAGGAGAATTACTGAGCATAATATTAATTTATCAAGTAGTAACACTGCATCAAAGTATGGGGGACATATTAATAAAAAACAAATGTAAGTTAGTGTTGTTCTGAAAAATACACACCCATTCAAACCAATTATTTAGCTTTTCAAAATGTTTAACCGAAAATATTGCGTTGTATTTAAAAAACTACGACGAAATATGAACTAGATCATGTTGTCACTTACGAGTTTGAGACTTATGGGGACTTAAAAATAAACGACAATTCAACCATGCATTGATCCGATTAAAATTGATGAAGGTTGGAGAGCTTGGATATAGAAATTACATAACAAAACAGTTCCTAGATACAGATTTGACATTAATCTGTTCTTAAAGGAATTACATGACAATATCAATTGACGTCAGTTTTGTTTGGCTAAAATAAACATTTTCATTTGAGCAAGCAAATGTTCAACCTTCAAAGCATTCCTGACATTCTCTGTCCAAAGTAAAGTTATTAAGGTAGTTTGAAAGAAACCTTAGGTAAATCGAAAATAAATTTGATTCCCACAAAGCTTTTCTACGCAATTGTTTTCCAGGAATTGGAAATCGGGGCAAATTTAAGAAGCAACTAAACCATAGAACGTATGGTAAAACAAAAGCAAGGCTTATAAATGAGAAGAATATTATTTTAAAATTCATAAACAGAACATAGAAAAAAGTTTATCTTCAAAGTGTAGATGTCGTTGTATTTAATAGTAACTGAGCTTTATAATGTAGGGAGATGGGCCTTTGAAACACCGGATGAAGGTGATTTAGATTGATTCGAAAGAAAGCTTTGGGCGCGTTTGGTACTGTTTAGTTAAATGATGAATGAAGGGAAGATTTAACACTTATATAACTTATGGAGTAACGCTCCGCCTGGTAATACCAAATGACGTATGTTAAAGAAGAGGAGGAAGTAGGTGCAATGCACATGCAACCAAGAATGGACCTAGGTAAGGTAGACCTCGTAGTGCTCTTGCGTTGATTAATTGGAGCGGTTCTATTTGTTGTACAGAACCTGGAGTCTGGGCAAGAAAATGCCTTTTGTTTTGGAACTCAGTACGAGCGAGGGTTCAAAAGGTTGTGTCGTCGTACATTGGTTTTGAATTTCTGAAAATTGCAATGACCGACTTGGGAGAGCAAAGTGTGGAAGTGAGTTCCACATTCGCGTATTACAGCTAAGGAACGATTCTCTGTACATGACTGTACGTCCGAAGTTGGACTCGAGGCCTGATGAACACTTATATAAGCTCGGGTTTTACGGGTGATTTTTTAAAGGGAGGAATGCAACTGGCTATTTTGTTAGCGCTATTACCGTAGAAGTAACACGAAACATTACAACGGTGTTTAACGAAATGGATCAATGATGCCTTTCTCACCAATCATTCATAGAGTTCTTTTTTATAGGTATACTATCCAAGAGGACTTAGTACGGATATAAATCTTATAGGTAGTAGCATGATTAGACGGGGACTAAAATTTCGTGCACCGTCTTAATAAACCCAAACATTTTGCAAGATTTTTGGAGGCATTGCAAAATCTCGAGATGTTCGGTCTTATTGATGCAAGTGCCGTTCATGGACATTGCCAAAGGTGTTGTGTTTTCCAATAGTTAAACTCTACTCGGTTTATATTATTCAACATTATTCAATGCTGTTTAGGTCAGAATTAAATGAGCTAATTATATTTTGCATTGAAGTTCCACATCCGAAGAAAAGGGATGTGAGCCTCGGAACGAATATGAAAAACTAAGGGTTCTATAGTCAGCAAAACAATTTATTTAATTACCACCTTTTCGTAGGTACAGCTCTTACTATGTTTATCTTCTGCCCCCTTCCCCATGATACTTGTGCAGTATATAATTTTTTTTTTTACTTTTGGCTCAGCATTCATCCTCGCACGATAATGTAGAACTTGACAAACTCAGAGACTGTTAAACCAATTTGTTACACAGAACCCAAATAGCTCATGATTTTTCATTGGACTCCTACATTCCACCTAAACTGTTGTTAGTGGTAAAAAGCAGATCCCACCAAAACAATATGTTAAAAAAATATCCAAGTGTCGATGGAGCTACTTGTTTACCTCTAAAAAATAATGAAAACTAGACAAAGTCGTGCCAAGTCTAATTTGAAAAGTAATAATAGTTAATGATGTGTGACTCATTCTGGTATCATCCAGAGGTTTCCAAATAGGGGCCTGAAAATTTGCTTCGCGCTCGACTTGTCGGAGGCACTGCTAACCATGCCGCCCGATAAAGACCTGGAAGCTTAAAAAAATCGATGTGAAAGCGACAAGCACCTAAGAAAGTGTGTTTCAAGGTGACAACTGCGTACTTTTGGAACATGGCAGTTGAACAAATTACAAAACAGCTTCTTTTTACTACAAAGTATTGTGTACTTCATATGACCCAGCTTGTTTGAGATACCAATCTCAGACATCGCTAGCTGATAATAGTGTTGAACAAAGGTTTCAGACGATTACTTAGTATTCTTGATTTGATTTTCAATATGCAATTTAAACAAGATAATGCCCTGGTAGTTTTCTTGATTTTGCATGACGTTTGACCGCTAATAAATAAATTGGAGTCCTAGATTCACACTTTTCACATTTCCACAATTTATACATATACAGCCTTATTTATTAGATTTCACTAATACTCGTTTGAAACCCGGGATAGTTACAACGAGAATAAGCATGTACATCAACCTATTCCTATTCCTTATTTATAAAATATTTTCCTACTCGTTTTAGTTATGCCCTGCTTATGTCAAATTATGTCCTATAAAATTGACCGATCTAAAATTTGGTTATTGAAATTGAAGCAAATCTGACACCTTTGTATATTTTTTGTCAAATAAATTTACAGACCTGACACTGCCTTTCATTTTTTCAAAAAATAAATTAAGTGAAGAACAAAATGTTTTTTTTTTTTAATTGGACAAGGTTTATATCGTTACCAGCAAAAGTAAGTATGAAGAAGAATGTTTTCCAATAATTTTAAGAACCATGTACGTGCTGAAGATTTGACATTAATGACCCTTTTGGACGAATATGCTCCTGCCAGACATTTGAAATTTTGACAAAACAATTGTTTGACAATTTTTTTTTTCAAAATGACATTTAGGTACTGAAACGGACTTACACCGGCTTTAAACCTCCTATGAAACAGTTTTAGCTTATTCCGACTTTAATTTTTGTTTTTTTTTTTTTTTATAAATAAGCTTTTCAGTATTAAAGGCGTTTTAAGGTCGGAATAACTTTATTCTGCCTTTAAAACTCGTTTATAAATAAGGTTGATAAAGTTTGAAATGTTAGCGAATGTAATTATCATGCAAACAAAAAATATCATTGTGAATTACCTGATTGCATCTAAGCCAAAATAGAATAGTATCTTGATATCTTAGAGGACCTCCAAGTCGATTTCCACCGGAAGCACTTCTTTGATTCTCAAAAATTGAACTGAGTGTTTGGCCGGATTTTTGAAACACCTCCAGGGCACTGGAAATACATTTATTTTTTAAAAAATGCTGAGGATTATTAAAATAATGTAATGAGATCCTAAGCAATTTTGTATGAAATGCTCTAAAAGGTTTTCACTCGTATCCATTACTTAATTACTAAAAGCAATAACATGATTGTCAAATAAACCAATTCCCATGTCATTTTCCCACTATCGGTAATCAAAACTAAAAACATTTAAACACATTTTTATTTTGAAAACTAGTCCCCAAATGAGCAATTCAAGTTAATAACAAAAAAAAAAGCTTTAAGTCATGACTAACTAAAGTCTCAATAATCGGCAACACTAACCAATGCCAAACATCTTTAATAAACCCATTTAAATTTAATTAACGCTCAACGTTCTGCTCAAATTTAAATCGCACTCAATTCCCAGCATAAGCAGATTGCATATTCGTATATTTCATTTTTCATTACTCACGCATAAATGATCCCCTCATATCCACCTCCCAATTTTCAAAACCTTATCGAGACATTGACACATGTTAATAGCATTTCCTCAAGAAAATATATACCCTCCCCAACAGACACCGCAGCCAGCCAGCAACGAATTGATTCCAGCTAAGGCGACAGCAGCGCCAACCGCCAATACATAAATAAACAAACTCAATGTTTATGTTGTTTTGCTTTGCTGCTTGATTTTGGATTGAGGGACGCGGGTGGGCCTGGGCGGTACGATGACGCGACGTGTAGTGTGCTGGCGAAACAACCAAATGATCGTCATTTCTGTGAGAGAGAATTGATTTAAGAAAAATGAAAATACAATACAAATGTAATGTATTCCTCCGCGCTCAATTTGGCGCCAAAAATGCCCCAAAATACGCCAACCACTCGATTCCAATTCTCAAAGAGTGCTTCTCTCTGCTATGCGCTGATCGCTGATGGTATCTTGAAAGCGCCTCTCTGCCTCCACATGTTGGTTTGGTTGGTATTGGTATTAATCATTGCTTTTGCAAGCCGGTTTGGGGGCACATGGTGAGGTGATTGCTGTGTCACTGACACACCCCCCCGCTTCTAGCCGGTCCGCGTGGCTATGGGAACATTATTTCTAAGTGTGTTTTGTCGTCGTTTCGTTTTGATCATGTGAGTGGTTTGTTTGGTATTGTATGTTTGTATTGAAGCCGGTTGGAGCTTCGATAACAATTTTGTTGAGTAAAAGTATTGGATGGCCTGATCGCGACTCGGTGTACAGTTCTCTATAGGCCAATGCCAAAGATTACACAACAACTACAAAAATCCAATACTCAAAGAAAATATACTTAACTGTACGATCGAAGATGAGACAAGCTGCGAAATATCAACAGAGAGCAAGAATATGAATGATAATGAAGAAGAGACTCTGGCTCTGGTTCTGCTAAGTGAAGCATGCGAATGCCAAATCCCGAAGAAAAAAAAATTAAAAAATAAAACACACAAATGAGGAATGAAGAAGTTGGTTTTTGAGTTTAAGTTGCGACAGACAGACGCGTACGCGATGCGACGTGACGACGACGCGACGCTTGAGCCTGTAGCGGCACAGGGATTATGTTTCCATGGAAGAAGGAAATATATATTTTTTCTTTCATTTTTGATTATGGAATTTCCGGGAGCGCTTTCAGTTCTCATTAGTTTTTTTCCGAAGGTATGCTGAATTGGTCTTTTCTTGGAATTTACAGCTCAGGCTTTTTTGTCGAATTAAGAAACTGGAACAGATTCAAAAATTTTAACGGTTTTTTGGGGATATAATTATTTGAAATTGTACAGCAGAAGAATCGGTCTGCAATTCCGTCATTTTATGTGTCTATTGATTGGCTTCTTTTTTTGGGAACTAGTTGAAGATAAAAGAATCATAAAAAATATAACTTTTGTATGGCAACAAAATTTACTGTCTATATAGATAACTATGGAAATGCTTCCAGTATTTAATAAACAAGAAAAAATTGTTTTTCTGTTAAAAAATCTACTCAAAAACGGCTGATTCATATGCTTAGCTGCGGAATTTAAAAGTTATTCAGATTTTTTTTTGACGGAAGTGGCATTAATTTTGGAACGACAGTAAATTTAGTGTGGTTAAACGGAAATCGGGAACCAGACTTAGAAAATCGACAAACGGAAATCTTAATCAGGAAAATGAGAACCTCAAACCTGTAACAAAAACCATGAAAACATGAAAACGGAAGCTTAGTCTAAGCCTATGCAGGTTTCAAGTATGGAGATGTGTCATAAGAGTTCTTTAACATAGTTCTGCTGTGGAGACAATGTCACGGCAGGTGTTAATACGGAAAGCACTATGCTCCCACAACATTGTTACTATCAACCTCTCATAAAAGAGATTATCTTGAGGCCAGCAAGTAACTGACATTGATTCGGATTGAAGAATAATACACACTTTTCACTAAACAAAGGATCATCTGTCCACCATTTAAGAATAAATATCATTTCAGAGCAGTTAAACAAAACTTGTTCAGTTCGTGCTATAAGAGACTCTACATGTAGAATTATTGTCCAATTTTCTTCGACGCCTAGTGGTGACAAAAGCTGGTAAAGAAAAATTGATGAATTCTTCTTCTAACAAAAAGCGCTCAAAGACAGCTATATATTGGCTCGGCCACAATGAGCTAACTATAAACACACATAAAATAGGAGTCTCCTAGGAGACTGAACCATCGCTACAAAGAACAAGCTAGAGCTACTACAGTAGGTTCTTTATTTCGAAGTCAAAGGAAAAATTAAAGGGAAAATTGTCTGTGGAAAACTGTTTTCGAGTCAGATCCATTATCTGATATAATAATTCTTATTCTATGGATTAGTTAAACTGTGGAATAAGAGTGGAATAGGAGAATTTTAATAGGCTGTTGGAAATCAAAACTTAAGTCATTCAAAAGCATTATTTCTGTGCAAATAAGTTTAAAGAGCCTAAGTAAATTTTTGTAATTTTTCAGTATCATGAAATGAGGTTTTTTGAATTAGGTCTTAAAGACTGTTTTGGTAATTGTTTTTTTTTTTCAGAACACTTGCTTACAACACCCTTTATTTACGATTATCTTTTTTTTGTTGAAAAAAAAACCATAAAGCTTATAAAACTAAGTTTTTTCAAATAATGCTTTATGATTTAAAGTGTATACAGGGGAGCGTTGTGCCAAAAAGCTAGAGCGTGTAGGTTGAGCTGAGACAAGAAAAAAATCGGATGGGAGGGGGGTATTTAAAAGAGCATATATCGACATAAGTTTGTGGAGAATTAAAGCAACTTATATCGATATGATGATCGGCTTGGCACCCGTGGAATAGCTATAACTCCAGCCAAATAAAGGAATTGACGGAAAAAGCCATTGGTGGAAGAACCTCTAAGTTGCTATCGTTGTTCAAAAACACATAAATGGAATTGACGGACGCAGCCTTACTGCAGTGTTAAATAACACAAAAACAAATTAAAGCAACTTATGTTTGCAATAAGTGCTTAGCTCAGGACTATTTGAAAATAATATATTTTCTGTTTTCTTCATGCAAATACATTGTTTTTCTATTAAGACATAAATTTTTAAAATTGAACGAATATTTTGTGTCGTAACGGGACCCAGACTAAAGGAACGATTATCGAAATGGAAAATATGTGGAATTAAAAACATGATTTGCATTATGTCAACATCCTCGACCGATCGCTTTTCTACGCCCCCGCTTTTTCCTTTCTGAAAAGCTTGTGTTCTTTCCTCCTCTTCTGCTCGTAGAGCTCGCGAGCTGATCTCGTCCTCCTCTACAACTCTGCTTTATATGCTTTTTGCTTGGCTGCATGTACCTGCCTGCATTCATCATCAAACCAGGGGTTTCGTTTTGGTGGCCGCGTGAGACCCAGCATATTATTGGCAGCATCCCTAATGGCTTCCTGGCAATTCTGCCAATAGTTCCCAATGCTCGATGCTGGCTGTAGCGAACTTCTCATGAGGTTATTCGTAAAGCTTTATTTTGGAAAAAATGCCTAGGTACTTACAATACCAATATTAACTGTCAGACATTTTTCCGAATGCCTCAAAGAGTTAAACAATGAGGAAGTAAAAGAAAGTTGTTTCCAAATTTTTTGTTTACTTAATAAATACATAAAGAAGTAAACCATAACACTTTTGTTTACACTGAAATCCTTACTCTTACTCTCTTTAAAGTTATTTTACTTTTAATTTATTCTGGCATAGAACGTCCAAGTAATTTATCATTCCATGAAGATTTTTTTTTTTTATTTTTTATTATGATCGTTAAGGGAAAAGGAAAGACAAAAAACAAACAAACGAAAACCATACAATTATTGTCTCTTTTACTGTCAGATGTTTCGTTTCAGATAAGGCGTATTAAAGTCTAAAATTTATCTTAGGAGTTCAACTTGAAACTAACACATAATTCGACGAAATGTAACAACTTAAAAACAGTATTTATTTTTCCTAAGCAATTTTTACATAATGTACCTACATGTATGTATATAAGTTTCGTAAACCCTTTTGTTTTATATTATATTAATTTTTTAACCAGCTCATGTATAAAAAATTAATTCATATAATTTCAAGTTTAAGAATATACACTTTTGATAAAAGTGAAAAACAATAGGTAGTGAAACAAAGTTTTGAATAAACACATGTACAAAGTTTTATTTGTTCAAATGTTGCCTGTATAAAATAATTCATGACTTTTTCTGGAAAAATTGTGCACTTGCTTAAGGGTATTCAAATTATAGTTCCTAATAATTTAAAGAACAAGAAATCCGTTACCTGTTTAAAGACAAAATGCTTTTTACTTAATTAAAAAAAAAAAATAAATAAATAAATAAATAAACAATCTATTCCGTATCTGTGATGAAAAGGAATGTTTGAATAAATATACATAAATAAATAGCTTGATTAGTGCTGTGTTGATCTAATTTACATGCGCATAACATCGTGACCAGAAAAAAAAATGAATAAACCTAATAAAAGAGGAACAGGTTGATTCTTCGTTTTTTCATTTTTCTCTCTCATTTTTGTTGGAATATTTAGGATTTGGAATTTGTCCATGGATAATATAATTTGAAACACCAATGCCTTTCACTCAACTAAAACCTCAAAAGATTTCATAGCTTGATGTTACTATCGACTGTCTTCTCTATCGAGCTCTTTTGATGGCTCAGAAAAAAAATACTGATAACTCGTTTAACACTCCTCTCAAATATCGATGGATTGTTTGGTTCAATGTACTAGTTAACAAGTTTTTTTTTTCATTGAAATTGGAATCTAATATAACATTCAAATTCAGAAGAAACATCATTGACGAATTCTAAATGACAGTGGAGACAAAATTGCTAGAGATGGAAAAAGTTGATTAACATAATCAAATCATTGCGATAAATGTTAACAGTTCTGCTTATTATTATTATTTTTTTTTTTTTGTTCATAAGAAAACAGGAAAGTGTATATTTTGCAAATTACTTCAAACAATTTATTTTTTTTTTGTTTTGTCCTGGACTAAAATTTATGTTTTTTTTTTTTAAGCTAGAAGTTCTAGAATTTCCCAAATTTGCCAAATCAACAAAAGTTCTTTTCGAATATTCAAAAATGTAACTTTGTAGCCTTACAAATTTAAGAATTATTTAGCCCTTTAACTTAAGGAATTATTTTCGTCGACAAAGTCTCTTGCTACGTTGTCAACGCACACAAATTTAAATCTGAACTGCCACTGCATTCACTATTTTCTAAAAATAGTAAATTAAACTGTCACTGAGAAAAAGCCTACCTATGCAATGGAAAAAAATAGGTCTCGTTCAAAGATATTTTATTTAAAAATCTAAATTTAGTTGCCTCCCTAGATAAATGAACCCCATGAAGAGAAAGTGTTTTTGTAGGTGCGATTCAAAAAGACAAAAAATACAGAAAGAAAAAGACTTAAGGACAATGAACTTCGTTTAAAACAAATTATAAAACTAAAGCATATATTATATTCAGTGTTCAGTCGAAAATAGATAACTTGTGTCGCACGTTGAGGGAAACATTTGAAAGTTCGAAATTTAGGAAATTCTTTCTTAAGTGAAAAGTTCAAACAAATTGTTCTTTTTTCGGTTTACAGATGTAATTTGTTCTCTCTTATAATGTTGAAAAAAAGAAAGCATTTTTAACTTTGGCTGACAGGCGAAAAATTAACAAAAACAGCGTTTTCTGAATCATTTTGTAGTTAATACTTTTTTCTTTTTCTAAGAAACGAGTACATAATTTCTTTTTCGTTATTTTAAAAGTTCATATAGTTTATAGACAAGTGTGAAAGATTTTCCAAAATATTTTGACATGAATCGATAAATCTTGCTTCGTTGAACATAAATTCACACATATGCATTTAACCAAAAAATTGAGCCATTAATTTATTCTTCGAACAAGAATTTAGCTAAGAAAATAATTGTGAGATTAGTTTCTTACGACAAAGGTTGTTTTTTTTTCTTGATTCCCACAAGAACCACGTTCAGTCATCAATGTAGACATTTTTAAATGTAAACTTCCTTTCGGATTAGTATTGTTGCGATTGTTAAGGCGAAGAAAAAGAATTATTTTTGTTTTTGTTGTTTATTCCCAAGCAGCTTTATCGAGTATTGCGGTTTTGATTTTATGAATTGGTATTTTTTTATGACCTTACAGGAGTAAACTTCTTACATTTTGACTAGGAAGGCGCTATTATTTCTTTGCTTTACTCCCGAGGTACGAACATAACAATAGATATCCCGAAAAAGTGGGACACACGAGAAAATTTCAAATCGGACGCTCAGACAGAAAGACACACAAACGCAAGGCATTATCATTCTGTTACCTTTAATTAAATTGAAGCATTCATATCCATTTGTTGCAAATGCAGCCCTGCAATCTACAATCAGAGAAAATAGACTTTTCTTCCCACCCGGCAACAATTGTGGCCTGGGTAATCGTCTTCGTGCGTTTCTTCCAATGCTCTTATCAAAGCTCGTGCAACAAGTTCTCACGATTATCAAATACATAGCTAATGGTCTTTTTTCTATTTTATTTAAAGTATATTTTTACTGCAAAAAATGTCAGTCGCTTAATTCAATACGTGAAATTTGATGTTCGAAGTTCAGCAATAAAAAAAAAAAAAAAAAAAAAAAAAAAACGAAGCACATGTGCTGCTACGGATCGTGTCTATATACTTTCGTTATTGTTTTTTGTTTACTTTTTTGTCAGGTTCTTATCGAGGAAATAGGTCAATTTATTGAAGCGCGCAATTTAGTTGAGTTGAGGTGCACTGCGCTGGCATGGGAATATCAGGGCGGAAAAATATAATTTATTAGCTGCTGCTGTGGCATACATATGTTAGAAAAATGACAATCACTGATAGTGAAAGCCATTCTATTACAATAATTATAATAAATTGCTCATTTTTTAAATTTTATATTGCTGGCGTGTACTTATGGGCGAAATTAGTGTGACAAAAATCTTGACTTAGGCATAACACCCGTGCTAAATTTTTCAAAGAAGAAAAATTGAGCGAAGAATTCCCGAACCATTTGGTTTTGGACATAAGTGTGACATACCACGTAATTATGTGTTATTTTACGTTACCTTTTCCAATCAAGTGACTTTCCCGACCCATTGCTCAGACCAAACTTTTATTTTAATACAAGAGACTCAAAACAATGAGAATCAGGGAGAACGAAGGATTTCCGTTAAGGGCGGGTCGATTTTAAAATTGAATGAAACAAGTTGTATATAAGGTAACAAGTAAGTGTTATCTTTATTTGAGACCCCTATCAATGACATAAAGTGTGAAATATAAATTCATTCGCGGTTTCTGTGGATAGCGCGCATTCGATGACTTGGACACATGAATCAGGCTGACCGGTAGCAACGATTCAGGTATCTTTAACTTTAAGAGCCGTGGTGGATTGCGACTTATACGCATAGACCTGTGACTTAAGAAGGCCCTACAAGAAGAAGGGGTGAGATCTGACTCAGATGTCAGATCACATGATCTTGAAGGCCAATTCACGTCGCCTGGACCATGCCAAGAAACCGTTCGTGCAGAATATCGCCCTAAAACGAACCGATGATGCTTCCAGCTTTAAATGCATACCAAACAGTGACATTATTTGAATGTATTTGCACCAAGGTAGTGTCCGTAGCTTAGTGGTTAGGTGCGTTGGCTGCTAGGCAGAACAAGGTTCGAGTCCTACTCGTACCCATAGTTTTTATTTCATCTTTCTCGGGCACTACCTCTTGCGAAGAACTGACAAAACTTCCAAGAGTATCATCTGTCATGAAAAAGTGCTTCTCAGCGTTAAATTGTAGGTCCTCTGAATTCTTCACACGTACCTAAAGAATTATTGATGAGAGTAAGCCACTTAGGCCTTGGCTCTTCAAGAGCTGTCGCGCCACTCTACTTATTTATTTTATTTATTTATTGGCATCTCGTGAAAGTCGCGTGGATTCGTGCTGTCTCAAATCCGGCAATTTTACTTATTCTCGTACCCATGCATCCAAAAATGGGCCTCATCGCTATAGGCGATTTTTCGAACAACTTCCAGCTATTCCAAAACTTCTCTGCGGATGGTCGTTTGATTACAGGTCCTGGATCAGTTTAATTTTGTATAGATGCAGGCTCAAATCATGACGGAAAATTTGCCATGTTGTGGTCTGCAGCACGCCAAAGTTCTTGTTAGCGACGCGGAATTGAATGCCTCAGATTCTGCTGCAAACTTTCACGAACAGCGGTGATGTTTTCGGCAGATCTATCTTGCGTTGATATACCGGTGTTGGTTGATAGTTCACTGAGCCAGTGGACTCGAATTTGGTCACCAAATGTAAATCGACGACTTGGGAGGAGAGGCATGTACGCCATCGATGCTTCTCGAGGACACCTATGCTGATAATAAAGTTTATCATATCTATGTGTTGCTCGGCATTGTAACATGCCATTGTGATTTGTGTTTAGTGACTTATTAAAAGACGATATTTTAACAGAGCCTTGTGTCACAGAATTAACTGCGATTCCGAGTTCAGACATTGATAATAAAAGGTCTAAGCAATAAAAGCTGTCGTAAGACATTTTAAATGTACCAGTTTAAAATACATATACATATCTCAAAATAACTTTAGGTCTTTGTAATAAAGCTTTAAATTACAAATACGCTACAAAATTGCCATACCTTACATCGCAGATTACAAATTTTAATCTTCATGTAGGTACACTTCTAAAAGCAGCCATTAGTAGTCGTAATTATATTGTGTAATGAACTGATTGGCAGAGATAGAACAGCGACGACAACGTTGGGCGCCGTTTTGCTCCTGATATCAATTGAATTAAAATCTTTGACACAAAAGCTTGAATGGAACAACTAAAGTTCACACGAGTAAAATTTGCTAAACATTGTAATTTTCGTAAATACATATTAACAATTTACTAATATACGAACGAGTGCCCCTTATTGTAAAATAATAATTCAATCCATATGAATTGCGATCTTAATTAAAAACAGTTCTCTCTGATAAGCAAAAAGGTGTTAGATAATTTTACTGAATGTCTGAAAATAAAGTTGATTAACTGATTGAAACAAAGCCAAATTGTTTACGCAATATAAAACTGCTCAAGCTGAAAAAAAAATAACATCAAATATTGAGTCTTGAATTGACAACATTAATTTTGTGGAGTAAGGAATGTGAGTTTTATTTTGGGAAATATGTATTTGAATGAATGCGGAAGATAGAATGGTGTGGCAAGAAATACAGATGGGCGCAAGGTTATCAAGAATGTTCTTTTGTTTTCATTTGCACACGGTTCTAAGGGATGTGTATGCAATTAAGAGCACTGGTGTCAATATTTAAGATTAAAAGAAACCAAAGTCACTATTATGGACAGTGTCCCGAAATTTAATTTATGGAAGTGATTTCCGGTCTAAAAGCTTTTATTCTTTTGAATGAACAAAACAAGAACAGTTTGCGTAGGTACTTCTTGGTATGAAGGTATTTCTTCTTTGACATTTTTTGCTTCGCAAATAAACTTAAATTTTCCTAGAAAAAAAATGCAACTGTTAACAGTGTAGTCGCATAATTTTTGACTATTTGGATTTCTCATGAATGATATAAAACATTCAAAACTAAGACTATTTTCTTGGTAAAAATAAACCATTCGTTGGGCGAGTGAAGAACTTTTTTTTCAATTTTATTTCAACGATAAGAATGCAGGCGCCATACCCTAGCAGATATCAAATGTATTCTTGGAATGTTCAATAACACCAGTACTTGATCGGTCGGTCTGTTTGATACAAAGAAACTCTTTCAAAGCGTCTTGCTCTTCAATGTTAAATGAATAATTTTTATTTAATCAAGTTGGCTTCGCACATGGCACCTATATTAATCTTTTGATCTAAATAGGTTTAAACTTTATGATATGTGCCGCCAATAAAAGTCGTCACTATTTGTACATAATGCAATGTATTTCGTTTTTTTTTATTGTCAGAGCTGATTTAATGGAATGGGTTTTTGCACTTTCCCAAATGAATATAAAAATTATTATGCTTGTACTTTTTTCTAATTCAAACGTTTTTGAATTATAAAATCATAAAATTGCAATTTTATCTTAATGCCGCACTGACCCGACTGTAAACATTACTGAAATTTAACCATTTAGGGCGTTTTTTCCGACACCATCAACATAGCATAAAGATAATATATAGTATTTAGGCCCATTTGCTGATACACTTCTTAAATCTGTGTCATAACTAAGTACATCTTATATTCTAAGTACCTATAACATAATTTATTTTTGGTTGCAAGAATTTTTTTATGTTTCACTTTACTAAGTTACACATTAAATGAAACCCATCTAACTTGGATTCAAATGTCAAACAAACTTCAAACTATGTAAAAGTATGTGCGATATTTCAAAAACGATTAATTGAGTTTGGTTTTGTGAAAGGAAAAAACAAAAATTGTGTTAAAAAATGATTATAGCTGTCAAGAAAAGAGCGAGAAATCCTAATTTTTCTTTAAAAGAAGAGCGAACACTTTTAGAATGGGCTTTCCTTGAAAAAAAAAAAAACATTATTGAGAACAAAAAAAAAAAAAAACAGTAACATGGAGGAAAAAGAAGCAGCTTGGGAGAGGATAACCGCGAACTTAAGGGATACAAAAATGAAATAAGGAAGGTGGCTGCAGATGAAAAATTGTCCAGGATTCAGACTGGAGGCGGCAAGCCAATAAATGTGAGCGATGAATCCAAAAACAATAACTGGCTATGAAAACATTTTTGATGGCAATGGGGTGGAGGAGTTATTGGAAGATAAATCAGGCAGCAGTTCGAACATTGTAAGATGAATTAGTTTTTGGTTCTTATTTGCTTTATTATGCATTCTCTAAATTTACAGATTGAAGAAAAACGGGATGATAGAACTATAGATTGGGGAAAATACAAGCCCAGTCAATTGAAAACCCCAGTCCATCCAAAATTAAAGCATAGCCATGAAAATATCTCGGAGGAGCAAGAAGCTACCTCCGTTGACAATTTTGATGAAAACACTCTCCAAACTAATATCACAATGTCCAAAGCTCAAAAGGATTGTTCTAACACATGGATAGTCATATTTTTAGTCAAACGAAATCTTTTGTAGAAGGACAATTCAAAAAAATACTCATTTCTATCGTAAACTCGTCGAGGAACACCAACTTCAATCAATTCAACAACCTGGACACCATCTTCCAATAAATCGATCAATTCAAAATTCATTTTTGTTTACTTCTGTTTCAGTTCGGAAAAAGAATTAATTACTTCTTGCAAAACATGTTTTCAATATCTTGCTATAAAAAAGAACAACTTAAGAGCTTTATGCCCTACTTTTTCCTTCACATGAGATAAGTTTCACTTAGCTTCATTTATGTCAAACTTTGGATTTGGTGCAAACCATTAAGTAGGACTTAGTTACTTATGTGGAACTTAAATAGTTGAGTTGTATCAGCAAACGGGTCTTAAAACGATAGCCGTTTACTTTTTCGAAGTCTTGTATACTAAAAATAGAAAGTTGCCACAGCATGCTTATTGAAGGTAGAAGGCAGGGGGTGTTGGTAAACGCCGAGAATAAGCTTTTCGACTGAACGATTAAATTTTTTCTTTTAGATCGACACAATCGACGAATCTGTAATCAGCTCCGGTTTGACAATTTTTCTTGCGAAAATAAATACGGGTGGATGCTCAATGTGCTTTTTTGACAGATCATATGTGACTTCTTTTAAGCTTCTTTGTTTCTTATTTGTGTGCAAGTAATGATTTAAAAGACTAAGACCTTAAGTAATTTTTCAGGACAATGAAACGAAGTTTTGTGAAATAGATTTTGAGGACTTTTTTGGTGATAACTTTTAAACTGTTGGATGATGGAGGAAAATGATAAAAACAAGAACATATGCGGTCATGGTTATTTTAATTTAACTGAAGGAAAGTTAAAATAAGGTCTTGCCACCTCCAACTTTTATGACAGCTGCTATGCTTTTAGTCATTGACGAGGCTAGTTTACGGCATTTTTCTGGGCTTATTTTACTCCATTCCTGTTGCAATACCTTTTTGAGCATATCTAATGATATTGAGTACTTACTAATGTTTCATATTAAAATTCACTTTGATTCAGATCTGAAGACTGCACAGGCTATGGAAGCAGTTCCTTGGTGCATTATCTTGCTGCAATAAGACGCTTCGCATATTTGTTTCACCAAAAATATGCTGAGAAGACGGTAACAGCATGTTTTCCATAACTTTGACGATTTTTTTCTTTTTTAATTTATACGATCCTGACAAACGTACATTTTTCTCACTCCGTCTCAGCCATTCAAACCCAAATCATAACACTGCCTCCACCGTGTTTGACAATTGAAGCCTTGTAACCTTTTATCTCATCTTATCAGTCTCCTTCTAAATGACCCTGAACTTTGCAGACAATTTAACTGCTGGTCTTCAGACCTCTGCCACTGTATCGGTTTTTAATTTTTTTGATTTTGTTTAACTTTCTTCTGCTTTTTTTTTTTTTTTAATTTTCATATTTTATTATTGTTGTTGTTATTTATTTTTTGGAAATGGGACCCAAAAAAAAATAAAAAAAATTCTTTTTTGGCCAAAACTTCGTAAAAACGATAAATAAAAAAAAAACGATAAATAAAAAATAAAAAAAATGGCGTATCGAGTATTTATTCAGACGAAGCGAATGCCGTTAAGTTTTTGAAAATCAGGTGAGTTTTACGGCAGACAGTTAAATTGTCTGCAAAGTTCAGGGTCATCCTTCTAACTGTCTTGCCAAATTTGTTTTCCAAACTTTTCCGTTATTTTTGAACATTTAATGTTCATTTTCACCTTTTTCACTTTAATGAAAATCGACCATTTCTTAGCGTGTTAAATTTTTTCCTGTCCGTTTTTTCACGATTAAGAAGTGATCCAGTCTTTCGAAACCGAATCAAAGCAGTCTGAACCGCACAACGCGAACATTTCACATCTTACGCAATTTCACTTTGATTTTTGCCAAATTCTAGTAAGAATTGAATTTGAATGCGTTTTTACAACTGATTTTCTTTGGCAATTTCAATAGACTTTTAAACAATGAATGAACAAATAGTTGGATCTATACAATTGATATAAAAACAAACACTGAAAACACACTTTAAAATTAGATAAAACTAAACCTAAATTTATTCCATTCAGAACGATACCATACACCAAACAGTGAAACCGGAAAAAGGAATTAGTGGTTTCCACCCTAATTAGTGACCAAGTTTTGCATATCTCCATGTTTCGAGGTCATTAGAATCCGAATCAAGCGTTTTTATAATGATGTGTGTGTGTGTGCATGTGTGTTCGTTTGTGCGTATGTGCGTTACGTTTTTTCAGCTCGATTATCTCGCGAACCACTCATCATAGTGTCAAAAATTGGTCTCATTCGACGCTGTATTGTGTTGTTAAGAGCTGATTGATTGAGCGAAATCGGTTTAGCGGTTTCTTAATGGCAATCAAAAATCTAAGACAACCATAATATAATGAAAATTATGATAATTTCTGCAATAATTTCAACAATTATGCAAACAATCTTATAGTTAGTGTGAAAAAAAAAACAATATTCAGGAGTATCATAGACAATATTTGATTACTAGCTGACCCACCAAACGCTGTTTTGCCATGTAAATGTTAAACTTCGGAAATTATAATCCGATTAGAAAAATTCTTTCACTAATAATAGAAAACTACAATAGTAATAGGCTGTATTTTACTGTGCAAAGTAGTTGTACATGAGTCCACGAGTTGGTACGACCAACTTTTGACAGATGGTGCTAATGTTATTCAATGAACTTAATGTATGTCTTCAAATCATCAGTTTTATGGAATTTGACTTTGAAAACCAACGTGCGTGTACATTGTCAACTATACAACGAAAACAACTAATGTTTTTACATATTTTTCTACTCTGGGAAGTTAGTCGTGTGGACTGCATGGATCGCACTCAATTTTTTTAACCAGTATTTTTAAAGCAATTCATCCAATTCGCAAACGGCCTCAAAAGTGAAACTGTAGCGGCTGCATGTGTTGTAAGGGTATTTAAAGAAGTAAACAAATCATAAAGGCTAACTACTAAAATGGTACATGATAATGAATGAAATTGATTTAAGATTATAGCTGTACCCTATACCTACTTAATTTTATTACCTTGATTAACTTTGGCTAGGTTTATTCAGTTTCCTTGAAAGATAAGAAATCAACACAAATTAATTTTTGCCGCAAAATTTTTGTCAACGACACTACCGACGCCAATTTCTTCTCAAGGCTGATTTTTTTTTATTTCTTATTTCTAAATCTAAGAAAACAATGCTATCTGCAAGGTCATTTTAGTGAGTGATTTTTTTGTTGTATACGCATTTTGTAGTTGGTTTTTGTGGTTTGTTGGTGAAGGATAAGACGATTAGAAAATTTGAACTTTAGTGATTTTCTATAAATTTTTAATTTTTTGCTTGTGAATAGAGATAAGAAATACGTTGATGCACGCTATGGTTCATTAAATTTGCTAAGAGGCTATGCAAAAGATTATTATATTTTTGAGAAGTTGAACATACCGGATGATTTTTCTTCTGTTATTTGGATGCATACGATTAGCTGTCTGCGGGTCAACCTTCTCAAGCAGAGCATGAAGTTCTTCAGAAGATAATTTTGTTTCCAAAAGCTGGAATTATATACAAGAAGAAATACAGTTAATTGTGTCAATAAATAAACGTATTTTTGTTGATAATGTAGATACATAGCAAGAAAAACTTACGTTTTCAGTTATTTTGATAGTTGGTTTTGTTTCACTTCCATTTGATTTGTGAGAACCTTCTACAACCAACATATTCCATAAGAGACTCTCAATGTAATAATTGGTACCTCCAACTACGATAGGAAGCCTTGATTTTGACATCAAGTCCTCTGTCTAGTTATGAGTTGCAGGTTTAAGGAAAACAACCTTGTAAAGTGTATATTCAGACGAAAAACTTTTGACTTTTAAGAACACTTAATTTATATTTCAAAGAATATTAGATTTTCAAATGTTATAAAAAGGATACTATTGACAATGCAGCATCTCTAAAGTTGACTACAGTAAACGCTTCACCTGGTCTTGCTATATCAAGTAAATGATGTTTTGCTCTGGATTGTTCAGCTTTTGTAGCCTTGGCAGTTACAATATCTAATTTTGAATAAACCTACAAAAAAAAATAATAATATTAATTAGCAATAAAATAAATGCAAAACTAGCTCACACGATCTTTCCCTTTTTATTAAACAAAATAATTTTATCCACAAATTAAAAAAAAAAACATGGAGATTGCAAAAATTGACTTTAAATATTTCAAAATAAACCTAGACGATATTTGCAACAAGATGGGTTCATTTCCGGCTATCCATCGATCACCGTATTCTTTCTCCAGCCAATCCTCAACTGCGCAACCTTAGTGAGCCGAAGCACCATCTTGTTGGAAATATCGTGACTTAACTTGATAATCTGATGAAGAAATTTGCTTTTAAATTGTTTTGTACCAATTATTAAGTTAATTTACCCATTTTACATTTATACCCCAAATTTAACTCTCCTTGAGTAGAGTTAAGGTAATTAGGGTTTTAACAGAAAGTCAGAGAGGCTTAAGTATATGTTCTTCTTTATTGCACAATGTCAAAAATATACCTAAAAACCAATTCCTAGAAAACCACTCCAATTGCCATAAAATTAGGTAAAATACCCACATTCGATAATTTGAGTTTTTTTTATTATTACTTTGTTAATCAAGTAAAAAAAAGAAAACTTTATGTTTATTACGCATTTTTTGAAAAAAATTACTTCAAAGTAAACATTTTTCTCAGGCTAAAAAAATTGAACTCCATTTAAAATTACATATCTGGCAACTCTAGAAACATATCAGCTCAATTTTAACGCAATTTTAAGGGTAAATATTTTGGTGCAGGCAACTAATTACTAACCTCACCGGGAACTTACATCACATGGGAATCAACTTCACCTAAAGTGGGAAATATCTTCACTTTGTCTGGTGAATTTATATCCCACTTGTTTTTCAAAGATTTTAAGAGAAATAACCAGAGGAATGAAAAAAAAAATGAATTCAAGATGCCATGTTCTTGATAATAAGAAGCCAGAGTAGACAAAGGTCTAAAGTTCATAGTTTGAGCTTCAGCTTCTAATAATTCGAACGCTCTTTGTATATTATTTGAACTATATAATGGTAAAACCAGGAGTTTTTTTGTATCATTTAGAGAGATTGGGATTGGCTTTCAGCTTTGGTTTAGCATCGTAGATTTTGCACTCTGCGGATTGCCCGCGTATAATGGAACCAACATTCTTTGGGTCTACTTCGGGAAAAAAATCTCGCGCGAATTTTCTTATTTTCACACCCCAAATTCTTTCTCTGTTTGGCAAAAAAAAATATCGGCTTGCTTCGCTCGCCTTGCAGTACTACAGTACATACAAATTAATTTCTGTTGCACAATTTTTCACTTTCATCTTTTTTTGAATGATGAAAATGTAAAACATATTTCACAAAATTTTCAAACGAAATTGGGTATTTAATCTGCTTAGTTCATATTTTGTTGTGGTAGGAAATGTATAATTTTTAATCATTTGTGATTTGAAAAGTATACATTTTGTTTGTCCTAAACCTTCTACATTATTCCTCTTTAGTAAAAAAAAAAAAATAAGAAAATCGGTCAACCGGTTTGGCTGGTTAGCGAACGTACAGAAAAAAAGCTATTCATTTATATAGATTCAAAGAAAAATGTACCTACTCTTAATGACTAACTTACAATACTAAGCAGACTTTTCAATGCAAACATTAAAACAGAAGAGCATCAGGGTCCTCACGAAACTTTCTTTTACCTACCCCACCACTGGAAATTATTTAGTCATTGATTTTGAGGCGTAAGTAAACTACAAAACATGGTAATATGGTGTAACTCATGTATACATAAGTGAAATAAATTCCGACCTTCTGTGAGAAATAGCTTCATATCAAAGTGAAGTTATTACCCACAGAAAAGTGAAGTACTATCCCACCATAGCTGGGATATAACTTCACCAGAAAAAAGTGAAGATATTTCCCACTTGATGTGAAGTAAATTCCCATGTGAAGGTAGTTCCCAGTGAGGTTAGTTCCCTGCACCAATATTTTTACTAAAAAAAATAAAAAAAAAATTAGGTCTCTAACATTAGTACTGACAGAGAAATTGATCACAACAAGGGTCAGAACTCAGAGTACACCAAAGTTAGCCTTTTCTTAAATGTGATGAAAATGAAAAGTGATGTTACAGTTCAAAATCCCGGAGTATTTTGCTTGCGGAATTTACTTCCATTTGGAAAAAGAAATAGTAGGGAAGTACGTCCAAAATGACATACACGGACAATATGACATACCAGCCTTAACTTGAAATATACCCCACAAATAACTTTACTTTTCATCTCAGTAGGCTACAAAAATGAAAATTGAAATTTTCTCAAAACGACAACTCAGTTGACAGCCGCAATTTAAAAATATTAAGTGAAGTGTGTTTTTGGGTGTTGATTTTTTTTTTTTTGTCTTGTACTAGTTTTGTTTTTTGGTGAGTATGTTGTAGCTTTTTTGTTTAAATTTTTGGTTTTAACTATAGTTTACGATGCAAAGTTTAAAATGTATATATTTTTTTTAATGCAATCATAGTTTTAAAAAGTGTTTTTTATAAAAATGTGTCAAAACTACGATATGGGCAAAATGACATACCCTAGCTATGGACAAAACGACATACCTACAACTTCATAGAAAACTTTATTTTTCAATTTTAGCTAAGAATATGCCTTTGGCTGTGAACCCGGACATCTTCCCTGACTACATGTTCGAGCCGCAGAGACAACAAATATTCCAATCACTGATGTTCATCTGGAAATTCGGCCACCTGATCAGGAAGAGCACACATTCCATACCATGGACCCTTTGCTCTTCTCCGCTGAAACTATAACTTCCATTGCTCAGGAAAAGGAAAGAGGAATCACGACACAGACTTTACTTTCCCAGGGGAGGCTATTTCACCCTCTACTCAACGAGATGAAATACCCTCCACATCTACAACCACAACGCAGCATCTACTTTTCCCTGTCGAGCTAATCTCCCCTGCTCCACTTGGAACCTACATTAGTGGACAGGGCAAAAGAAAGCGCAAAAATCCCACAACTAACCTGCTGTTGACGTCGACACCAAATATAGCGGAACTCCAATCAAAAAATCAACCCAAGGCACCTGCAGAAAAAAGGAAAAGAAAAGTCACCAAGTTCCTTTTTAAGGATGAGGATGCAGAGGATGAAGACTTTAATGCAGAAGATGATGACGACTGTCCATGCATTTATTGCAATGACCTTTATTCACATTCAAAGCCAGGTGAAACTTGGCTTCGATGCATAAAGTGCAATCTTTGGGCTCATGCCTCCTGTGCTGACATGCCGAAGAGCACCAAGAATTTTATTTGTGAATTATGCCTTTAATTTGGAAGGTATATTTTATTTTCTTAGGAATCAGCCATTTCCAACTAATTTTTATTTTTATTTTAGATAAATTTGCGATCAACTGATGTGATGAATTGTGATGCTTCATTATGTCATTTTGTCCATATTACCTATATGTCGTTTTGCCCATATCACCTATGTCATTTTGTCCATGCTATATGGACGAAATGAATTTTATTCCTTTTTTTTTAACTTTAAATTTATTAAAATTTAATTATTTTTTTAATAAAATAAACCATTATAAAATGTTCCTAATAACATAAAGATTGAATAATAAATGTAAAGATTGTAATAAATATCATGGTTATTATTTAATTAACGAAAAGGCTTATGGTATGTCATATTGGACGTACTTCCCCTACTATTTTTTACTGTATTTATGCAAAATTAGTATTTTTTTTTTTTATTATTTCAAGTTGAAATCAATAATTTTTTTAAAAGTTGTTTGCGTTCTTTTTTTGCTAAAATTTTAATTTTAGTGTGAAAAAATTGAAAATAGACATATATTTTGTTTGGAAAATTGTTAGTACTCGAACACTGTATTCATCTAAAACAACAATTGGAGGACGTAAGCCGCAAAAACAGATGTAAGATTAGAGAACAATACTGGAATAGAAATTTTTGAACGAAGAATTATAATATATCGTTATCCATGATTCTCAGCGTTTGGTGTCTCATGAAATTTCTGTTTTTGAAAACGGTGTGGCCAAGTTCAGGAATGTTAGAAAAATCGAAAAAGATATCAGATTTCGATCTACTTAATTCTCATAACAAAAAGGAGTAGTTTGTCATGAAAAAAGGTAAGATTTCTTACGGAAAGTATTTTCTGGGATATCATTATCCAGGATTTGATCCCAAACCCAAAATCAGCCTTTACTGTAGAACAATTTTTTTCTTAGAATATGAACAAAAATCACACTCCAAAGTACCTATGGCACACGAAATACCGAATACCTTGAATATAACAACAAGTTAAATATAACAACAAACCTTGTTGAGCGCATAAATGTAGCTGACATTTTAAGTTAGAATAATTATTCATAATCCATTTCGAGTAGGTACCGTGCCAAACATTTATTTACCCTTGAGTATACTTTAAATTCTTATATTTTATCACTGACACATTCGTTACATTAGATACTTGTTATCTTATAAACTACAAATTGTATTCCAACTTTAAATAAAATAAAACAATGTTGTTGATAAAATTTAAAAAAACAAAAACACACACTGAACACAGAAATAATTTTGACAAAAATCAAAATCGTTTCATTGACTCACTGTACTCATAATACAAGAAAAAATAAACAAAAACAATCGCACCCAAGCAATTTTTCATTTCAATTTCAATTTCAATAGAGAAGTTCTGTGGATTCTTGTGGAATATAAACTCGAAGCATTTGAACAAACAAGAAGGAAAGAGATAAATACACTTTATTCGTTCATGTTTTGGTTGAAGTTGATAGAACATCAACTGCATTTTTACACTTTTTGCATTTAAACAACTCTTTTTAATTCCATATTATTCTTCCAACTTTATGTTACTATCATTGCGTATTTGCATTTTAAAACATAGACTCTACACATAACACAAATGGTTTCGAACCTGCATGGAATCAGCACTAATAATTTCACCACCGAATCGTTCAGCCAATTCAATAGATAATTTCGTCTTTCCGGTTCCCGTCGAACCCAAAATAACAACCAAAGGTACTTTACGTATCATTTCAATCTTTTATTTTATTATAATAAAAGTTATTTAATTAAAAATAAGAATAAAACCGACGAACAACAGCGGCCACCACGTTGTTGAATTTGTACGCAAAACAGAAACCGAACTCGAACATCTGGTTAAACGTCAAAGTCGAACCAGAATGGTGGAATGCATGTGGAAGCTATTCATGAGAGTAGACGGTAGATAGGAAAGGTAAGTAGGAAATAGGATGGTCATTGTAGAACAAAAAAATAATGCTGTTGATTCTGTAAACAATTTTGGAAGAAACGAAAGTGTTTCGTTATGAACAGAAATAAGTAATTCAAAACTTTAGTCGTTATCACTAACGCTTGTTCTTAGCTCATGTTATTGGAAATCTGATATATGTATCTAAGGCGTTCCCGACCGCTCGTCTCTAATTAAAATTGAAAGAGGATATGTGGCGAACGATTAGGGCAAATAAAATACCTACTAATTTAGTATTCCATATCCTCAGTTCATTTAAAACCTACTTAATTTGTTTGAGACACCTTTTCAATTCCCAGAATGGCCACTATGATGAAGTCCGATAGGCCAATAATTTCTCTGATGTCCCAGTCTGTCTATTGCTGATCAAATCGATCGATTAGGAAAGCATAGTTATGTGAGAATTATTTAAAATGATGGAAAATAACGAGTAAGTAGCTACCTTTGAGTACTCAAACAAAGACGAAGACGACAATTGCCTAGCCAAAGAAAATACGTGAAGGTGTAGCAAATTGGCTTTAAATCTGACAACGCTTCTGAAGTTATAAAGCCGGCCGGGTAGACCACAAGACATCTCCGATATAAAATTGCTCTCCCATTAGGCAATGCCGGAAGAAAAAGTGTTGTTCTGGTTGGAACCTGTCACTATAGTCAGATGGGGCCATCAACCTCATAATAAAGTGGCATTGATACAATCCAGAATAAATTAACCGAAAGTATTAAAAAAACCACACACTTCAATGACGGATGAAGTGCTAGGCGTTTTTTATGCGACAAAAAAAATTAACCAAGAAAAAACGCGTAATAGTTTAATGTGCGTATCGCACCGACCGACCATAAGGCAAGGGTTTCTATTTCTGTTGAATTTATTTTTCTAAACTCATTTCGGTTTTATGATCTACCAGGTATGCGATTAAAATTTAAATTCAAATTATTTTCTTGGAGGTTGAATGATATTGTCTAGTTCTGGCACTCTTTTTGGGCCTGCGCAACGCCTTTAATTTGTGTGCGTTCTATATTCAAAGAAGGTTTTGGTAATTCAATCTGGAAAAAAACGAAAATTCAGAGACACGCAATTTTGTTGGCTAAGGCATCCAAACTATTTATTTGAAAATATTTTAGGCATGTTTGGAATTTATTTAGGGCTGTAACATCAACAACAGGAATAAGGGTGTGCGACTGTGCGTACTTACTTTAAAATATGAAAACAGAGAGATTAACTTATTCTTTAGAACATTTAATTAAAAAACGTGTTGTTAAGGTGGGTAGGGTACAGTTTTTAGTTTTTGAAAATCACCATCTCCTATATTTTGTAGAAGTATTAGGTAAAATTGTTAGCAAAATAAAAAAAAAAAGTGCCAAAATTCAAAATATTCCTTCAAAGAAATTTCATGTATTTGCATCATTATAAAATTTTTCATTTAGTTAAATTTTCTTGAACACGATTTCAAATTTGACGGATGGCTTAAGTCAAGAACGTCCCAATAGAAGTCACAATGCTTTTTTTGGAAGTAAAATAAGGCGTGATATGCTGTGTAACTTTTTCAAACGGAAGTAATATTCTTTCCTTGTAACGGAAATCGGAACTTGTAAATCAAAAATGTGACTAGTAAGCAAGAACTTGCTCATTATACCTTAGCGACTTCTAAATTCAAAACCATAAATGCGTCATTATTATTATGCAAATTTCTACCTGAAAAACACATTTGAATACAAATAAATTTCTTTAATCAATTTTAATTTATTGCATTAATTTTTTTTAAATCGTTGTAATGAATTTCAATTATACATAGTTTTTTAAAAATGTTGTTAATTCGGATACCGAATTTTGAAAAACAATAGAATGGTTAACATGAATCCGCTAAAGTTACTTACTTCCACAAGTGAAGTCAATCGATGCAGTTGTTGAGGCTGCACGTGCGAATACCAACAGATAAGACAGATCGCCGGGACCGTTAACCAAAATCTCGAGTTCACATTTATTTTACGAATGCATAGGTATTGAAAAAAAACGACACTTCAATGATAGGTCTCTCTGACAAATTCTTCATTGCAATCACTTAATAACTAACTAATATCTATATCTATATTTCTATATCTATACCAATATATAAAGCTGACGAGTTTGTTCGTTTGAAGGCGGTTATCTCTGGAACTACTGGTTCGAATGGTACATACAATTCTTTTTGTGTTTTATAATCCATTAATTGAGAAAGGCTTTAGGCTACTTTACATTAAGCTGTGACCAATAGGAGCGAAGAATCAGTGGAGAATGTGGAAAAAATTACAAAAAATGTTAATTTTTCTGCGTTTTAACGTGCTTATCTCAGGAACTGCCTAATCAAATTGAACAATTCTTTTAAGGTTGGTTGAATCGTCCATTTATAGTAGAAGGCTTGAAGCTTTATAATATTACGGTGGCCGGTGGATGAGGTAGAGACGGACGAAGTCGCGGGCAACTGCTAGTTAAAAAAATAAATTTTTCTTTCTTATTCCTGGTATAATCTGGTAGTTGCAGTTGCAGTAAACGAATATCCGCTACCTGGACTTCCAATGCTCGGATTTCAGTACTTACCGAATGTCCAGTTACTTGAGGACTCTATCGGTGATTGTTGGAGTTTACTTTATTCGGCCGGTTTAGTCAAGACAATGTAATTAAATATTAAAACCCCTCACTTGTGGGGGGAATTTCAACAGTTAAATGGCGACGGAAGCGACCAAAAACACTAGTTTCATACCCAAAAGTTGAAATGAAAATTAAATGGAGTTAGAGAAAGGTAGCGGTAGTGTCGCTTTTAGTACATATGATTTTTTCCGAGAACCCTGAGTGTGAATAATAGGAATGTGAATGTTAGTTTTCCCCATGATTTGTTTTACTTTTAATTTGCTTGCAGAGACGTCTGTTAAGGAAGGCGTGAATTATATTTTGGAGGTATAATGCAAATTCTAACCTATTCATGTTTCGATCGGACTTTTTGCAGGACTCATATGAAAGCATGTAACGCTTCGTTGCAAGGTATAGTTTTTACATGTCACAATTGCAAAATCAAACTCCGAACTCCGAAATCCAGAAACTGGAAACGAAAAATCGGAAACCAAGAACTAAAAATCAAAAACGTGAAACCGGACACAAGACTTATATTTAGTTATATTTGTACTTATACCAAAATTACAATTATTTTACGAGATATGGCGCTAAAAGAGAACTTCTTAAGACGGAAGTAACATTGGATTCTATACAATACAATGTTTATACTTCCTTTTCTAACATGTAGGTTCAGATCCTACCTGCAAAACTTGGGGGTAAGGGTGTCGAGTCAGGCTAGGACCGGGTGGCATGCTGGCTTGCTTTCCTTAGCTCGTCGGATGTGGGGGTGGGTTCTTTGTCCAGCCTGACCTTAGTGGCTGTCGCATATTTTTGAGCGCGCGGCAGCCAAGGTGCCATCTCAGACCTGAGACTGGCAATGGGGCGGGTTGCTCAAGGGTGCCGTTAATACCTAAGGTGCCCGTGTATTGGTAAGTTAAGTAGGGGATTTAGTTAGGAATTTCAAATTATTCTATATTCAATTCAATTCAATCAAATTCATTTCAAATCAGTTGTAGTTTTTTTTTTCTCCTTAATTTGTTATGTTGTTTTTCGGGTGTTAGTCCGTTTTCTTTTTTCTTCAACTCCTAGTTAATTTTAATTTGATTTTTATAGTTATTTTTGCGTGTTAAATTTTCTTTTTTATGTAATTATGGCATGGAATACACGGTAGTCTGGTCAGGCTGGACAAAGAACCCACCCCCACATCCGACGAGCTAAGCAAAGGCTTGCTTTGCAGCATGCCACCCGGTCCTCAAAATCAAGTGGTTTTATGCTTTTTAAAAAGTTCACCTTTTGTAGCTGTAGAAAAAAAAAAACTTATGAAAGAAAACAAATTCTTTTATTTTAATAAACCAAGCACTTAATGAATCATCAAAAGAAAGATATTCAGAGTGAAAACGTACGTCATCACACTCTTGTGCTTTTGATTTTTAAAATTAATTTATAAGAAATACTTTTTTTCAACAAAACTAAAACCAAAACAAACATTTTATTTGAAATTTGTCAACAATCCATAAAACTATATAAATGTATGAATATAAAAAACTTAATTTTATATCAAACATTAACAATAAACAAATCTCCTTTAGATATTTTTGTCCTTGTTCAAATAGAAAAGAAAAATAATAAAAATATCGAAGTGATCACAAACCAAGCAGTCTCCCAGATTGATTGAATAGAAAGAATAAAAATGAAACGCAGAGCAGAGTCAGAGAAATAAAAAGCTGCTTCCTCATTTAGATCGTGCAAGCATAAATTCAGTGTTTTTATTGCCTATTAGTGTTAAATCGGTTTTCACTTTTCCTTGAGACATGAAGAATTTAAACGAAATTAGTGTTGAGAACTGATGTTTCAGAAAGAAATTGATGTTTAATTTTAATTATGAAACTATTTTTATATTTAGGAACTTTGATTTGTCTTGGTACCCGGTTTTTAAAAATATTTCTTCTTTTTAAAGATGTTGCATACTGCAACCTGCGAATACCCTATTTAGTTCTCAAGAGTGAAATGTGTTCATCAAATTGAATGGAGTCAAACAAAGACCCTTGGTTCACGAAATTCTGCTTGGTCTTATGCTAGTGAGTTGTACTCAATAGTAGTATAATAATAAAGTATAATTTTACACACAATAGAGAGCTTTCGAATGAATGCGTTCAAGAATAACTAAAAAAAAGCCTTAAAAATATTCAAAAAATCGTTTTATTTCGAATTCCGATTACAATACGTCCAAATCAAATATCTTCTTGGTTCTTGGGTCTACAAAAATTCAGTCGCTAATTATTTCCTTGTTATAAAGGGGCTTCCGTGGTATCTAACAATTTTTCGCTTCGGCAGTTTTGTCAACGAATGCTCGTTTACCTAACAGCGTATAACAAATTGATGAATCGAATGCGTACAACGAATGCGTTCGACGGACAAACAATGGTAAAATTATGGGGCACAATTGTCTCATTCAAAAACTATAAACTATAAATGTATTAACATTATCAAATACCTTGGGTAATGGTTTCTATTCCATTTAAAAGAGTATGTGGCGCGTACTGCTTAGGCTCGTACACCCAAATTGACTTAAAAAAAGAAATTATTTGAACTACGGCCAGTAATCATAAATGCATTAATTTTATTCGTAAAGATACCTTTATAATTTTTTTTGTGTGTATATCCGGTAGGAAGATAACGAGGTTCCTATTTTTTTTGCACCTCTTGCGCTGTTTACATCAAAGAAATTTTGAATTTTAAAATGTAAACGGTGCAATGGTTTTTTTTAGAAAATAAATTAAGCAGAACAAGAAGCAAAACGTTAATGCATTATTTATTTTCTATCTTCATCAATTTTAAGGCATGAAGGAATACAAAAGAGATGTAATACAAAAATGCATGTCTGTATTGAAAACATCCCTATCATTAAATAGAGTGGCGCAACAGCTCTTGAAGAGCCAAGGCCTAAGTGGCTTACTCTCATCAACAATTCTCTGGGTGCGTGTGAAGAATTGAGGGGGCCTACAATTCAACGCCGATTCCGAACGGCAAAGTTGGGAGCACTTTTTCATGACAGATGATACTCTTGGAAGTTTTGTCAGTTCTTCGCAAGAGGCAGTGTCCGTGAAGATGAAATAAAAACTTTGGGCACGAGTAGGATTCGAACCCACGACGTTCTGCTTAGCAGCCAACGCACCTTACCACTAAGCTACGGACACTACCATCCCTATCATTGCTTCAGTTATATTCAAAAAAATTAATCTTATACAAAATACACTCATCCGTTAATTTAATTGTCTTTCATAACTTGCTTAACTCGAATTGACAGACAGGTAACTAATAGAGATGCCCAAAAATACTGTTAAAATTGAAAATTCAAATTTCGAAAGTTTCAAATGTTAAAACAAAAATCATATCCATCCGCCCACAGCCCAAATGATCGAATTTATCCAATTATTTATAAAACTTTTTTCTTATTATAAAAAATAAGACAACTTTTTTATTCAAATGACATTGGACTAATAAAACTTTTTTGCGTTTTAATTTGAAATTTGTTGGTTTTCTTAAAGGTGCTCTATTATAAGACGACTTTGTCTATTCTTCAGTCAAATTAAAAGCTGAACAAAATGCGTTGTTAGAAAATATTCGACAAAAAAAAAAAGAAACATTAATTGTGTGGTTAAATATTTGAACTTTGGTGAGTAGGTTTTCGTATTCGCTGATGGTTTATCAAAACCTTTATTGTTGTGTTATCAAAAACTTATGTTCGCAGATAGTTTTTTGATTGTGCGAAAAGAAAAAAATGGGCAACAAATTGTTCAAACGCAATAAAACATAAATATTAGTGTGTATTATGTATGACTTGAGGCGAAGTATAATTTTTATTCTAATCTTCCTTTTTTTTAATCAATGAAAGAACCGGTCGATTTTATTCAACAACTTTGTGTGGTAATATTTTGTTGCTACATAAATTGTGTTTGATGAATACATAATAATATTTTGAAGCAACTTGACATGATGCTGAGTTAAATTATATATTATCAGTTTTGTTTAACGACATTTCTGGTTGGTCTCTCTCTCTGGTTATTCAGGAAGCAATAAAACTGTTGGCTTTTATATAGATTCGTATTTTATTACGGGATTTAAAGCAAAATAATTATTAAAGAGAGAAATTTGAATTATTGAATTGCCGTAATCGTAATGTGCAGTATAACCCTGTTGATAATTTATTGAGACAGTTTTTCATTTTATTTTCGACATAAGCTCTAACCACACACAGACGCAACAAAAATGTATCTCGACATTTTAGATCAAACACGACACTGCAGTGAAATAAAAAACTCAATAGGTAAATTGGTTGGGGTTATTCCATTTCAAGTTCAATTTTCTTCAAAAAAAAATTATTTTACTAAGTAGGTTTTCATAAGGACAAGAAGGTTAAAACGTTTCTGCATGAGGCCGTATTGTAAGCCACAGGTAATATTTTTGCAATTAAATGCCAATATATCACAAACAACTTGTTCAAAAAGCTTTGGAATCACAATCTACCTATATTTTGATGTATCACTTCATTAAAATTTATTTTGAAAAATGTAAAGTTTCAATAATTCGAAATTGTGAAAAAACGTCAGCAATATGATTCGAACAAAAATCGTTTAACTGGCTGACAACATAAACTGACAATTGGTAACAAGAAACAGGTAATTAAAAACTATAAAGTGTATTATTCGGAATCGGAAATTTAATGGTTTGAACTCAAAACGAAAGTTTCAAAAAGGATTCGGTTATTTTTGTTTTAATTTAACGTGTTGGCAACAAAAAAATTAGAAAACCACAGTTGGTTTTTTTGAATAATAATAAAAAAGAAAAAGTTCGTACAGCGTGGACGTACCAACTTTTACTGTATTAAAAATTATAACTATAAAAAAAAAATTGAGAAATGAAAACGTAATTAAAATTCATCAATACAAATTTAAATTGAAATACAGTGTTGCACAAAAGTCATGGTACAGCATACATTTTTAGTCATATTGCTTAAAAAATTCCACAACAATGCCAAATTTCAAAATTTTCCATTTTATAACAACTTATTTTTATTCGCATGTTATTTTAAGAACATGAAAAGGAACCCCAATTGGAACATAATAAAATAAATTTGGTACAAACTCATGAATTTTCTTCCACAAAAGTCATGGTACAAAAATCAAAAAGTGAAAAAAAAAAACATCTCAGAATATTTTTTGTTCTTTGTGATTAGAAGTTCCCTTTATAGTATTTAGCTGGATAGCCTTTCAGTTTTGTAATGGCTTTCAGTCTGTTTTTCATTGAATTCACTAAGTTTTCAGTGCAAGTTTGTGCATTATTCTGCTATTCTGACTTATTGGCGCTTATTTCTGACTCTCTGCGTTTTTTTTTGATTGACGCTGACTCGAACCTTTTTTTATCGAGAACATCGAACAAATTCTCAATGGGGTTCCAAGTCGGGTTTTGGAGAGGGATCAAATATAGGTGGGGAGTGTTGTAAATTAGCCACATACGCACTTTTTGGGAAGTATGTTTGAGATCGTTATCTTACTGAAAGTAGAAATTAATTAAAAGACTCAGTTTTCTTGCAATATCCTTCAAATTTTCTTTGAGAAAATTAAGGTTAATATGTTGGTCCATGGTATTTTCTATTAAAACGAGATTTCCGACTCTAGATGCAGCCATACAGCCCCATACCCGTTTTTTACTGTCTCAAACGAATTTTTCGGGTTTAAGGCATCCTCTCACACTCGTCATACTTAAATTGTCTCAGGCAAACACATTGTTCTTCCATTGGTCTGAAAAAATTACCCTGCGCCAGGATTCTCAATTACGTAGTGTTTCGCGAACGCAATTTTCTTTTTTCTATTAACCTCACCGATTAACATGGATTCCTTCTAGGTAAACGAGACTTAAATTCAGCTTCAACGATGGCATGGCTCTCAGTTGCAGGATGAACTATGTTTCTATTGTACTTTTCAAGTTCTCTTATAATCTTACTCGAATTATAAGTGGATCTTGGGCTACCAAGTTTTTGTTTTTTGTTTTATCCCGAAAAGTAAGCTTTGATAGTCGGCCAATACGCAACTTGTATTCGACGTGTGTTCGGTTTTTAAAGAAATATGTATCACATTTTTAAGTAAATTTTGTTTTGATTTTGATGAAGATCAATGATCAAGCGCCTTTCTTCTACTGTGAACCCCTTTCTCTCGCATTTTCATGACTTTTTTCACCAAAAATGTTAGAGACCTAACCCAAACAATTGTTTCGTGTAAATAACAAGCCTTACTGACATAAGAAAATTAATCAAATCATTTACCGTTGCACAGTTGTTTAAAACTCAAAATTAGTTGCCAAGTGTACCACGGCTTTTGTGGAAGAGAATTCAAGTGTTAAACGTATTCTGGTTTTCTTTCAGATTTATTTATGGCAAAAATGTTTCTTTTTTTGTTTTTAAAATAAGGAATAATTGTGAATCTGCTAAATTAAGTTGGAAAATATGAAATCTTGCTTTATTGCGTAATTTAAGGGGCCGCACACTGGGGATTTTGCGGAAAAAAGTCTTAAACATAAAATTTTGAAAACAAAATTTGTGATGTTATTTTCTGATTCCAAAATAAAATCTGCACCTAAATCAGAAAAAATTATTGAAATCGGACCATTGGTTTCGTTTTTATAGCCTTTTAAAGACATAACTTGTTAGTGGTATTGATTATATGGTAAAAAAGCACTAAGGCGAAAGTTTTTGTTTTTGTTTTTTGGTTTCGCCCCAATATTTTTCTTTATTTTTTTCTTAACGAACTTTATTGTCTCAATATTAAACCGAAGAAAAAAATGATTTTTCAAATTTTTCTTTTCATTGTATGATTATTTTAAGAAAGCACTAAAAAATTTGTAATTTTTTTATATTTTTGGACATACAATTTTAGCTACATTTGCCTACAGTCAGAGACTTGTGTCATCTTAATCCTTTCAAGTTTATCTTTCGATAGGTACCACATTTAGGTGCCACTCTGTATTTTATTGCAGATGGAAAACTGCAATTAGTTACAAATAAACTATAAAAATGGTTATAATTTCAAAAAAAAAGTTTTGTTTGCGTTACAAAATCTATTTTAGTAAATTATACTAAAAAAACCCACGCGAATTTGCTCAGACCTCTATTTTTCAAGTTTGACTTTGAAGTCAATCGGACCAGTGTGGTTAAGACTGTAGGTGCGCTTACACACAGACAGATAGACAGACAGACAGACGGACGGAATAGCCGGACCCACTATTTTCGACTTCTCTATCATCTTGATGTCATATTTGATCACAATCTCAACTTTTTTTACGAATTCAATACCTGCCATATATTCTATACGTCGCAAGAAATTGTAACAATTTTTCCATTGAACTATTTGTTTTCCAACAAGCTTTTTTACAAAAAAAAAAAAAACAAAAACAAAAACAAACATTACATAATCCTTCTTACTACGGAAGATTCTCCAAATAATTGTTTCTTTCTTTAATAAACGTCACCAAAAACGGATACCCAAATGTCCAAAATGAGATTCAAATGTCTGCCTTTATTCCTTTCCGTTTTTTAAATTTTGCCATTTGTTTACATAACATTAAAAGGGAAAGGCATTTCACGTACCAGCTACCAGGTCGCCTATATTTGAGTCATTCGTGATCTCTTAGTCAGAGTGACAAAACTGTAATTTATACGCAGTAACTATAGCTGTTTGCATGCTATAAGACGAACATTTTCTTTTAATTTGAAAAATCATGACCAAAGTTTTTGGAGATTTGTACCTAAAAAAAACACTTATCTGCCCAGCAAGCTCAAGCATGACAGATTAAAAACTATTAATTTAACAAATTCTTAATTGAAATGTTTTCGCACTGTCATGTCGTTCACACTACCAACATAATACACTCAGGCTCACGACTCACCAGTCACCAATCCAATCGTGTATTCAGTTTCTAAGAAAGCCTCTTTTTGTCTAATTGACAGCACAAAAAAATAATTTCTGTAACAATAAGTGAATTAATTAATAACAATTAAACCAAAATGAAAAATGTATCTTTATTGACGAAGATATATAAGACACATTGTAAGATACATCAAGCTCTGAATACCCAAAATGAAAATACAAATGGTTATTTGGCTTTGTTATGATCTAAGTGTTAAAAAATTTTTTTGTTTTGCCTTTCCATTTTTCTTAAATCAAAAATGGTTTACCATCAATAAACTCGTCAAAGCTGGAATTCTTTTACAAAAACTAAAAAAAAAAATACATAAATAAATGTTTTTGAATAGACACGATCTAATGAAAAAAAAAGTAAATAAATACAAACTTAAAGCAGAAAAAAAGCGTGGAAAGCAAAAGTCGTAGACGTATTGTTTTGACCTTCACAATTTTGGCGATCGTTGAACCATGCCTTATTATATACACGTACGCACAATCACCTGTCTCTTGCGTACAGGTTTAGCGTCTAAGCTTATAGCCTAAAGTATCTATCTGTAGAGCCTCTCAGAATTACCAATTAACTAAGCCTTCTTGGACTTTGGCTACAACGTATCAGCAAGGCCGTACTACCCTGGGGGTAGTTAAATTTTGCAACTCATTCAAAAGTCGACAATCAGAATAACGAAAATTCTAGATTTTGATCAAAACCCTTCCAAGTGATTGCAGCCGACTACGGACTTGCATAAAAAAGAAGACACAATAATGGTGTCTCTTTTGTCCCTAAAAAAAATTATGATTACATTTTTTTCTTTGCAAAAGAATTCTTTGCTGAAATATTGTAAATGTATACCTATCCAATCGTTTGGACAAAAAAAAAATGCTGAGATTTTGAATTATGGATTTCTTATAAACGCAAACGGATATACAAAACCGAGCCAAGACATTTAAGAATGTAACAACATCGTAAAAAGAGCTGAATGAAGAACTTGATGAGTAAGCATTTATCCATTAGTAAAGGTAGCTTTTTTTTGTTGAAAATGGAAAGTATGCCCGAAAAGCGGTGGATGGACGGAGACAGAGGCGGAAAGTGTTTATATTTCGTTCCTTTTAAAAGCAAATGCTGAAACAACTTAAACCTACTTTTGGACGTCAATACTATAAGGAAAAAACTCGGTTCATGGTCATGTGTTAAACCCCACTGTTCTAGTGTGCTAAAACTTGAACTTGAACTTCAAAATACAAAAAAAAAAAAAGAAAAATTACCTAACAAAAATGCTTTGGTTGTGTAAAAAGGCAAGTGGAAGTTTTTTTTCTAGCTTTGTTTGTATATTTTGTTTTATGTTGGTAAATAACGAAAAAGTTGATAAACAAAATAAAGTTTAGTTTTTTTTTTGTCTGTTTGTCATTTTCTTCTTTTCTTTGAATACGTGCTTGGCTTTTGCGATCGACGATCATCGGGTAAGGACGGGACGCACGCGGGCCAGCAACGCGAAATACGAGAAGTGGGTATGTGACGCGATTACTGGTGGCTTGTTGAACTTGCAGGTAGGTACTAACTTTATGTGTGTGAATTTTATTTCTTGAGTTTTTGATTAAGCAACTTTACTTTTTTTCGCATATCATGAACATAAAACCTGCCGTAAAGCACCGGCTGGGGCGGCCGGCCGGCCGGTGTTTTGAAGGTTTTTCAGAAAATTTGTACCTGGGTGAAGGTTAAAACGAAGTTTAATGAGGCACTTAATATTGGCAGATTTGACAGCTGAATAAAAGCGCTTGGGTGTTATCAGAAGTAACTTAAGGAAATCAGAGGCGTCTGTTTGATACAAGCCGCCCGGAAAAATTGTAAGCAGAATAATAAAAATCAAAACAAGAAAAATCATTAATTTAGGGCGATGACCATTGTCAAAATGAATAAAAAATCAACCTTTAAGAAAGTGTGTTTTTATTTGACTGCAATGGTCAGCCTCCACCCTTTGGCCTTTTTGACTTCTCGCCTCTGACAGAAGGCCCTGACAAAAAATGATGGGAGCGTTAAAAATTTGTCTTTTGTTTTAATTTTGATTTTAACTTATTTAAAACGAAGATAAGTACCTTCGTTGATTCTCGTAGCTTAGGTTCTTTATGGCACATGGTGAAGATGTTGTTAAAATTGTGGCGACATGTTTTGCATTGAAAATCCGCTTGAATAATCTTCGGTTTGTATTTTAATTGACAGCTTCCGGTTCTTTAAATTGGCTGTTTGAAGTTCTGTTTTTGTTTTGAAGGGTTTCCCATGAATTGGGCACAACCAATTAAGGCCTTGCATATTATGAGTGTTTTTTTTTTTGTATTTTTTTTTAATCAAACAGTGATTAAGTTAGATTAATTAAGTGAAATCAATTGATTTTCATAAACTTCAATGTTGACGACAAAGCGAGTTTATTTTGCATTTCTTGTGATTATGGAGTTCGGCTCAATCTTTATCCATGCTTTGGTGATCAGTAAATTTTTGGTAATTTCAAACTGAGCTACTACCTTCGATAGATAAAAGATTCTTCTAAAAAGTTTTGAAATTAAAGCTTGGTAACCTTTTTGTTTAAATAAATTGCACACATTCAAGAATGAAGGAAGGGTTTGGAATGGAACATTGCAATGATTGGGTAAAACAGAGTGTGAAATATCCACATTCGGGTAGTACGGCCAAAAAACGATACTACGTCCGAAGTTGTGCTCAAGGGTAAGCCGATGGACATTCCTGGAAGCGCATTAGCATTAGGGGCAAACTGCTTAAAGAGAGGAATGCAACTGGCTATTTCACTAGGGGACTTACAGTAGAAGTAACGATAAAACAAAGAGAGACACAAAATGTTAAGACGGTGTTCGAACGAAGTGAATGAGTCAGTGGCGTCTCTATCACCAATCATTTTTTCAGAACTTTTATGCATACCATGTAGTGTCCGTAGCTTAGTGGTAAGGTGCGTTGGCTCTGACACCATTCATGCCGCGTCTAAGCTCGTATCTGATATCCAGTGGAACAAGTCCAAGAAACAATGCACGGGCGCTGTTCTGGTTGATTTAGAGAAGGCCTTCGACACCTTATGGTTAGAAGGCTTGTACCTAAAACTCACCAGACTAGGCATCAATAGACAATTATTGTATATGCTTTATGATATGCTCAATGGTAGAAAGTTTGTTGTCAAAAGTGGCAATGTAACTTCTACCACCACCTTTGATATTAAAAACGGTCTTCAACAGGGAGCGGTTAATTCGCCGATCCTCTTCAGCATTTACACCAGCGATCTGATAGGTAGCCTTATCCAAGGATTGCGTATGCCGACGACCATACCATCCAAGATTGCGTACAGAACTGCCCCAAAGGTCGAAGTCATTAGAATTGTCTTGCAACGTGACTTCGAGAAGATTTAGCGATATTGTGATGACTGGAAACTGAAAATAAATGTCCCGAAAACTCTGTTCCGGACCTCGTTGGCTGGAGCCACGAGGGATACGCGCAAGAATTGGCGCAAGATGGTCATCGTTGGACCTCAGTCCAGTGTCTGGTTCTGCGTTGCGCCATCTCAAATGGAGAAGATTCGGGTGTTCGAGAGGCAATATTTTGATAGTGCACGCTTGAGCGGCTTCATTTCACCAGAGGCATTCCTCTATTTAGATAAATGCGGTCTGATACAGGACAGATTGGCGGTGCCGCTAATCTAGCTCGTCAGGCGAAGAACCGTCGATATCGGCGGCTCCTTTACAGTCGAGACGTCCTCGCACAAAACGGGGCAGAGCTCCTTCGGTTCAGTACGGCTGTGTCCGAACGGGACCGAATCGATAGGGTGAAGCAGGAGAACCAGTTCTGGTGGCTTCAGTCAGCACTGAGTAGTCGGGGTGGTACATACATACATACATACTTGTTTCAGTTTAGGGGTTTTGGGTTTAGGTTTAAGTAGATTAGGCATGATGGCACACACATTGACAAAGACAACAAATGTTAAATACAAAATATGAAAATGAAACAAAAAGAATATAACAAAAAACGAAAAAACAAAAAATTTACAAAAAAAGAAAAAACAGTACAACAAAATGAAAAAAATTAAATAAAAATGATAGAGATTTGCTGCTGTGGTTGTTCTAGTTCGTAAGTAGTTGTTAGGTAGAATAGGTAGTTTTAGTTAATTTTAAGGACCTTATTTTAAGTAGCATGTAAGAAACAAATAAAAATGATATTCTGTTAGTTTTTCAAATTTTCTAACAAAAAACAAACATTCAAAAATAAATAAAATAGTTCATAAGCCGAAAGGCATTAATCTTAAGACGATAATGAATTGCTTAGAGCGCCCGCTTAGGGCCAGTAAGTTAAATATAAGATTTTAGATAATAAGCTAGTTTGCTCATAGTTTTTATTTCATCTTTCACGGGCACTACCTGTAACGTAGAACTGACAAAACTTCCAAGAGTATCAATCTGTCATGAAAAAAGTGCTTCTCAACTTTGCCGTTTGGAATCGGCGTTAAATTGAAGGTCCCCTCAATTCTTCACACGCACCCAGAGAATTGTTGATGAGAGTAAGCCACTTAGGCCTTGGCTCTTCAAGAGCTGTCGCGCCCTCTATTTATTTATTTATTTATGCATGCCATCCAAGAGGCATAAGTATATGTAGGTAGCACCAGCCCAGAAATGGGAGTTGTACTCAATCTTTGGACGATTATAAATCTTATAGATAGTTGGCAGATCAGAAGCGGAAATGTTTTTCTTGCACTGTCTAGAAACCTAAGCGTACTATGTGATCGTTCCACACGAGGTGGTCAGTGATGCACATACCGAGAATCTGGAGATGTTCGGTCTTATTGATTCAAGTGCTACTCAGTCAGATAAACCATCACATCACCCTTGGACTTGTTGCTGCGAAAGCCGTTATGGGTATATATGTAGTTCCGGTCATTATTATGAAGAGTTGGTAAAAAAGATTTATCCCATGAAATCATTGACGCACTCAAGAACTATAGGGGAGTCATGACACTCTCGGGTTGAGTTCCTAAGCCTTTGAAAAAAAAAAAAAAAAATTTATATAAACTGAAGGTAAATGCTTAAACCAAAGACCATATAACAAGCTTGTTATATGGTCTTTGCTTAAACTCTTTGGAATGTGTTCAGGAAGTAGATTGTGTCTATATAGACTTTTCGAAATCTTTCGACCAGTTGTCCCACGCGCTCATAAGGTTTGAAATGAACGCATATGGCTTTCCCCCTCTTTGCATTAATTGGATATCCACTCCATATTATGTTGAAATTGATGGAATTTAATCATCATGTCTCTGGATCATTTATTGCTAAATCCGGTGTCCCTCAAGGCAGTAATTTAGGGCCCCTTCTTTTTATATTGATAATTAACGATATACCGCTATTAGTTCAGAACAGCGAAGTTCTCATCTTTGCAGATGATATAAAGATGTTCAAAAATGTTTCTTCAATGAATGACATAAACAGTTTTTCACTGTGGTTTAAGAAAAATAGTTTTAATTTAAATCGCAGAAAATGTCAAACGAGCTTTTTAACAACATGATCGTCAATAAAGCCAATTCAATGTTGGGGGATTTATAAAGCGTTGGCTAAAGGAATTCTGTGATGCGGATATCACTCCTTCTTTATATATATAATTCTTTTGTCCGTCCTTTACTTGAATAGATACGCTTCCCAGGCGAGGTGTGAACAACCTTTTACGATATTTTTATTTAGAATCCGTTCAACGGATTTTTACCCTTATTTTCTTGAATTTCCTTAAACATCGGAGTGGAGGTTACAATTTTTGTGGTTGGAGTATAATTAAAGAACCTAGGTACGAACAAAGACAAACTATGAAATGCATGAGCCTTTGACAGGAGTGAGCACATTTTCAAACTGTAACTTAAACTATTTTTGCACGTCAATTCCAATGGGAGTCGTACGAAATCCCCAAAATACAAAATCACCATGGGGACAAAATCTCCAAAAAAAATTATCCAACTTGCCACTACGAGAGAATATCCATGGAAAAAATCCCCAAAGAATAAATATTTTTTTCCAAAATCTCCTTGAAATCTCCAAATCCACAATATTTAGGTAAGTCTTCTAACACCGTTTCTCTCACGGCATGTGCGTGAAACCGTCACCAACCCAGCTCCAACACAATCCAGGCTATGAACAACCTGACTAAGGTAATTGGTTCGGTTGGTTTAATCCCTCTTATAAATTTTCCCAATCTCCCCCTGCTTTGCCACATGATCTATGTTCGTTTTTTATAGTTTCTGCTAAGAAAATGTTTCCCCCTTCCCCTTGGGCAGGCTTAATTTTTTATAATTCAAGTACAGTTGTACCAACAGAAACTATATAGAAATGCTACATACATATACATTTCTATGCGATAATACTCAAAAACCTTCCCGTTTCCAAGCCAAGTTTCTACCGGCATCATTATGGGAAAGTACTGCTGGCGTTATCAAAAAATCAAAATGCAGTTCTCTTGAGTGTGCATGTTTGCGGAAATCATGTTTCACATATCGCATGTACTAAAAACCAAAAAAAAAACTTGTTTACTTTAACCAATTACAATGTATTATACTTTACAGCCAGACTTCTGTTGACATATCGGTATCATCCCCCTTCCGGGTTTTAGAAATGTCTGAGACCGATTTGTTTGCTTTGCTGCAACATAATGTCGATTGGTCTGCGTTTATTGAATTGAAGAATCTATGCAATTTTCACGCATCCTTTCCAATCCAATTTCCAAAGCATCATGTTTTGTTGAACGTGTGTGTGTGCATCATGTCTCCTCAATGAATGAAACACAAATGAATGGTCGGTCTGCTAGGTTTTTGTTTATTTTTTTTTTTGCAAATCTCAAAGGGAACATGTTCGAATTTCGAATCCTTTTGATTGTGCAAATAAAACAAAAAACAGCATTAGGTTGCCTGGATAGACGCGGACAAGGTAGTTGAACCCATCTTTTAATGTTGATTTTCTCGACGACCACGAACAACCACATAGGTACTGAAATGATAAAACAACCGTGTTTCAAGGACTTTTTTCGTGTAAGTCTTGTGATGTCGCATTATTATGAATGGCCAAAAAGATTCGCGATATTTGATCCTTTTTTCCTTCCTTTTGATTCTCTATTTCGGGGTCATGGGCAAATTTATTTCTTATTCAAAAAGCAAAACAAAAAATCTTAATGTGATTGAATATACAAGTCGTTTCTGAATATAAGTTTCGAAGGTAGGTACATTTTTATTTGAAGGAAGGATATACGCCTTGAAATTAACATACATAGACATACATCTTCGTAATTCGCGTTTAGGGTTTTAAAAAAGAATTTCATTTGTCGATTTTGTTTAGAAAGACCTTAATTTCGTTGGCATTGTAATTTTGCGCTTTGTATGAATGCTTATAGCTACTTCAGAATTAATTCTGCGTATTTCGAAGATGAAAAAGTTGTCCTTCGTCACACTTTTTTCCAAGCAGGTAATTTTTAATGGATGTGTTTGTATATGGCCGATTGTAATAAAGGCTGGCTTTTTTTATTTCACTGAGATGGAGATCTTGTTTTAATTATTCATGCTTTTAATAGGTAGGTTCGTTGATTCCTTCTCAGAAATATGTCTGATTCTTTTGAGGTTCGTTTTTGTTATGCTCTTCCTTTTTGGTACCACTTTGGGATCAGAGATGTTTAAGTTGACATTAAATTTTAAATGTCGAAAGAGTTTATGTTTAAGTCTTAAAAAGCTTCACTGCAATAACAAAATCAGGAACTCAATAATAAAGTATAAACGAATTAAGGCATTCAGAGCCAATATCATATTTCTCTTATTTTATTGTAAGTAAGATGATCAGATGATTGGCACAGTTTTGTTGGGTATTACATCGACAAAAATAAAAAAGAAACATGTCTTGTTTTCTAAAGTTTTCTGACATTATCAACACTCTACTTTTACAAACAACCACTTAGTAACTGTTCTGTAAGCCTTTCTTTCCAATGTAAATCGATTATTATCGATCAAATAATCAATCTGAGGCAGATCTTGGAAAGACCCAGGAAGTTCAAATCGTTATCTACCACTTTTTCATCGATTTCAAGGCCGAGTTTGACAGCGTCTATAGAGTCCTACTATAAAGACCAATATATTATTTTGGAATCCCAGACAAAACTCGTCCGTCTGTGTTAGATAATAGATGTAAAACTCACGCTGTTCCATCATGGTCGCAAAAAACCTCACGGACGCATTTGATGTCAAAAAAATTTTTAGACAAGGCGATGCGCTGTAATGCGATTTCTTCAACATAATTCTTTCAAATATCCGTGCAATTACTAAGATACGCAGAAGACACTGGCATAATTGGAAGAACACAGAGTGATGTCAGTTCAGCGCTTGTGAGCCTTGAGACGGAGGCCAAGAAGATGGGTCTATCGGTTAACGAGGGTAAGTCCAAGTTAATTTTGTCAACAAGGTTGGGCACAGCGTGATGTCAGTTCAGCGCTTGTTAGCCTTTAGACGGAGGCCAAGAAGTTGGGTATATCGGTTAACGAGGGCAAGACCAAGTTAATTTTGTAAACAAGGTAGGGCACCCAATATCAACGTCTTGGAACCAACTTCAATATAGACAGATTTTACTTCGACGTTGTTAAGGAGTTTGTCTATACCTGGGATCCGCTATAAATCAGAGACATAGACCTTGTCAACATCGAATGCGAGAAAAAAAGGATTCAAGGGATTTGTGAACAAAGAACTGTACGCGCTTTGCAGCAACACTGACTTTTCCAGAAAAGTTAAGGTCCAAAGACTTAGATAATTGGGTAGTGTAGAGCGAATGGAAAACAATGTTCTGGATGTTGCAGGAGAGGAATAGGTACTCCGATGGTAGAAGACCTCAATCAACTTAGCGTGCGAAACTGGAGACAGCTAGCTAGGGACCGAACTGGCTGAACCCGCTTGTTGGATGTTGCACTGGTCCGACCTGGATTGTAGCAAGTAAGTCAATACTAAAATTACAAAGTTTTGCCCTGGAACTCAAAATGAAAGTTCTTCCTCCGAAACTACTGTTCAACAAAATAACTTACTCTATTCTAATTAATTGTTGCACAATCAATTATGCAAGTAAGGTTCAAGTTATGCATTAAGTTAAATATGAAAATACCTTTCCTCAAATTACGTCGTCGCATCGTCGGCATCGTCGCTCGGTCGTGGCATTTTCTCCATAGCAAACTTATTTACCTTAGAACTAATAAATATTACAATTTCTAAATGTCATTGCAATGCAATGAAACAAGCCGTTATTAGATTGTTGATTTTTGTGATAAAGCTCTTAACTATGCAACCCATTTTTCCTGATCAACGTCAAACCTCTTAACACCCTATATTTCTACATGTCTTGCCTAACGATGACAATTTATATCGAAAACGTAATGATTCATTAAAAAATTTCTTAGATTTTTTCAAGATATGAGCAAAACGCAGCTTAAATAGTAAATAAGCAGACGAGAAAACAAGACATTTGTGCGATTTCCAAGAACTTTGGTTCGCTTAAGCGAAATTCCCCTTTCAAAACACTTAGCGCAGATAGATGCATGTGTACATTGGGAATTCCAAACAGTCATTAAGTTGTTTTTTGTATTTTTTCTTATTGAACACAAACTGCACTTTATGCAAATAAACTTCAGTAAAAATGTACACCTATCTATTTGGATGTAAATACTCGTTGCTACCACTTACTTGTAATTTATTAATGAATTGGTATGCAAGGCGGGTAAAAGGTTTATTTGTTGTTCAACAACAAATGAATTATGAATCTAAAAATAAAATCACCCAATTTATTAATGGAGAAATAAGCAAAGAATACACCCTTAATGCTGACAACGTTATATTGACTTTTATTTCTCGTAACTCATAAAGCAATCAACTGATCAATAGACGGTGTCATTGGATATTTGCTTTGAGAGACTACGAGATTCTAGTAAATTTGTGTCATCTAAGTTATGAAGAATTCATTAGAGTGCGCCTCATACAAGTTCACATTTTGATGAATAGAATTCGAGCAGAATTCTCTTTTGATGCATCATTCGATGGGTTTTGGCAGAATTTTTTGTTTCAGCCCAAAATTTTGGCAAGGGTTAGCTCATGATATTTTTTGATTTCGCTAAATTCTACATATTTGACAGTTTGTATTACTCTGAGCCTACCACTGAAAACCAAAACCACTTCCGAACCCTTGTTGCCGAGATATTTAGTGTGATACTAGCTACAGACACTACATGTCTGAAACGTTTTTATAATCTAGTATCACACTAAATTCTCTTAAATAGTAAACGGTCTATAATTTTGCGCCATGACTTTATTACCTTAAAGCAAACGTTCAATTCACTCCGCTTAGAGAGGTACAGAAGTTTTGCATTAACTAACAAAATGGTATACCTAGTTGTAGGTACATTTTTTCCAAGAATATAGTATGCTTACATCATTATTCCCTTTTTGAAAAGTTTGACAACTCAAACATTAGTTTAGTATAATGGTGTTTTGATTGGCAATCTGGAATGCAAAATTAAGCATTCTGTTTTTAAAATCAGAAGTGAAAATCTCTTCGTTTCAGAATCAGAACTGTCCCTTGCCCAATTGAACATTTTCAGAATAAAAATAAAGTTGCTCGACAGCTCTTGAGAGAGCCAAGGCCAATTCTCCTGGGTGCGTGTGGAAAATTGAGGGGACCTACATTTTAACGCCAATTCCAAACGGCAAAGTTGAGAAGCACTTTTTCATGACAGATTGATACGCTTGGAAGTTTTGACAGTTCTTCGCAAGAGGCACCGTCCGCGAAAGATGATATAAAAACTATGGGCACGAGTACGATTCGAACCACTAAACCACGAACACTTTCAGAATGCTTTTTTTCAACTTCCAGATAGCCTATTAAAAGCACCATAAGAGTTTTAACACCATTTATTCGAAGCGGGATTACTAAGTACTCCATAAGTTATATATTGTATAGACAGAAAACGAAACACTCAGTCGCCGTGAGAATTAATCGAAACAAGCAAAAACCAATCATCATCGAAAAGAACTAACTGTACTTACTTCCGAAACTAGTTGCATCTGCTCTTTTTGTCTGACAATACACTTTTACCATGAATGAGCGAATTTCACCTTTTCTGACATAAGTGCATTCGAAAGAAATTTATCCCATCCTTTTTCCTGCAACAAGCCATCACCACCTGCCTTATACTTATTTCTACTCGTATCTAGGTAGCTAAACTATACCTACGTAACGCCCAGTCAGTGTTATCGTCTTCGTCGTTCATGAAGAAGCATTTATGATCACTCATGTTTCATGTAACCTACCTTGGATCGAAAGATTATAGTTTTTCTCTTTAAACAACTTCTTAGAATTTAAATCTTTACAAAACTACTTGAACTTGGTTCCTACCTGTCATCAAAGTCAAACAAATAACATGACGGTCACAAGTGATCTACCTTTTAATTCAGATGCCCGGTGCGTATTGTCACATTAAAAATGTCATAGTTCGGATTTTCATCAAAGGGTTTTTGGTATTCTCAACTAGTGAATGAGATTGACTTCATTAGATAAACAAATGTTAACTTTGTCATCTTGACACTACTTGGAGAGACGCGACCGACGCGACGATTAGAATAAATTTGTGAGTAAAATGTCATTTAAGAGGAAAGTGGTTTAATTATTAGATTAAGTACGGATGTAAGACCACTAGAAGATTATTAACTCATTTTCTTAATTAGTTCATGAAGCTGGAGATGAGTTCCAACAATAAAAACCAACGACCGACGAACGCAACAGTAACAGTTAGATACTTACTTGATTTGAGTTAACTTAACATAATTTGAACTATAACATGTGATATGTGACACTTGAAGACAGTTTCTTTTTATTAGGACTAGTCATTTTTGTCGTCAGAGACATTTTGGAAAGTTTTTATCGTCTTTTAGGAAAGTACGGAAGGGCTAGGGCCATATTGTTGCTTTGAAGAGTCACGCGGAAAGAATGAAGCAATAGAGAATTAGCCAAAGTTTAAATTTTCTATGATCTGTAAAATGTTTTGGTTTTCAATTAATATGAATGACCACAAACCAAAATAGGCAATAGATGTAGGACTTTCTTACAACAACTTCAGAGAAAGTAAATTTTATAAACATTTAATATTATTTGTCTTAAAAAAAATTTAGCAGTCAAAGTTGGGAGCCACTGGACCCATTTAACAATAAACTTATTGTAGAATAATTATGAATGTTTCGGTTCAAAGATTATACAGTTCATTATTCGGACGATAAAAGAGCAATTAAAAGAATTCTGCATAACACCTTATAGTTGTGTAAATTTAATGTTCATTATCTTCATTAACATTGAGCGTAATAAAATCTCTTAAAATAAATTTTGTTTCATGACCAGGTGCATTGAAAAAGACCACCCAAGAACTGCAATTTAAGCAGTAGGTAAGTAAGTACCTACCTGAACATTAAAATTCTGTTTCCTCTATTTTCTTTCGTTTTTGGATGTGTTGAAGTCGCTAATTGACTGTTTCCGACGCCCAATATCTTATTTTGCAAATTCTCTGTGTCGGCAAAATTCCATTCAATCGTTTTATTTTTCTTCATTATGAAACCTTAATCTTCATGTGATCAACTCACAATTTTGTTCAGCAACCAGTCACGAACACGATTTGACTGATCAAATTAAGATTTAGGCCTTTAATCAACTTTCGCTAATCGATTATAATTAATTTCCAACGAAACAATTTAGCACTGTTCTGCTAAATAAAAAAAAGAGGCATTTCAAATTTCTTTTGTGCGTAAAGTATGCATGTTGAAAAATTATATAAAAATAGAAGAGAAAAACCCAACCATAAAATATAACCTTTCAACCAGTCTTCAATATTTTATCTATAAATTGATTGGCAAAAGCGAATCAAGTTGATTTTATGAAGATAAAAAAAGACGACAGAGAAATTGTAAATTTGAAATTTGGTTGCTAAGCATTAAACCCCTAATTAGCATCTTCTGACTTAGCTTTGCAAAGCTGTTGAATTGAGGCGTTTATCCAGTAGATATTGCGTTTTGAAATTGAACCACTCGAACATAAATATTGAAAGAACAACTTGAAAGAAACGACTTCATTTAAATGGTGATTTTAGCTTTTATTTTTTATTTCAATTTTTTGATCAAAGGGCACGGCAGTGCCCAGCCAAGTTCTAGCACTACTCCCTTTTTACAGGATCGAACTCAAGAACATTCTTAACCCCCATTCCTTTTGAAACCATAGAGTTAGAAGCTTCAAATTTTAATTACGTATTGACTTCGATGAGACAAGGCCCTGTAATAAAAGTAATTAATCTAATATTTCAAATTCTTCTGTCACAGTTTTCCTCCGAAACGGTTGACCGATTTTGATGAAATTTTATATGTGTATTCAGTAGGTATGAGAATAGGTTCATATCTATTTTGTATACCGCTAATTGTTAAGGAAGGCTCATTCACATATTTTGTTTTGCCATTTTTGTGGCAGTTTTTTTATTATAATTTTTATATGGCGCGGCATTAAAAATTCAATCCTTAATTTTCAACTTCCACGTACCCCTACTTTTTAAGAGCCTTCTTAATGATCACAGTAGTGATAGTGACATTGAAGCTTATTATTGTGAAAGGTAGGTTAAATAATAAAAGATGAATAAACATAAGCAAACAATGCCATGCCAATGCGGGGTAGAGGTCGGTAATGGTAGTGGGATGGTGGGATAGTGGTTAGCGGTTAACGGTAAGCGGGATGACGGGTTGTGGGTAGTGGGAAGAGGGGTAACTGTGTAGCGGGTATGGGTAGACAGCGGGTATCGGTTAATGGGGTAGCGCAAAGTGGGTAGCGGGTAGAGGGTAGAGGGTAACGGGTAGAGTAGTAGCGAGATACCAAAGCCTAAAACTTTTATTTATCGATTGAGGCAGTACGAAGTCTGCGGGGTCAGCTAGTTTTATTATAATATCAGAATCTTGAAATTTGGTACAATGGGAGGTTTTCGAGTGTATACAAAGGAAAAAATCGAAAATTTAATTCAGAGGGCGTGGTATCCGCCCACTTTTTTTATAAATGGTCGTAATATGTTAAAATTCGGGATTCGAATAGGGTTAAGGTTGAATATAAAGAAAAATATAAGTAACATATTTAAATTTCATTAAGGGACGTGGTTTGCGAATGAGAAAAAAGTTATATTTTCATTTAGGGGTGTGCTATCCACCCATTTTATCGAAATGGTCGAAAACGTCTAAGAGAAAATATAAGTGGTTGCCGCCCATTTTCTTAAAATGGTTGTAGGATGTTGAATTCCATGAGTAACTTTCTTTAGTGGTTTCACAATGCACCCTTGGGGTCTTAAAGAGTCAACAACATCTAACCTACCTATTATTTATTTATAAATTGACAGAGCAATTATATTGTTAAAGTTTACAAATTGCTAGCTTATTTAGTGTATTTCGAGATTCACGCTTCCATAAAAAAAAAAATAAATGAACGTGTCTGCTCCGACGCGTGACATGGAGTTCACTCAATTAGAATGATTATCTTAAAATATATATAATACGCAAATTATTGAATGCATATAGTCATATATCTTTTAATAATAATTTGATAAAATATTTTACTATAATTCTTATGGTTAGCAATGTCAGCAACTTTTTTTTTAAATGTTCTTACGTATTTTTTAATGAATCAATGTAGTAACTACTGCCAACATTTTTGTAAAGAATGAAAAAATCTACTAAACTGCATTATAAAATTTTCACAACAGTTACATTTTTTATCAAATTTTCATTAATTAATGATGAAAATACAATTGGTCCCTCATTTATCATGCATTATTGCACAGAAAATTTAATTATCTATATCCATACTAATACATAAAGCAGAAGAGTATGTACGTTTGAACGCGGTAATCTCTGTAACTACTGGTTTGAATGGTATAATTCTTTTGTGTTAGATAGTCTATTAATCGAGGAAGGCTACTTAACATTAAGCTGTGACCAATAAGAGCAAAAAATCAGTAGAAAAAACTGAAAAACAAGTTAATTTTTCCGCGCTTATCTGAGGAACTGCTTAATCAAATTGAACAATTTTTTTCATGTTGAATGGTCCATTTATCGTAGAAGGCTTGAAGCTATGTGCAATTATATTTATTTTAAAATCAAAATTGTGATGCTTGTATGAGATGTATCCTTAAAAATGAAGTATCAAAATCACCGTTATTTCATGTAGATTACGCATATGGAAATTTTAACAACTTGTCTATAGGATTAAAACTTATAAGCAAATTTATGTGAAAATGTCTACAGTGACCATATGTATGAGTTACCGTTATACTCAGCCGTATCGTCGTATCCGTTCGGAGAAACTAACGATCGTAGAAAAGTTCCGATCGTAATATTTATTTTGTTCATGGTATCCGTATCATTCTCTGATCGAGTGTCAAGTAACCTCTTAAGGAGTCCTATGCCGCCAACATCAAGTATCGAAGACCAGTGACAACATTGCCAAAGAGCAATTAGAGATGCCGCCTCTAATGTGCTGGGTTTCACACAGCCACCAAAACGAAACCCCTGGTTTGATGAAGAATGCAGGCAGGCCCATGCAGCCAAGCAGGAGGCATACAAAGCGGCGCTGCATAGAAGGACAAGAGCTGCTCGTGAGCTCTACGAGCAAAAGAGGAGAGAGGAACGCCGGCTTCTCAGGAGGAAAAAGACAGAGCATGAGAAGCGTCAGATCGAGGATGTTGAGAGAGCCAACAGCAGGAATGAAGTTCGGAGGTTTTACCGAAAGGTTAAACAGCTGGCTCAAGGTCATCGAGCAAGAACTGATGCCTGCAGAGATAAACAAGGGAACATCATAGTAGAATCGCAGTCAATGCTGGGGATTTGGAAAGACCACTTCTGTAGATTGTATAACGGCGACGACGAACAAAATACCGCCGTCAGACAGGAGCCTTTCATCGGACACGATGATAGCCAACAATTCCGTGAACCCGACCTAGAAGAAGTAAAAACCGCAATATCACGGCTGAAATCCAACAAAGCCGCTGGAGCAGATGGACTAGCTGCTGAGTTGTTCAAAGCAACAGGCGACGAGCTAGATAGGAGCATGCACCAAATCATCTGTAAGATATGGTCAGAGGAATGCATGCCCGATGAATGGAACCTCAGCATTGTTTGCCCGATCCTGAAAAAGGGAGATCCTCTAAACTGCGCCAACTATAGAGGAATAAGTCTACTAAACATCGCCTACAAGATCCTCTCTGCCGTAATATGTGAACGTCTGAAGCCTTTCGTCAACAATCTGATTGGTCCTTATCAATGTGGCTTTAGGCCAGGAAAGTCAACCATCGACCATATTTTCACGTTGCGGCAGATCCTGGAAAAGACCTATGAACTCCAAATCGATACCCACCACCTTTTCATCGATTTTAAGGCCGCGTATGATAGCATCTACAGAGACGAACTGTACAAAGCTATGTCTAGTTTTGGCGTCCCTGCCAAGCTCGTTCGCTTGTGCAAATTGACGATGGAGAACTCACGCTGCTCCATCAAGGTTGGCAACGAGCTCACGGAATCTTTCGACGTCAAAAAAGGATTCAGACAAGGCGATGCACTGTCATGCGATTTCTTTAACATCGTTCTTGAGAAGATAGTGCAGAACTCCACCGTCAACACCAGAGGCACTATCTTCCAAAAATCTGTTCAACTTCTCGCGTACGCCGATGATATTGATATAATGGGAAGAACACAGCGTGATGTCAATGGCGCCTTTGTGAGAATTGAGACAGAAGCGGCAAAAATGGGTTTAGCGGTAAATGAGGGAAAAACGAAGTATATGCTGTCTTCGAGGAAGGACACCCAACACCGACGGCTCGGGCAAAACGTCACAATAGACGCGTATAACTTCGAGGTAGTAGAGGAGTTTGTCTACCTAGGCTCCGCTATAAACACGGGCAATAACACCAGCGCCGAGATCAGATGAAGAATAACTCTTGCTAATCGCTGTTTCTTTGGGCTTAGAAAGCAATTGAGTGGAAAAGCCCTCTCTCGAGCAACTAAGGTAAAACTGTACAACACACTCATCATCCCAGTCCTGCTGTATGGTGCAGAAGCGTGGACCCTGACAAAATCGGATGAAAGTGCCTTAGGCTGTTTCGAGAGGAAAGTTCTTCGGGTTATCTTTGGCCCCGTGTGCATTGAAGGGGAATGGCGAAGAAGATACAACAGCGAACTTTACGGGTTGTACAACGACATGGACCTAGCCAGAAGGGTCAAGGTCCAGAGACTCAGATGGCTCGGTCATTTAGAGCGAATGGACACCAATGCTCCGTCCCGGAAAGCCTTCGACACTATTCCCGAGGGACGTAGGAGGAGAGGAAGACCGCGACTCAGGTGGCGCACTCAAGTGGAAGAGGACCTCAATCAACTCGGAGTGCAAAACTGGAGACGACTAGCTAAGGATCGAGCTAGCTGGCGGAGCCTGTTGATTGAGGCCCAAGTCCACAACGGACTGCAGCGCCACCTTAAGTAAGTAAGTAATCCGTATCGTAAACGAAATATTGACGTGTAATAACGCATGTCGTTCCGCAAATGTTCCGACACAATTTAGCTGTGAATCGCATTTCAACGCAAATTTGAATTTTTTTCTGGGGTATGTACGATAACAAATTCGTATATTTCGTACAAATCGGATAGAATCTGTTACGATCGGATACGAGGATAGGGCTGAATAAACGAATTATAAATTGAAGAGCATGAAATTCTGTATCATGTATGAATATTTCACTGTTCTACGTTGAAATCTCTGTTCAATAAAATAGATTCGACGTGGCTATAAGACTTTCACCCCCTACTCCCACCCCTCAGTTAATTTGTTTTAAACTTTGAATGTCGTACTAAGTCAAAAGCCATAAACATAAGTTTTAGACTAGATCAACCCCTTGTGACCCTTTCAACCCCTTTCATTGCGTTAAAAAATACCGTATGCCCTTTCTCAGGTTCTAGTTTATCTTTGCGCCAAATTTCATCTAAATTGATTTAGGTTTGACGTTATTAAGAGTTAAAATAGGCGTTAGTAGTCAACTTTTGTAACGCTTTTTTTCTATGTTTGATTTTCCTATCCATATTTTTTTCATGATGTTAGGTAGATTAAGTAGTTTTAGTAAATCTTAAGTTTTATTTTTAAGGAGCTAGTTTTAAGTAGAATTTAAGAAAATAAAAAATGACAATGCGTAAGTTGTTTACTTTTTCTAACAAGAAAATTGAAAAAAAAAACACATAGCTCATAGGCCGAAAGGCATTAATTTTAAGCTGAACATAAATTTTTTAGAGCGCGTTATTGGGACCAGTAAGTTATAAATATACGATTTTAATTAATAAGCTAGTTTTGAATTCTTTTGTCTTGTGTTAATGAGTAATAAGTACCACGAAATAGAATTTTTTGTCACCGAAAATAGTTAGCATTCTTTATTGAAAAACTAAAGGTATAGAGCAGATAGCGTGCCAAACTATAAGAAATCGAATGAGTTGTTTCTTTCTTTCATTATTCCAAATTCACGTCCAAAAATAAAAGTATTAAAACGATGAACAGAAAACATCCATTCTGTCGGTGAAAACGATAAATCTACTCTATATCTCTTAAAGGTGCTGAAGTGTTGAAAACTCTAGTTATGGGTCAACAGGGCGTATACGTACTCTCAATTTCTTTACATTTTTGACTAAATATTCGCCACAAGTTTCGTCTGCTTCATTAAAATCAAATCAAATTTAATTTTTATTTAGTTTTAGAAATTATTCAATAAAAAAGGCTTAATATTCACATATTTCATTCATAGCCCCGCTAAACGGGCGCCCACAGTGATAAAATAGTCTCATATTTTTTGTATAGAACTATTTTCTTGACCATAACGTTTCCTTTCTGAATCGTCACTTTTTGCGTAAGCGCGCCACCCGGCTTGAATTAAGGAACTTTACTGTTGCAAGCATACATAGGTTCTAGCAATTTCAAATCGCTGCCACTGTAAGACAATCATTACTAACTTATCAGTACTTTTTTGTGTTCTAAAAATATCCACCGTTTTTAAAATTAATAAAATTTTACATTTTTCCCAAAGAGTGAATTAGAAGTTTTAGGATAAGGGTGCTATATGAATGTTTAAGCATAATTTCACCAAATCATTAATCTTCAATTTCAGTCTTCCCTTCCTATGCAGATAATGGCTCCCCTTCCGTTGGAAGCTAACATAAATTATAGGAAAAGTTTCTTTCAACATTTTTCCATACATTTCTGGTAATCCCCGATTAAACAGGCAAGAAGGCAACGAAAGAACTTCCCCCAAATGTTTGAACATATGCAATGAGCTTTTCGCTACGAATCAGCTCATTCATTCAAGCCTTATCGTTATCAACAATTAATCACCAAACTCTTACTTAAGAAAATGTTTCCAAAGTTCTTTATTCCATTCTTCGTTCGTTCCAAGCTGAAAGTCTTCAAAAATAAAGAAATAATTAACAACAATAAAGTTTCCGGTTTCTTAAGTTTCCCATTTTATTATTTTTCTTCATCACTTAGGAATTCATTAATCAATAAAAACCAAAAAATTAATAATATAATATTATTTATAAATGTATATACGATTTTATTTATAAAAAAAAAAAACATCTCAGTAATAACAAATGTGTTTATAATAATAAAATATAAGTTTAATTAACGACAAATAAAATTAATTTTGTTGCGGATTTGCAGCCATTTTAGTTTTATTCCCGTTTTCTTTTTTTATTTTTTTTAATTTAGTTATTAATATTATCATCACCTGCGAGGTTTTAAACAAAAAATTAACTTAATAGAAATGATAACCAAGAAACAGCACAATTGTATTGCTAATGTTTATCTATAATTTTTAACATTTAACAACAAAAAAAAGTTGCAAGAAAACAAAAGATTAGTATGAAGTAAAAAACACTCTGGAGCAAATACAAAGACATTTTTGTTACATTTTATTGTCAAATAAAATTTTGTTGCAAGATTTTTTTTTTAAGGATATATTCGGTTATTTATTTTTATTTTTTTCAAAAGGCACAATTCTGCTTTTTTTTGTTTTTATTATCTCTTGTTTTGTTCTGAACAGTTGGAAGAAAATTTTCTATTTTTTATTCCTATTTTCCGGGTTTATGTTTTTTGTTTCTTTGTACATTTTATTTTAATTTTCTACAGTTAAAATAAATCCAATTTGTTGTATAAAATATTTTGTTTTTTCTATTTTAAATCAAAATATGTTTGTATATAAATAAAAAAAAAGAAGAAAAAAACTTGAAGTCTTTCGATTTGCATTGATTTTTGTTTTTGTTACTCAGTTTTATTTTAAGAATTCCATTAAACAATATTTCATGTGTCTGTGTGCTCCTGTTTAAACCATTTCGAAAAGAAGCTTGTTTTTTTTATATTATAATTTTTGTCTGCTCTGCCAAACTCACTGAATGTGAATAAATGTGTCTTCAGGATATTTGGACAAATGTTTACAAAAAAAAAGTAAAAAAAAAAATTAAGAACGAAAAATAGTAAACATTTTTATAACCAATTTATGCTGTATTTCATTTTTTTTAACTTTTATTTTATTGTTACCGTCTCTATATGAATATATTAAAGATTATACTGAAAAAAATAAACAAAATAAACTTAAAATGTATTATCAACAGTTGTTTTTATTTATTTTTTGCTTACTTTTTTATAAATTTACTTAACAATTTGTTTTTAATAAATTTTAAGTAAATAAAGAGCAAAAAATCATTTAAACTATTGAAAATAACTTAAAATAGAAAAAAAAAACTTATTTTTATTTATAAACAAAAATATGTATGTAAAAGGGAAGAGCGAATAAACAATTTTTTTGTTTTAATTTGTAAATATAACATTTTATTTTTATATTTACTCAAAAAAACTTTCGATTTTTTTCCAATTTTCTTGTTTTCATCAAAAAACTCTTTATTTTTTTTTTGTATTATTATTTAAAATTAATAACTTTGTATACAATATATTCTGTTTTTGTTTAGTAAATATTTGGTTAAATATTATATTTATATTTCAAAGCGTTTGTTTATAATATTAGTTTAACGAAAAGAAAATAAGACTGCATAAGAACAATTTACCCCTGATTTATTTATTCTATTATATTTTTTTTTGTTTTCAACTAATTTTTGTAAGTGTGTTTTAAAGGTTAGTAATTATATAACTTTATTTTGCGTAAGGTACCATTTCAGAACACCTTAACTCCTATATACTATATCAAAGGGTTTACGATTTTTGTTTAACAATCAATTTTTGGTTTTAAACCAATTTTTTTCTCGTTCAACTACTTCATTCATACCATTATACACTTATTAAAAATACAAAAATTATAGTAAAACAAAAAAAAACTTCATTTTAGATATAAAAAAAAGAGAAACAAAGAAAAACAAAACTAAGAATCATTTTTTTCTACACTAGATGGCGTAGATTTTAGTGTTTATTTTCTTTCAAACTTTAATTAATAATATTTATACAAAAAGGAACTGTAAATTTTCATTTATACACATTTTTATAATTTGTAATAATAATTATTAATAATAATAATATTTTGTTTATGTTACATATGCCTATATATTTAAATCGATTATAATCATGTTTATATTTAGTGAAATAAAATAAGAAAAATATTTATATGTATCGCATTTTTATTTTCATTGTTTATTTATATTTTACATATGTCTATATGTATATTTTTAAAAGGCATCTAATCTACATTTAGAAAAATAAAAATATTAAAAATTCTTTACAAATAAACATATAAGCACGATTTCTTGTTTTAAAGTCAATGTATTATTGTTTATAAGTTTTATTATTTCAATTTGTTTTTAATTCATTTTATTATATTTAACTGGTTTTTATTTTAATTCATAGAAATATAATTATGTTTTAATTTTTTATATAACGAAGAAAAGGAGTCTTATTATAGTAGTTAAAAAAAAGTGGATTTATTTTAGATTTTTTTTACACATTTTATTGTTTTTTTTTTCTAATATGTATGTATATAATTTTGTTGTTGTAAGATAAAGGTGTTCAAAAGATTTGCATTGTAATCAAAAATTGTATATTCGTTAATTCTATTTTGTACTATTTTTGTTGTTTAAAAATTCCATTACTATGGTTAGCCTTGTTGTTTGTTTTATTTTAATTTTTTTCTTCAATTTTCTGTGTGTGTGTTATCATTGATAAAGGGTGTCAAAGGATTGATTGATTTAATGATACAAAAAATATTTACATAAATATTTAAGAATTCAAAAAATGACTTTATCCGTTTATCCGTATGTCTCGGCTGAGGAGGAGATACACGTGTAGCATGCAAAACAGAACCAAAAGCCGAATAAAAACGAACAGAGATAAAAAGAAAACACATGCACTTTTGTTGTGGCGAATACATGCTTGAATATTCCCAGTTCGTTTTTTTTTTCTTTCTGTCGTTTATAATTTTTTTCATCATTCTTCTCCTTTAAGTATGGTGTTTGTTTTCAATTTTTTTTTTGCCGGCCGGCGAATTCAAGTTGAAGTAAAAAAGTTTTTTTTTTTTTTGTTTAAATAAAATGTGTAGTGTTGCACGCGAGGCATAGTAAGTAATTTAATATTAAATGCGAAGGAAAAAGAGAAGAGAGAGAGAAAAAAGAAGGTAAGTATGTTTCTTCTGAAGATTGCAAGCAAATCATTGACCTTTTTTCCCCATCGAGCGTCATTTTGTCATTTTGCAAATTAGCTACACGTTGCTGGTCATTGTTTTTTTGTTTTTATTTTGCATAACAAAAAAAAAAACTACGCCTGATTATTCGAGTGAGCGTTACTTTTTTTTTTTTGAAATTGTCTTTTTTTTTAGTGTTCTCCTTAGAAAAAAAAAATGTTTAACTTTAATTCAATTGAGAATTCTTTTTTTTGTTAAGTTTCTTATTTTTCGAAAATTATTGTCCAAAGAAAGGGGAAAACAAAATCAATTTTCTTACCCTATAATTCGTGTCAGAAGTTTAAATCAATCGCTTGACACAATTTATATTCTATTTTTGTTGGTATAAATTTCAAGTAGAAATGCATTGACAGTAGTATATAATTAAGCTCTTTTATAGCAATTCATTGTAATAATTTTGTATATATTTATAAATTTAAATGTCATATAGTGTGTGTATATATGTATTTAAAAATAGAAAAAAAAATTGAATGCATATATAAATCATTTGAAACCTATCCTATAGCGAATTTATTCATTAATGATGATTAAACATTAAAAAAAAAAATGATAGTAAACACAAAATATAATATCATATAAAATTATATTTTGTCTATTCTACAATATATAAATGTATATATCAATATTGTTTATGTTTATTATTAAATATAAAGAAAAAAAATCAAATGTTAATAATAATTAAAAAAACAAAAAAAAAACCTTAATAAAAATCGACAGTTATCGGCCTAAAGGAGATTTATCGTCACCTGACCATAGTGTGTTTAAATATTCTAAATTGTTGTTTATACATATTCACATAATATGTACAAATGTTATATATATATTCATGTAGTATAGTTAATTATTCATATAAAGAAGCAAAAAAAAAAGTTTTTGATGAAAACAGTATCCCTATCAAAATATCAATTAATTGCAATTGTTTTTTGTTTGTGTTTAACCTCATTTCTTTTTTTCCTTTCATATCCTTTGGTCACAGAATAATTATAATAATTGTTATTGATTTTTGTTTAATCGAAAAGATAATAATATTTTGAGTTACCGTTATATACACAATCATATATACATCTTCATATTAAATTTTTATCATCAACACCCCCTGACAGATTGTTTAGCTCTAAGTTGATTTAAAATCTCCTGACGTTTTCTCAATTGCTCTCTGAGCATTTCTTTATGCTCGCTCAAATGCCGTTCTTCACGGGTTAAATTCTCACACAATTTAGCAGCTTCTCTTAGGATATTTACCTTGGGTGCACGTTCCTTGTCTTTAATGCTGGGTATTTGTTTTTTAAGCGCTTCGAAGAGGTTCTTGAGGCCGATGCGTCGCTGACGTTCCATATCGTTGTGTAAATTACGCTTTTCGATTGTATCAACTTCATCAACACTGTAATGTCGTTTAATTGCAGCCGCCGAAGCCGACGATGAGGACGATGATGACGATGACGACGATGCCGATGATATACTTGAGTTTGTTGTCTTTTGTTTTTTGCCACGATGACGTTTACTCGGTGGCATGAACTCATCGGAATTGGAACCATTTATGATGACACTACCACCTGTTCGTATGCTGCAATTTGATGCAGCTAAACGTTTTCTCGATGACGACGATGACGATGAACTGCTATGGTGGTGGTGGTGGTGGTATTTGGCTGATGATGATGAAGAATATAAACTGCTGGAACTGTAGGGTGTGCTTGTTGGTGATGAATAACGAGAAGCGGCCAGAGATGAACCAGATTTGATTGGGCTAACACTGTTCGGTGTGTAGGGTAGATCGTAGGAGACACGTCGGCGGGGTGGTATTGTTCGTATGCCACCTGGGGTTTTGACAATGCGGGCCGATGAGAATTTGTGAGCGACTTTTGTTTGGAGGGCTCGACGATCCTTGTCGGATGGATTTGTTGGCAATTTTTTGTCGCCAATTGAGACAACGTCGATTTCTTCATCTGGAAGTAAAGAAAAATAAAATTAAGATTATAGAAAATTGTATTACACAAAATATAATTCAGTACAATTTTAAGGAAAAATAATATAGGGTAAATACGCAAATGTTCTAGAAAAGGATTTTTGTTTCTGGTTTTTCGTTGAAATAAAAAGAGCATTTTGTTTATCTTTGCTGTTGTTATAAACGACATTGACGATTTTGATAAAGATTATCATAGGGTAAATGGACAAGGAATCTAAAAGAATCGCATATTTTGTTTTTCTTTTAATATTCGGAAAGAGTGAATAAATGGGTGAGTTTTATTGAAGACTTTTATCGAAAACAAATCAAACAATTTAGATAAAGTTCTATAGGGTACATGCACAATATTTTTTTTTCAATTGAAATACAGGGTGTTTGTTCCGAAATATTCATGAAGCATTTTTTAATGCGCTGTCGATTTTGATAATTCAATACAATTTAGAGGCAAGATATAGGGTAAATGAGCAAATGTTTTAGAAAAAAATAATAGTTTTTCGTTAAAATACACGAACCGTTCTGTTTATCATTGTAAGAACGTGATATTGATATCGATCAAATTTAGCATAGCGTAAATGCACAATGAATTTTAAAGAACTACACGTTCAATTTTTCTCTTGAAATTTGGGAAAAGTGAATATTTGGGGTGAGATTTTTTCAAAATTGTTTGTACTTTTATAGGAAAAAATCAAATTTATATAGGGTACATGTACAAATGTTCGAAAACTATCTGAAAAATTCAGGAATTCAGGAAGCACTTTTTGATGTGCTGTCGATTTAAAATGAGGTATTGCAATATAACGAAAATCCTAGGGTATAAGCACAAGAATTTTTGTTTCAATTCTTTTACAAATTACTTGGTACCGTCTTTTGGAATAAATCCGAATTCAATCGACAATTTTATTGACTAGTTTAGAAAGAGAGAAAAGTACCAATTTTTTCGTTCTTGTTCATAAGTCTTTTTTTCAGGAAATTTTTGTACACTTAAAGCAAAAAATCATAATTGAAATTTTCAAGTGACGATTATGCATTTCTCTGCATTGCGGGTACCAATATATCTTCCCACAATAAAATTTCGTTAACCCTCCAGTCATTTTAAGTAATAACTACCAAATACCACAAGCTAATAAAAATTCCTCTCCATTTTAATCCCCAAATTACAGTTCAATCTTTTTTCTGCAACTTATCCGCAGATATAAATAACAGTTCTTACAAAAATATTTTAATGACAATAATGTTGTATTATTGAAGGAAAATATATCAGGAAATGCCAACTTCAACCTTACAAGTACTATATATTGACGGGCGCCAGTTATAGCTCAAAATATTAGTCAAACAAAAAAACCTCAACAACTCAGACCCTTGTCGCCAAAATTCTTGGGCTATTATTACTTTTTCATCGCTTCCCAAAAAAGAAATCAAACCAAAATCATATCCAACTCAAAAACCACCCACCGCACCACCCACTCACAACTAAAAGCACAATATGAAAATGAATCACTTTTGCTGGCTAGCTGGGCAAACATAATTTGAAGCTCAACATCCCTCTTTTGCCGCCACAATGCTTGTGAAGGTTTTTCGAAATTAAGATACAGATACTCGTACTGTAAGGTATATTAAGTGCACATAAAATAAGCTTTTTTCTTCAAGATGCCAAGCCTATTTATCATAGAACGAAAGACTATACAAGTAGACGGAAGTATCTCATTTTCCTCATAGAATACAAAATCCTAAAACCCCATAAACTCTCAACTCTCCAAAAGACATGTATATCTTCATAAATACAGTTCTATATGGATTTTATGGTTTGCGCCACTACCACGCCATTGCCAATAAATATAACAAACTTGGAACGAATAGAAACACACAAAAAAAAAGAAAAATTACAAATAAAAATAATAAACCTATACAACACACAACGACAAAGTATTTTCAAGTTACGTAAAAATCATTACATGGCGGCAAAGGCAACGACGTCGACGACGGCAGCAGTCTCACACTGCCGAACGCCTCTTTCATACATCAGCCAGTCAGCCAGCCAGCCATATAGCTTAACCGGCCTATACACTCACTTCACTAACTACACTACTGTTGACGGCAGCAACGATTTCTTAAATCGATTTCCGCATAGAAACAGCAATGTTTCTCACAGAAGAAATCAAGCAAAAGCCGCCAGCAGCAGCACAAAATGTTGCTTATGCTACCTACTGCTGCCGAGTGCTACTCTGCTGAGCCTATAAAGAGAACTTGAGCAATGTACACACTCAGAAAATGTTAAACGTATCGTTAGGGTAGGTATTAAAAGTCGCATACGACACAGGAGGAACATGTTTGAACAGGAATATTTTTATTCTTTGCCTTTTCCGCTCGCTGCACTGCAAAAGACACTACACGACATTATATTCGAATTGTATTATAGCCCCCCTCCCACTACTTCAGCTCCAATGATGTAGTCAGCCGATAAAATCGTTGTCGGCAGTCCGCCAGCTAGCCACCATCCGCATGTGGTGCGCAAAAGTCGCATTGCCGAAAAAGCGCCAAATCATCGGGATATTCTACCTTCATCCCCCCAAACACTCATGAAGTGAAACAAAAATTCTAATTTTAATCAAAGTTGATATCGTATTCACGCACGTATACTATTTTCAAAAACGCAAAAAAACATGAATTAGTTCGAATTGGGCGCACGGAAATTTTTCGCCGCCGAATCCGAAAATCTCGATCTCGACGCAACTTTTTCGGTTAGGGTTCTTGAATGTGTTTTTTTTTTTTTACTCCTAAATTTAGTAAATTTACATTTTTGTCGTGGGTATAGAAAAGTATTGCGTTCTGCGTTCTCAACACCCGGTAGTGTGTTGCTGCGAAATAAGTTGCTTAAAAATAGACGCACAAGTTGTGTGACGAGCAAAATAAACAAATATACACAGACATTTTTCGTGAGCTGTTTTGGGGCGCGCAATGCATACGGAATGCAAACATTTTAAGGTCTGTTCTTTTACTTCCTAAAACTCCCAAAAACTCAATAAATTTCCCAAATTCTCACACTTTTATGTACTTTTACTAAAGTGTTTTGTAAGTTCTGTCACTTTTGAAGGAGAACAATATTTCTTCCGATCTTACACGCAAATCTTTCTTGCGGGAGATTTTATGAGTTCTGTCAAACCATTAGAATTACGATGTGAGATTTTATATTTTAGGAGAATTGCAAAATTTCATCCCCATTCCTCGAAATTTAACAGTTATTACAAAACTCCCGAAAAAGTGAAAGAACGGACCTAATGATGAATCTTTAAGTTTCGAACTTTTATTAAAACTACATTTAACTTCTGTTTATCAATTGCTGTAATGGGGGAATCACAAATTAAAAACATAACAAACAAGCTTATTCCCATTTATTCATACACGAAGTAACATAAAAATATAATTTGCGGTATCCGGAGAATAAAACGTACGTCAGTTTCGCTGCAGCAGGCACTCAGAAATGTATCTCCGGATGTAAATATATTGTAAGGGGTGGTGGGGTGGGTTGTGTGTTTTCTTCTTCTTTTTTTAAGCGAAACACGCAAGCAAACGTCAACATTCATCTGTTTCACGCTTATCATTTTCTCAAAAAGCAAAAGTGATAGTAAGTGTTTTAATTTTGTGCTTTTTTTTTCTTCTTTGGTTATTTCTTGATTTTTTTTTTGTGTTTTTGTTGCCAACCAAATACAATATTAACCTACTTTCCTCCTGACGACAAAGCTCATGCTTGCTATCTGGCATTCCGTCAAGAAAAAGTTTAGTTTTTTGTCATCATCAGCTTTTCTTTCTAATGAAAAGAAGTTCGAAACGAAATTGTTTAGCAGCAAATTAATAAGCTGTGACTGAATGAGCAGCATATGTAATAATTTTATGGAGTTTGTTGTCGTTCCCCTTCTCGCTCGCTTCCTATCACTCCTCATGAATAATGCCGATGATTGGCATATTTAAGCCAATAAAATGGCGAAAAAGTCTCTCTGGTACCATAAGACGCCAATTAATTAGTAAGCTTATTAAATATTTGTAAGGAAGAGAAACTGCTGATAAACATGAAAGCATATAAAAACGATCGTTTCACGGAGGGGAGAAATAAACCAACCGAGTCTCGTGTTTTAAAACGTAGATTCCTCAAAAAATTCAAAATTGATCTAAAACCGTTTAGCATATAAATTCTAGAGATAATGACCTGAAAAGACCAGTTCTTTTGGATCATTTAAAAAATGTACCTGTCTTTTGAAAAGGGAACTTTGGAACTTCTTTTTTTTTTCCTAAAAAAATTCAGAGCGTGAATGGTAATTATTGAACTTTTATAGTCCACCTTTTTGTTGTCAATGGACAGGGGAAAAAAAAGAATATTTATAAACCCGATTATTTGTAGATCGTGTTGCATGAGCAAGTGAGCAAGTATTGTTTAATTTGCCATCAATTTTTTGCTCTTTTTTTATTTTGAAAAATTGTGTTTGCTGAATGGGGCGACAAACATCGTTTCATGGTCTAATGAAGCACGCTGCTGCTTACAGTATGAGTTAGTTATAGTTAGCACGACAAGATTTTGTTGATGAATTATGATGATGAGGTGTACCCGCTTTTTTTTTATGATAATAATTTATCAAACGACACAAAATATCGATCGACAAAAAAAATCATCAACAAGAAGAGAAATTGGATGACAGAGAAATGAAAGGGGGAAAAACCGAAAGTGGTGCATAAAGTTGATGACCTTAAGTTTGTTGTGTCTAGAATGTATTTTGTTGTCAAACGAGAAGTAGATAGCTGGTAGGTACTTGTTGCTTTTTCTTTTGATCATACGGCGGGGTGCGTTGTAAATTTAACCGCTTCGTATAGGTAAGATAAGTTTCTTGATAGAGAATGTAGTTTGTAGCTGTGACAGGGGACACTCCAACGAAAGGAATGCTATAGATAAAGTGAAGACATTTGATAATAATGAAAGATTGTTACCAATTGGAAAATTGATATCGTTGAAAAGGTAAGCTTATGTGTTCCGACACGTCTTTATAGTCTTTATGGACGCGTTTTCGGTTAAAGGGTTTGAAAATGCCCGAGACTTTGACTTAAAAAACAACATTGTAATATTTGATTTTGTTTTTACTTTGAGTGCAGAATCCAGAGTTCTTTAAATTGAAGAGCAAGTATTAATACTCTTATTTTAAAGAACGACTTATCAGCTGAAGTACAGATACTGGTACTAAATAATGATATAAGGATACATGATTACTGGTACGTACTTACTTAATTTGCACAAAGAAACTGGTACTTATAAAAAACTTAAGTACTTATGATGTTCTTCAGGAGTTAAGGACTAAGAAACAATTTATTTGATATTTTTTAATACTTGAACGAGGATTTCGTTTCAAATACCAGCATCTGCTATTTTAAGGAACGACTTATCCTCACAAGTACTTGAACTAAAGGTACTGGTACTAGAAAATGTTATTAGTTATACTTGATTTCTGGTACGTACTTAAAAGTACTTGGAGCACAGGTATTTGTACTAAATTTGTACGAAGGAACTAGTACTCTTAAAGTACTTAAGTACTTATGAGTTTTTAGAGTACCATTACTGGGGAACCAAAGAACAAGTGTGTACCAATACTTGTAATTACAATAACGCAAGTACAAAAATACATAAGTAATTTAGATCTGCTAAGAAAAAAGTAAAACATACCGAAAAAAGACTTTAATAAGTCGAGTACCTTCTCTGCCAGGGACCTAATCTACTTTCGATCCAAAATCCGCCTCGTACAGCAGTTGTTTACATAATTTATCAGTTCTCAACAACTTTGCGCCCCATAAATCGCGTTATATATCATTCTTAAACCATCATTCAAACAAAATGTCAGATGATGAACAAAACCAAAGGTTAGGCTATAAACATTACAAAAGTTTCAAAAAAAATCTAATCTCATGGTTGCGTATTCACATAAACTTATAAAAATCCATCGATTCAAAGAAACTCAATGAAACCATTGAATTTTGATAGCGTGTGGACATTCTGATAAACGGCCACAAGGCAAAAATCAAATTTCTAAAAATAGTTTGAAAAATTTACAATCTGACAATAAATTGTAATCAAAAAACCTTAACCGGACTGACTTGGGCACGTTTTTGAAAAGTTTACATTTTTCGTGCTGATTCTTACCACTACGAACAAAAAGGGAGAGCAAAAAAGAGCTTTCAGAGTAATTTACAAATAACAATTACTCAAATTTGAAAACCTCGTGCCAGTTTGTTGTTAAATAATGTTGAAAAAGATAAAAGATAAAACAAACCATGCATATAGCGTGTGAAATACCAAATAACCAGTATTGATTAATCGTACGGTACTCACTCTATGGCATCGCCAGTTGGTGGTACTCAGGAATAGAGATTGAATTGAAGCTTTTTTCAAAGATAAGGTTCAGATAGGTACAACAACAATAAGAGCTTAAAATAATTATATGCCTCGAAACAAGTCTGACAAGAATATTGAAGCGACGTCAAAGAAAAAAACATCTGCGTCGCAGCAGCACAAGCATTATCCACCAAACTATCTCTAACCGTCATTCCATTCACCATGGCTGAGAATTTGAAATGAATTGAATTGAAATTCGAATAAGCATCCAATCAAACAGACAAACTGCAGTTTAAGTTTGAATCGTCAGCAACGTTAACTTTACTTGTTCACACGTTGCAACTGCAAGCTGCAAGCCCAACCTATGATTACATCTCACGAACCGTTGAATTTGTCCCGCGTCGTGGTAGTTCATGAATAGTCGCGCGAACACACAAAAAACACAAATAGTTAGTGTGTCAAACTAGAGTATTGTCCTTGGCTTGTGTACAACCCACGGTAACAAAAAAATTTCATTTCATTCATAAAACACACCACATCGTGGCACAATGATTCGAGATTCGAGAATTCAGAGCCAGAGTTAGAGTCAGAGACAGACACGGAGAGTAAAACGATGCCCAAGCCCACGCCCAAGCGCACGGAAAAAAAGCACCGATGCCATGGTTTTTTTTGCGTCTGTTTTTTGTTGGCATGCCTATTAACGTGTCTAGAGATATATGTATCGACGAGTTGCCAGTGCCACAGATAAAGCAATTTCTGCAAACCTGATTTGGATTTTTTTTTTTGGATTGTCTTATATTTTTCGTTCATCTGTAACCAACCGCACACACCACACGGATTGAGTTGGAATGGGCATCTATTTGAGTCTTGACCGGTTGCATGTTACGATTTAGCGGTGTTGCTAGCTTAGTAGACTGAAGCTGATGATGATGATGATGTTGCTGAAGGAGAAGGAATGCAACGTGTATTTCAAACTAAAAGATCGTTGGTATGTCGGACATTGTAGGAACGATTTTTTTTTTAAACTAAAAGAGTATCAAGTCGCGATGAGGGGTAAGGAGCGGCGCAAAAACGTTGCAATTCTGGAATTTGTTGCTAGCATAAAATGACGTAATATGATTATTCATTGAGTGTCTGCTCTATTCGTGATCGGAATTATTTATGGCCCTTTTTATTTTTTTTATAAAATATTCAGTTTTGTTTTTGTTGTATGTCTGCTATGCTCTTGAGGGGGGATTTGCTATTTTATAGTCTTGATCTTCAATTCATAGAAGTGTTAAAAACCAGTTAAGCTACGTTCTTCAAACGAGAAAGAGAGACTATAAGACGGCGGCGCGGCGACCATACACAACGAAAAAAGACGATATCGATGATGATGAGGTATTTCGTATGCATGTGGCTTGGGCTATAATATAAATTGGTTTGTGGAATCTTGAAATTGTAAAAACGCGATCGAAAGGTTGTTGCCGAGCGCGGCATTATCATCGTTATTGTCGTCTTCGTCGTCTTTTTTGTTGTCGACTTGATGAAAAACTTTAACCGGTTAACTAAGAGCCACTCAGCAGAACAATATTGCGTGGCGGTGAGATAAAATGTTCGAAATGAGGAAGAACACAGTAAGGGGAGAAAAGGTTGCTTTGAAAAGGGTTTTTTTTTTTTCCTTAATATAAAAAAAGTATGTGTTACGGTCTTTGAAAAATGTTGAGAGATCGAGTTTTGTCTGCGAGATTGGAAGGTTAAACCGAAGCTAATTTGTGGTAATTGGTTAGGTTTAAAATGACATCAAGTATCAGTTCCAGTATAGGACTGTGTCTGCTTCAGTTTTGGTTCTGGCAAGTACTTCAAAATGTCAAGTACCAGTTGATCACTTAAAACCAAAAATTAATAGAAATTTCAAGCAAAAGAGACAACATTTTCGCAATACATAAGATAGCTACTTTAAAGTACTTTGAGTATAAATCAAATACCTGAGTAGGGTTAGGTTAAAGTGTCCTGAGTACCTAACTGATAAAAAAAAATGTAAGAAATAGAACTGGAATATTTAATTGCAGATACCTTTTCTCAGAAAGTACTCGTACTCACAAGAACCTGCTTAAAAAAAAAAAAAACCGTTGCCTAAAAATCTACTTAAACAAGTACTGAGTAGGTGCTAAATGACGCGTTTCTGTACCAAATTCCTTTCAAAAAGTGCTTAACTAAAACGGGAGTGATAAGGTACAAGTATCAGTTCTCAGAAGTTTCTTGTACTTGAGTTTGCACACTTAAACACAAATGGATTAATACAACGGAGCTTACATTTCTTAATATGCTCAAGAGTATCTACTTAAAACGTACGAATTACTCAAGAACTTAAAAACCTGATATACTCGCACTGAAAATAGTTCCAAGTACTTAAATGCAAGTATGTATTTGTTCTTGACGAGAAGTAACTGTAAAAAGTTCCAAACATCGATGAACTATTCTGCAAATCTTATTAACTAAAGTTCAAAGCGCAAACTTAAAAACCACCAATTGGCAACGCTGAATCAACCCATGCTTAATCAACAGAATGCACATTTCACACGATATTTTTTTTTTATTTGTCTGCGGCTTCGGTTTCACGGTAGAATGAAGCAAGCTTTCTGCCGGCAGAGAAAAAAAAATGAAGAAGTTTCTTATGCACTTCCAGTTCATCTTCTCGTCCATGGGGCATGGGGACATGGGTTGGAAGTGCTTGGCATATTTCGCGTATTGCTTAAGATATTAGCTGACGAATGCTATAAAAGGGTTAACGAGCGGGCAAATGTATTTCCTCCGCGTTTATTTCGCACAGTCTCACTCGTCGCCGAACCGCACCATCTCCTAACCTTGCCCTCGCTCAATATCTAGGGTCATGGAATGGCGCGATCGCATGTGTTGGTTTTTTTTTTTTTTTCTGAACGAGCTCATCTTTCATGTTTAATTTTGCTTTATTTTTTGTATAATGAGCAGTCGAGACCAGTAAAGATCATAAATGTGCGGTGCAAAGAAGACAAGCCAACCATGAAAATCAGTAATGAGAGAAATAAAAAGAAACATAAACAAACTAAAATGATGATGTGCCGGTGATGCGCCATGAAAACTGACGATGTGCATGCGATTCTCTGATTCCTCGCGCGCAAATGCAACAATTTATTGTCAAATGTACCAACGGCCAACAGAAATTATTGCAAATACAAATAAAAACAATAACACACCAGAAAATGTTTCGCCGGCAACGAGTTTTTTTTTTGCATGTTCCCGGTTCTCTTTTTTAGTTTTTTGTTTTCTGTTTGATTTTCTCTCAATTTATCGTGAAATTTTTCGGTTGTGTATGAATTTTTTTCACACGATTCTGTTGATAGGTCGCTGCGCTTTGCTTTATTTTTATTTTCGCTCATTTTTTTTTTGCACAGACAGTCGTTGGACGCCTCGCAAAATAAGAACATGACGACGACGACGATGAAGAGGAAGACGTCGACAAGACGACAAACGACAACGACGACGAATATGAGAATACTATACGATGAAGATACTTAAAACCTCCACAAGATAGCCGCGCGTTAAGGAATTGCACTCAACCATGTGCACATGCATGCCATGCAGCACATAAAAAAAAAAAATAATAAATAAACCAACAAATGCTATATGAAACAGGACGGACAGACAGAGAGACATTGCTTCATCCGACGGAAATCGCATGATGGAATATAAATGAGCGGGCCACAAAAGGCCAAGAAGGAAACCGGTCGGTCGCATCGAATGTGTTTCCTTGCCGTTGCCACGCTAAGCGTCCAACAAAAAAAAAAAAAAAATACAAATGTAGAGAGGAAGGATCGACCAATTCAAACATTACTCATTTTTGGGGTTTTAATTGCATTAATTATATTTGACGAATTTGAATTGTATCTCTTTGCCCGGTTTGTGCAGTTTTGGTGAAAGAATTGCAAACCAATTGAACATGAACCACAAAAAGTTCAAATTGTCCTCGTCAACGGACGTGTTCTTCGTTCTTTTTTGCATGCTGCAGATGTCAGAGGAATTTTTTTTTTTTGGTAATTTAATGGCGATGCTGTTGCTCTTAATTTAAGTGACAGTTGTGTGAAAGTACAGTCAGAACTGGATAAATGCAAGATGATCTGACAAGTGGTTCAAATTGGAATCACACAAAAAAAAAGAAAGTTTGCGGTTTGGGGGGAAACGTATTTTTGCTTTTAAGTTGAATTTTGGTTGGTGTCGTGTCCCGTTAACCCTTGTTTAAAATTTTTGTAAAATCTTATCATGTTTGTAAATGACAGCTTGTAAAAAAGAAACGGTCTTTTTCGTCCCCCATGATGAAGAAAACACTATTCTGGCTTAATGCCAACATCAGAAAATCCTGTAACATCCCTAATCACCATACTCTCCTTCTCACGATAACTATCTCGTCTCATTTGATTTCCCCTTTCCAGCAAAATGTTACGCAAAAAAAAGGCGTTGTCATCGTGTGTTTACTTCAGGAAACAGCTTGTAAACAGGAAGCTTTAAGCCATTTCATTCTTAAAAAGGCCTGCTCTCATAAAATTCCCATTTAAATAATTCCACCTTAATTGATAGTAATCAGAGCTCTTGAAATTCCGTTTTCAGCTGGTCCTCTATGCGAGCATTATTAATATGAACGTATCTTATGAAATTGGTTTGCCAAAGCTTTAGAGAGCAACAGAGACAGAGACAAGAAACTTATCTTGACAGTCTTGAAACAAGATTTCTAAGTACTCAGACAGAAAATTATTAGTCATACTCGTTCTCACTAGAACGTAAAATTCCCCCCATTCGTCTTCCCAAGAATTTAAAAGGCACAAGCAAGATAAGTGTATCTTGACATCGTGTCTATTCCAATGAGACACTATGCCTCATCCTGATGTGTATCCACAGCCACAGCCAGATTCCAGAACCTTGGGCGTGGTATGGTCGGTCTGTGGGCCTTTTTTGTGTGTTTATATAAAAGAAGATAAAAAAAAAACAATAACAAAAAGAGAACATGAGACGAAGAGGGGAAAATAAACAAACAAAAAATTAGCGATAGCAAAAAAAAAAGCTTTTTCGCTACTCTCCCACAATTTATACACATAATACCTATTCCGAAATCCGAATGACAACACAACGCAGAGAAACGGAACGACGACGACGTGGACGTCAACGACTACGAGACTTCTACAACTACTATCGTGGCGACCTTGAGAGTAAACATGATTGCTACACGTGTACTAATAAAAAATTCATTGAAACAGGCGTCGTCGTTGTCGTCGTTATCGTCGATGGATGGCGGTAACGTTAGCAGCCGAGTCGTCATTATTGTTGTTTGGTAGGATTTTTGCTTCGTCTTATGAGAAAATCTTAATTGAAAGCCGAAATCCGGATAGAACCACGCAAGGATTGACTATTTTTTTTGCATAAATGTCAAATTTGAGCTCGTAGTTCATAGGCTGGTCGTGCGTAGTTGGAAAAGCGAAAGCTTTATATTTTGTCGGGGAAGTTAACATTTCTCTTTCTCTCTCTGTCTCTCGTATTGTACATTATTTACCTAAGGAGACTGCACCACGTGGATTCGATTCGAAATTCAACGCCTTAAATGTAAATGGCCTTCAATAAGTTCGTTGCTTTCGGAATCCTCTCAAGAGGGAATCTCACTCAAGCAGCAAAATTCACTGTGCAGGGGATAGTTAATGAACTTATTTGGTTGACTTTTCATTAACTAAAATATGAAAAAAAGGGGTCTGAAAAGCCGGCGTTGATGACCGTCATTGACGTTAGTTTTAAAGAAATTGACCGTGTCAAGACCGCTCAAATGTAAGGGCAATCTCTTAGCGCTTACAAGACCCACAGTAATCAGAATAAGCTCTTTAATTTCCGTCCCCCAAAAATGTGTTATGTAAATCTTTAAAAATAGAAAACTCCCCAAAAAGGATCCACCTAAGCGGCAGAAGCACGCCACACCATTTACATGTTTTTTTTTTTTTTGTGTGTAAGGAAGAGAGCTTTTCCTTTTGGCGCCAATAGAAAACCATTCGCCGGATTTTCGCTTGGCAACAGTGCCCAAAGAAAGAAAATTTTACAACAATGTGTGTGACATCAGACATCGAGACGTGACATCAGACAATAAAATTTCAGTCTATTTCCTTCTATTTCTATGTTCGTATTTCTTTATGACTTTGGGAAGGTTTTTATTTTTTTCGGTTCCGCATAGTAAAAATAAAATTAAAACAAAAAAAAAGTCTCAATGAGCAGAAACTTTAATGCGAAACTATCACATTTCACTTTGCGTGCTAAGGAGGACTGAGGTTCCTCTTGGGGGTAGTTCAAGCCCCAGCAACAACAGAAAATGAGAAAAATGATAATAAAGAGGCTCTAGTCCGAAGATAAGTAAGTTTTGGTCGACCAACAATAATAACTCTAGTAGGCTTATTATTTTGCCACATTCAGAAAAATGAAAAAGAGTTAAGTTGGTTGAAAATGCAAAAAAAAGATAAAACGAAGAAGCCCTACAAGGGGGCAAATACAATTACGCGCTGCGCCGCTGCCGGCAAGATGACGAAAGGCCGAAACCCACCGACCGACGATGACAACTGTTGGTGCCTTGAACCTAGTATAGAGCAATGGGAAACACAATTAGCCTCTTGTGGTGGTTGGTAGGTAATGCTGGTGTCATAAAAAGGTGTGGAGTGGCAGTAACCGCAAAAGAGATTGCTTTTTTTTTAACATATACAATTCCAGACATCCTTGCATCTGGATTTTTCTTGGGCGCGATACATTAACTCTAAGTTCTCTACACCCATGAGGATATTCCTATGGCAACACACGATGAGAAAAATGTATCTGCGCAAGACCAAACAAAAATCCTGGCGACACAGCAAAAAAGAAATCGTCTCCAACTCACACACATAGCCAAAACCAAACCAAACCAAACCAAAAAAAAAGGTGTTAATTCTTTTGCAGAGGGAATCCAGTTTGTCTTCGGAAGAGTGAGCGCTGAGCGTCACAAGAAGAGTGTTTAAGGATTTTGTGCTGTAGTACACTTGTCGTGTTGTGAACACACGTGGTACTATCGATTTTTGTTGTTTCCCATTTCGTTCCATGATTGTAGTAGTTGTAGATGGAGTAGTCTGGTTTGGTTCTTTTTTTTTTGTGTGTCTCTACCTTCTACAACCAACGAAGAAACGACCGCAATATGCGCAGGAATGGGATAGGTTCAAGGCCCACTTGTATTTTTCTGTCGGTATTTAGGCGGGAATGTAGAATTCTACAGAGTGTGAAACACTACTTTTGCACTTTTATGAGTTTTTTTTCTCCCTTAACAACAGAAACTAGGTAGGTATACCAGAGCTAAAGGACATTGACGTTCTAATTGGATTAAAACAGGCATTAAGTAAGAACACACATACAAATGAGAGACAAAAAAAAACTCACCTGAATCAGATGGAGTTTCCAGATTTGGACTTATGTCATCGATGCCATCTTTACTTCTTGTGTAGCTGTGATCACTGTGCTTGATCATCGGATAGCCCGGTGTATTGCCGCCAATCGGATTTGTCGACGATGTAAACGACATTGATGACGAACAGCCACTACGTTTCGATAGCAATGATGTTGCATCCTCATCAAACGATGATGCAGCATCATCCGATGTATCCCAATCGCCCGAACTGTTATTCTGTTGCGACGACGACGAGTACTGTCGATCGAAGAAGCCCTCATCTTCCTCCTTGATGCGACAATTATTCTTTTCGTATATGCTATCTTTGACGATGACACTTAGAACATCGGCCAATGAACCATCATGACTTGGTTCGATGTTCTTATTTGTATCTTCTAACTGTTCGCGTAATCTATTGATGGCCATCATTTTGTCAGGATCATTTGTGTCCACTAGCGAGATATTATTTGAACCCATGACACATGCTGTCAAATCGTATGAATGTATGAATTCGGTAGCATCGTCGTCGTCTTCTTCTAAACTGTGTGGTGTATCGGGCCGGCCGAATGTGGGCGATGTGTATGATGATATTAAATCGCGATCACGTAAGAATTCTGTTGTTTGTATCACTGGATTTTGTATACTGTTGCTGTTGCTGTTTTTAGATTTCTTGTGAAGAATTTGCTGCTGTTGCTGTGTCGTCGTTTGTTGTTGCTGTTGTTGGTTGGTCGTTTTTCTTGAATTCAAAAGCAATGACGTGCCAGGCGGTATCTTTTGCATGGTCTGTTGATTTGTATTTTGTTGCTGCGACTGTTGTTGCGGTTGCTGCTGTGTGGTGTTCATTTGTTGTTGCTGCTTTTGCTGAATTTGACGCGATAAAATTCTGTCTGATTCATCAATAGGTTCTGTTTTAATAACTGTAGCAATCATTTTGTGATTATTGCCAATGATAGCTGTCATTGGCACCGAATCGGCGACATTATTATCAGTTGATGACGATGTTGATGTGGTGCGATTTTCAGGTGAACACTTGCCCGACCACATACAATTGTAGTTGCGAATTTCAGGTGGTGTTGTGTCATCTAAATCTGAATTGTCATTGCATCCGAAATCTGACGGACAGCCGGATTCGAGGAGTCTTATGTCGTCGCATATACTGCGCGGTATCGAACACAGACCTTCAAATAGTTCTTCGGGATCGGCACTGATGATACCGTAGCCTTGGCCGAATGCATCGGAATCGGTCCAGTCGGGTTCGAGCAACGAACTGGCCGAGCTGAATGCGCTTGGATAGAATTGTGTCATTTTTGTTGTTTTGGTTTTTTCGATTTCGAAAAATAGATGCGTCGTCGAATTGTTTCTTTTGAGCACTTGGCGCTTTTTGTCAGAAACACAAATTACCGTCTGAAATAGAAGAAAAAAACTGTTTTGAGTACAAGATTAAAAGTTTCTTTTTTTTAATGAAGGACTTAATATAACGGAGTTTACACTCCAATTTTTCATTTTTATGACAGTTGGTCCACTTTCTTAGCCGAAAACACTTCTTAAGACAAACTCTCCTTAAGTCGAACTCTTCTTAAGTCGAACTCTACTTAAGTCGAACTCTCCTTAAGTCGAACTCTCCTTAAGTCGAACTCTCCTTAAGTTGACTTCTCTTAAGTCGAACTCCCCCTAAGTTGACTTCCCATAAGTCGAACTCTCCTTAAGTCGAACTCTCCTTAAGTCGAACTCTCCTTAAGTCGAACTCTCCTTAAGTCGAACTCTCCTTAAGTCGAACTCTCCTTTAGACGTAATTCTCCTTAAGCCAGCTGTAAGTCGAACTCTCCTTAAGTCGAACTCTCCTTAAGTCGAACTCTCCTTAAGTCGAACTCTCCTTAAGTTGAACTCTCCTTAGTCGAACTCTCCTTAAGTCAAACTCTAATCTTCGCTTTGACTCGAAAATTTCGTCATTTTGTTACCCAGTGAAAAATCGACTTATTAAGAGTCGTCAGTAGGTATAGTGATTTTCGTAAGTTACATAAAGGTGATTTTTTAAACAAATAACAGTTGTGAGGTCTCGTAGTACTCATCAAATTTGGCGGCTTGAAGCACTTTGTTTTCTGGTTTCTCGTGTGGCATGTTAAAAAAAAAAACGACAAACTAAAAGACAATGCGTGTTTCTATACACACAAATTTGCAGAGTACCACGTCGTGACGTAATTGCAGTTTTGTTTAAAATATGCTTTCGTTGTTGGCAGAATTATGCCTTGAAATGTAACTCATCATGAAGTTGAGCCCTCCGGAAGTATACCAATCACAAGAATGGTTTTCTCAAGGCTAATTCGTGTTTTATTTGCGATTTTATTATGCCATCTGGCGACAGACATCAAAATCTTTTATAGGGTAGATAGATAAAACGTACAAGTCATGTCATGCAAATAGAATCTGTCATAAACTCTCTGTATATTGATAACTAGCATATTTTTGTATGATAGGAAAGTAGATAAACCTTGGTGCTTCATTTGAATAATAATTACAATAAAAACGATTGTATGCTTCTTCCATCTACCACCAGGGTGATGTAAGCTTGACATTCAAGTCAAAGACGGAAGCACAAAATTCTTATCGTAAAGAATTTAACAGCATAGGTTTCCTTTTTAACTCCCATCTTTTGAAATTTGGAAAGGGAATACAAAACCATTTATTATGTCATATTTAACCAAGTCCCCAAGTTGAAATTACGATCAAGTTGACGAATGCAAAACCTACAATTTGATTAGTCGAACCTTCAAGTCACAATCGCTAGTACACAAGAAGCAAAGAAAATCATTCAGGCACATACAAATCAAGGTAACAAAAATAATCACACCGAAGTCCACCCATGGCGAACAAAATTCAAGCTTCACTACTTCGAATTAAGAAGACCCAAAGAATACCATCAACTGTTTGATAAATCGACCTCGAGACCAACCACATTGCAAAATCATTTACCACCCGCGATTCTATTCCAAAGAATCAAGAATCAAGCCAGTGTCGGTCGTTGTAGTTTATTCAAAAGAAAATCCCAAATAAGAGTCGCCCAAGTGACATTCTAGACGTCTTTTTGTAAGTAAGCAAAACCATATTAAGCAAAATGTCAGCTTTGTTTCTAAAAACAGAACACACATCCTCATAAATGAGTAACGTTACATGTCCGCGTAATTCCAAGAAAATAATCTTACGTCTTTGATTACTAACAGCTAAAGACAAACAAATCTTTTAATGCATCAGCCGCGATTTTGCTATTTCACTTGGCTGCAATGCCAACGAACGTTTTGACTAGTCTGGCAATAAGCTCTGCGCACGACAGCGTCAAAAAGGCGCCATCAATCGCCATAAAATAAAATTAGAAGAGGGAAAAAAAACCATCTACCCATTATACATTACGCTAGTAGTAAACTTTTTACTACAACTGCCTACCTTCCATACAATGTAGATATGTACATACGTCAACTTGTTTTCAACTTTGTCGTCTTTCTCTCTAGAGGTACAACAATGTAGGTAGGTAGTTTAAGTAGTAAAACTCTTTCTTTTTTTTTGCTTTCTAGTCGATTATATTTGTTTCTATATCTTCTGTACTCACTTAGAGTAATTAAATTATTACTATTTGTATTTCCTAGGTTGTGCTTAATATTGTTAGTGCCACACACTCATATGGTTTGCTTGCATTTAATTCCGTATCCGATAATGTGTGTGTGAGTGGGGTAATTCACCGGTTGGTATGGCAATAATATTATGGCGGTTGTCAATCATTGAGCGCAGCGCACATGTCATAGCATAGCCTAGTCTGATAATAAATTGTATTAGACACACAACAGTCAGATAACCCAGTTTTCGAGAGTGCATACAGAAAATTATTGCAAACGTATTAATATGAACATGTTTCGATGCGTTGAGTTGCAAACAATACACAAGATGTCGTTGCAATTTTAGATTTTCAACTTCACAACCTGGACTATTAAATCGAATGCTATCATTGAATCTATAGAACATAGCACTCTAGAAAGGTGATAGTTGTTGAGTTTTGTTTACAATAAATTTATTATATGCTAAACGTGGCGCTTTAATGATTGTGAATTTTAAAAATAGAACTTTTGCAATATTTACTTCGTGTGAAATTTTTAATTAATAAAGTAGTTCAATTGGTGACTAAAGTAGAAATAATGTATTTTGTGTCGCTGTGTGTGTGTGTGCACAAATGAAAACAACATTTTTTTTGCAAATCACGAGTGTTTTGTTTTGAATAAGCGGACATGTGTTTTTTTTTTTCTAGTTTTGTAGTAAAACGGAATTCAATGTGCAACGTGTTAGGGTTATTGCATGGTGTTGTGATGACGTTGCTTTGTTTTGTTATTCGTGAGTAGGTTTTTGTAGGTTATAGGTGAATTTTGCGGTTGATAATGATTTATGGGAATACCTTTCTTCATCCTACATAGATACTTTTTTATTTCTAATTATATTTTATTGAACGACAAAAGGTTTGTGAAATGTTTTATACTTTTGTGGGTGGATAGTTTCAATATGAAATATTTTATTTGGAGAAATTTGTCAGTCTTGTTAATTTCTTTAATCTATTCTAGACAATTTCAGATCTATCCCAGATCGCTTAGACTATACCACCCCAAAAATGGTATTCGATAAAAGCTTCCATGTCTCAATCCCTTCAAGATCTTCCTGGGAAGAAGAGAGACCTCTGGAAGACAATGCGGCACACCTCTATGCAGACGGTTCAAAGACCGATTACGGAGTTGGAAGTGGTAACTATTCGGAACAACTGAATCTCAGTCTATCATACAGACTTCCCAATCAATGTAGTGTTTTCCAGGCAGAAGTAATGGCGATTAAAGAGGCACCATCCTGGCTCAAAGGAAATATATCTTGCAAGGATATACGAATTTTCTCTCGCGTCTGTCTCCACAAACTCTCAAATAGTCCACGATTGTCAATCATCTATGAATGAGATGAGGGAACAGTTAAATATTCACCTCATTTGGGTGCCGGGCCACAGAGACATCCCAGGAAACTTCAAAGCCCATGAGCTCGCCAAAAACGGAACACTTCTGCCTAATGTTAGACAAAAACACCACTTGCTGCATGCAATTATCTTCTCAAACAATATGCTCTAGAATCAACAAATGCTAGATGGTCACAGGGTACCACCTGCCTAGCAATCCATAGACCTAAAACGGTCAAAAGGCTTGATATTCCTGAGCAGACAAAATATAAGCCCTACAATTGCTCTGAGGCTAGGTCTACATGTCCAGCACTCTCCATTAGAAGGAATAACTATTTCGGTAATCCTTTCTTCGATAATACCAGTGAACTGGCAACTTCATTAAAAGCATGAATTGGTTTGGTTTCATTACTTTCCCATGAGTATTTTGTGGTATCACAATGGATCCTTGAGGTCTAAGTGAGTCAACAACAACTAGACAGCCACTACAACCTAACCTAACCTAATTTCTTTAATATTTTCTTTTCTAAATACCTACAGCCATATTAATACAATGCCTATTCTACTCTTATTCCACATCCACCCGTTAACTAACCAATAGAATAAGAGTTAATCTGTGGGTTAAATTCTCTCATTGATAAAATACATAGCTTGTATTTGGGATTTTTGTTGGTGTTGGTACTTGATCACATATTTGTTATTGTCTTTGCTATATACCTATATGGCAATAGTGGCGCCATCTTATAAACTAACAGAGAAGTCGTCATTTTTCGTATTCCTTCGCTCAACCACCCTCCAGTTAGTAAACTTCAGTTAAGAGAAGTTTTATTTTATCAATAGCATTTTCCTATCAGTCCACGGAATAAGGGTCAATCCTTCGCTATTCAGTTTTTATTGCGTACTTTGGTAGCTACAGTATTGTTTCTTCGAAGAAATGCCACTGTAATATTGAAAGATTGACACTTCTTGTTTCAAAGCGGTTGTCAATGTCAAGATCTTAGCAGATGATTATAGTAGATCGATGGCACTACTGCAATCGAAAAGTCTCACACAATAAGCAATATTGAGTTTTGCAGTTTGCAGAGTAGGAATCCGCAAAAATAACTCACTAAAATTATTCTGTAAAACAAAAACTCCAACACACTGAAAAACGTAACAGAATATGATTAGGGTTCAACTTAAATTTTAGTTCGGATCACTAAACACGAATCAGGGCAGAGCAGCTTACCCAAAAGAAAAGAAAAACATGCCAAAAATTTCCCAATGTTTGTAATTTTTTTTTTCATTCATTAACACATTCACGGTGATCATTAAAATTCAGCAAAGGCATTTGAATTAAAAAAAAAGGAAAGGGACGAACATCAAAAACCAGTAAGGGCTCTTAAAACATAATTCTTCTTTTTTTCATTTTTTCTTCATCCTTCTTTGCACTCAAACAAAAATTAAGGGAAAAAAGGACCGACACTCAAAAAACCACTTCACTGCATCTTCTCCACCGATCTTCGTTAAGAATTCGCGAAAAGTAAAAAAAAAACATAAAACCAAAAATTCTTAAAGCCTGTCATTTCACATTGGATTATATTTTATTTGGAACATGTTCAGACATGCTCAAAAAATTTCATCGGCCTATTGAATGTGTTCTTTACCATATAAATACATTCGTTTTAGGTAGATAGGTAGTTAGGTATGTGTGTTGTATTCTAAATCTCATTATAATTCGGCAAAGCTTATATAAATGACGCAAGTGCGTTGCGTGTCTGCTGCGAAACAAGCAGCACAAGCTTGTCTATTTAGATGCGTAGGAATTTCTTATTGTATTTTTCGACATATATTTTATAATGAAACAAATAGAAATTGACATTTTCAGAAGTTACAAATCTTAAAGAGAACGTCTAGCACCAATTCAAGCATCACTTTTCGCAGGAATTAATCACAGACTTGTTTCTTGTTTAATTTTCAAAAAAAAAAACTTAGTCATAATTTCAGCCTTAATTCTTAGGAAATGTTGATAAATACCCCTTTCAAAGGTGATTTGCATTCCAAGAATTAAAAAAAAAATTAAATAACGTTTTCCCTAGAAATTTTTAAACAGGTTACAGAAATCTCCTTTCGATCTGAAGTCGAAGTAGGTGGAGTCTAATCAAAAACTTGTCGACATTCCAATCTTCAAAGTGTCGCATCAAGAAATCTTTAATTTTAAATTTTGACTGCATTCAATTGAAACACTCACTCACACAAATAAAACCCCGAAGAAAGAAGGCCCACGAGTAAATTCTAATGCCAGCGCCCATTATGAGCCACATGACACAAGAGTATGGCGTAAGAGGAAAAACATCCCATTAGTACTTTTTTTTCCCTCTTCTGTTGCTTCAAAATTCACCCCCAGACCGTATATGACTACCAACGCCTGAACCATCATTGTTTTATTATTATCCGCCCACTTTATATCGATTCATAGAAAATTCTGCTGAGCAACTGAATATTTATACACACACACATTTACAAATTTTCTAGGTTCTGCTGTTGTCTAAGGGCCTAACACAATAAATTGCAACCAAACAAAACCATTCTCCTTTTTCTCTTAACTTTCAGGCCTAACATAAGCTTTTGGTTTAGGTACTTTCTTTCCATACTCATCCCACTCAAAAAGGAGAATAAAAAAAAAACGAACCTACGTAGGTAGTGTAGAGTAGATACCTACAAAAAAAGGTAGGTGAGGTCGAGGTTTTGAGCTCTTTAACACCGAACCGGCAAAATGAACGAGATACTATACGTTTAATGTTTTTTTTTTTTTTTTGCTGGCTGTTCTGTTGGCGTCAATGCAGCTGCAGTAGTGGTTCTGCGCATAAGCTCTTCTTCCACTTCTCTTTCGTCGTCGTTACTCGTTGTCGTTATCGTCGTTGTTGTCGTGAAAGTTGTGAAATTTTCTTTCATTGAATCGCGAAATTATAGTAGGAATATGATGATGGTGTATCTATTCTACTACTACTTTCTTGAAAATGGGTGTAGTAACAGTGAGTGATACGAGATACGAGAAGTTGTATAACAGTTCACTGAAACCGATGATGTTGATGGTGATGACGACGACTACAACAATGACAACCACTTTGTCAATAATTTTTTTTCATACTCTTCTTAAGACCTATCACCCTCTTTAATTTGTGTAAGTGAAGGTAATTTGATTGTCAAGTGCTTGTTAACAATACCGAAATGACATTTTAAAAATAAAAAAAGAAGTGCCTGCCTACCTTTTATTCAGTCTTATCATCGGGATCGTTCAAATTGGAATTCCGACACGAATGAGGAAAACAAAATTAATATAATATGGTAGACCTTTTTATAGTCCATTTGGGGTGAATAAGATTGAACTTCGATATTAAAAGGGATGATTACAGGAATAATTTATGTTAATAAAAATTGAGGACTTGGAAAGAGCATCCGGAAGGATATTTTTTTGTTTAGAGACAAGGCGTTTCCCAAAGGCGAATACTCGGAAAAGTCTTATCAAAAGGTTTAAGACTCAACCGAAATGTTTGCGCAAATTTTTTGGAGACCGGAAACGAATTCTTAAAGGCCTTAAAATACAAATGGAATGTTTATCACCTTCTTCTTCTGTCACTAATACCCGCTGAAATTCGTTGAGCACTGAAGTTATAAGATGATATTTTCAACTTTAGGCCGTGTGCGAATTGGGTTAAAAAGTGGTTAAAACTTGACGTTTGGTTAAAATTTGACACTTCGCATTGAATAAAATGTGTTAAAAATTAGACTAGCTGCGGAGCAGGTTAAAATTCATCCATTTTTAACCACAGTTCATCCAATTCGCACACGGCCTTAGTCTCAAAAAGAAAAGCATGAACGAAACGATCATGTTCGTGCTGAAGGATATTCGAAAGAATGTAAATAAAATTGAGTTTTATTTTTGTTCGAAATTCAATTCATATTTCTGCTTTAAATTCCATGAAAACTCTCTAATATTCCCAGCAAATGAAGTCTCAAAACCACTCAAGTAAATGAACCAAAAATTTAGCCACTTCAAAATACTCTTTGCTGCCAAAACAGACACAGAAATAGCCAACCACCAAAATTGAACAAATGCAATAAATGCAAAGAACACAAAAAAATAGCCATATGGCAACACGCAATCGAAATAATAATAATAAAAAAAAACTTCTGTCTGTCTGTCTACCTAGTGCCTCACCCAATTTTGTGCAATAGCAATTCTAATTCAACTTTTTGCTTTAATTTCATTTTCTGCATAAACTTGTATTATTTCACAAAATTCCGCAACATTTGGGAGTTGCTGCTGTGGCGGGAGCCGATCCGAGCCGGTAAATTGCATACACACGCCTACATGTTTAGAGAAAAAAATTAAATAGAAAAAAAACGGGCGTAAAGCCGTAAATACCGCAATTCTAATATCTTGTGTTCTCGTGCACACCAACAAGTTTTTTTTTTTCTTTTGTTCAAGTCAGTGACACTCTTGACTCTCATCTCATGTCATGCACTAAACGACTAAACTAAACTTCTCTCAAATAAAAAAAATATGTATATACCTACACAAAATACAATCTAGCCTCTAGTGGAAAAGTTGCATTCCAATTTCTCGATTCCCGCACTTCGGACTTTGCTTTTTCGCCAACTTTGTGTGAACGAAAATGTACCAAACAAGCGAAGACTGCTTTGCATCACGAGAGCGCGATGAATCACAAAAGCCAGTCGAACGAACAAAAAAAAAAAAACTGATTAATTTGTTGAAAAATAAGATAAAAGGAACAAAAAAAACCGACTGTGCGAAAAGCCGGTCGAAAAAAGACAACAGAATAAAATATCATCGCACAAAAAAAAGTAATAATAATGCCCCTATTTCGCTATTTTGGCTTTAGGTACTTACCCAACGGTAATTGATTTAATCCAAGAAAATTTATCACACTTGATATTTTTGTTTGAAGAATGTTAACAAAAAAAAAATATTTACATGTATTTAAGAATTCCTTGAAGATTTTTTTTTTTTTTGTTATTTCACCAACACAGTTTCTGACACTTTTGCAACAAAATTCGCGAACTTAAAAATATTCTATTCAAGGGAACAATAATGATGTTAGTTTTTGCTACGATAAATCTTTGACTAGCGGCAAATGTTTGACTTTGTTGTTTTTTAGCGCTTGATGTTTGCTGGTAGTTGAAGAAACGATGCTTAAACAGAGGCTGACAATTGTGGTGTTTACAGATTGTTGGTGGTATATGCATGACACCACTGGTGGACACTTTCTTTTGTCTAATTTTTATTTAACAAAAGCAAACAAAAAATTAGATTTTCTCTCTCACTTTATCAAAGTATATTTTATTTGCGGGAGTTTATATATTTTGTACAGTTATTGCGGTTTTTTGTAAGCTTGCGATTTTGCAAAATGAAAAAAAAAATTAATTGATTTGCAAAAAAAAGCTTTCACACGTCAGGATGAATAATGAACAAAAACTGATGATAAATTACGAACTGTATTTTTTATTTATAGAGCGGGATGTGTTTTATTATTCCTTATTTTTGTTGTTGTTGAAAAATTCTTTGCCCACAAAAATTAGAGATGTCTTCCGAATTGGAGGAACATTCAACGAATTTGAATTAATTTTTTGTTGGAAAAAGAAAGTCAGCGCTTTGAGAAAAAGACGCCTTTACAACCAGCGCGCTAAAGACGAACTATTCGCAGGTTTTCTGTCAGCCCGACCGTTTGGTTGTGAATTTAGTGCGGCAAAACTGGCGGTGGCGGCCGGCAATATTGTCTAGCACTCAAAATCACACACACAAGCAAACTGCTTTATTCTTTAATCAAACAAGCACACATACCATACTACACTCTACTTGGTGTGTATGTAACGATAAAAAAAAATGATGAAACGTGGAAAATTAAATTCCTGAACACACACACACACTCGTATAAGCTTAAAATTACATTCTGATTCTGCTAGTTCCTTTTTGGTTTTGAGTGAGTTTGGTTTCGCTCATCCATTCCCTTCAACCCTCTAGGTAAAATAATGTGTGCGCGAGTGTGTTTGTGAGGGGAAAATTTGTTAGCCTGCATACAAATACAAAGCCGAATATACCGTAAAAGTATTACCTACAGGAATACCGTGTTTTCATTGAATAGTTTTTTCTCGTTTTTATTTACTTTTGCTTTTTACAAAGTTTGATAAAAGAAAAAATTGAAAAATTATACAAAATTATTAGTTTTGTGTACAGCTAGGAAAATAGGTAACAAAACAACGCGATGACAGTGCACACACATGGGGGTGACTGAGTGATGCTGATATTTTTTTTTTTTTAATAAACAATAAATAGGCGCATAGGCATTAAGTTGGAATATGCAATATGTTGGTCAGATCAATTATTATCAGGCCTCAGCCTAGTAGCTAGGTGCACAGATGCCAGATTGTTGTCCGATAAAGTGGTAGAGCTAATGACCATTAATGCAATTTAGGTAATGGAATCCTTGAAATTAATTGCAACATCGTATGCAATTTGTTTAGTTCAGATTGATAGATGGGTAGAGAGGTATTAGTAGTAAAAAACTAACTCATACTTGGTGATTTTTATGAAATTATTACTTGGGAAGGGTAATAATGCGAAATTCGTGCATTTTGAAAGAAGTGGGGTAGTAGGTATTGCCGGTTATTATGAAATACTTAACAATTATAATTGAGTAGAGGTTGAGATTGTGTGTTGTTGTGGATTGTTTGTAAATAAACGATCGGACAGGTTATTTGGTACTATTTTGATTGCAAAAAAAATTAAGGTAGTAGCTTAATCAGCGCCAACGGGAAGGGTTCGGAATTTCTTAATTGTGAGGTACATATTCAAAAATGAGGAAAAAAATAAACTTGTCATGGGCAGAGGCTCAGAGGTTTGACGCTAAGATTAAATTTTACTGGTTAAAAGTTACTAGATACATAGGCAGGTAGGTAAGGTGTTACCTCATTTATTTATGCATGCAAGTCGGGATCAAAGGCTTTTCTGTGCACATATTAATCGATGTTTTTCAGAGGCATTTATTCGCTAGACTAGATAATAATCAGTATTTAGTTAATAATCACACTTCCTGAGATTTGTTTCACAAGATATCCACTAGTTTTGAGAGAAATGTTTGAGTACTAAAACTTAGAATGACCATTCAAGCTTACTGGGAATGGGAATATTGATAAAAGACAAATGCAAGGGACTATCGGTCTTGGGGACTTCAACACCTTATCTTTACATTGCTAATCGCCTTGAACAAGTGACCTTCTGTTTGCTTGGGCTTCTAGAGCATGAACCCTATACCTTATTTTGATTTCGAAGTTACCAGACCCTCCAGGATAAGTTACGAAGAAAAGAACTAAAACTGAAACAAATCTCAATACTCGATATGATCATAGGTCTAAGCGGTGTGTGATATTTTAAAGCTAGCAACAGGAACGCTATATTTGTTCTATTCCGCTTATGCTTCAAGATTGCAATGAAGAGCCTAGTTTTTTAGGAGTTCTCTACTAAATACAACTAAGTTATGCGTGGAACCATCAGTTGCGATGCCAACGGAGAGGGATTCATTGACTTCTGCATGACTTTGCTATTCGTTATAGCAAAAACGGGCACATAAGGGCCTTCGAAGCAAAAACAAACTGGCTCCATTTTCTCCAGGATATAAAGAGAAAGACCAGTAAAGACGTCGATATGGGATTTGCTCTTGAAGTCCAAGACACGACTTAGTTTCTGTTGCGGTTTTAAGTAAGGAAATAAAATGTAACTGAGACCCAAACATTCTTATAACCCAGTTATAACCCAGTTACAAGAACTTAATGTATTTTTTTTAAGGACCCCGCAAGGAAGTTATCCATAGGAATATAAATAAAAGGAAACAATTTGATAAGTCAGTTTGTGTGAGGTTGCTTTTTCTTTTTTCCGTTACATTGAAAAGAAAATGTCCTCACAAACAAATTAACCAATGTAAAATTCTTTTCAGAAATAACAGAACCGTTTTTTAGGAAGCATCCTGGATGACTTTAAGGCCTCAGTTCTCATTAAACGAGATGTTATATGAGGTAAAGACACACGTGGGTTTCCTCAAATGATCATGCATGAAAACAGCCACATAAATGCACATCATAAAAACCTTTACAAATGTGAAGCGAATGTTTTCCATTTGCGTTGATATTTATCACCTTTTTCCAAATCCACCCCTTTCCCATTAGTCTCTTTAGTCATTGCCATCATTATTTGTTTCCACTTCAGTAGACAGTTTAAACTGACCTAACACAATAAACTCAACGGGGTAACGAAAATTTTGAACCAATTATCACACGAAATTATGTTCATCAGAATTGTTTTTGTCATTCCTAATATTTCTTCCCTAACTTTGTAACCCTCAAACATTTAGAATAAATTACGAAAAAAAAAACAACCCGGCAACACGGCAACATTGATAAACGAAAACGAAGCGTTCGAGAAAATCCCTCTCACTCAGACTCAACAAAAATTCCACTCAAGAAAAAACCGGCAAGAAAAATCTCATGCTTACAATACAATACAGATTTACTCCAGCGATAAACACATACATTCTTGCATTTGCCTACCTCAAACAATACACACATTTCTATAATCTGCTTTGAACCGGACCATTGTCGTCTGCGTTTCATAAAGACATAAAACAAAAAAATATATAACTATAACAAGCAAGCAAATAAAATATCATATATAAATGTAATATTGACACAAATTTCCTCAAAATGGGAAAATGGGGAAAATATAAAAAACAATACAAAATAGGAGTGGGAAACACTACCAAATTTCAAAGGTAAATATAAAATCTTAATTAATTTCTGTTTTAAATTTTTTTTGCGTTCGGGTTAGATTGGATAGCTGAGTCGAAAGCTATGCATATTGCAAAGTTTGCGAAACCGATTTACGCGCTCAAAAATGCGACTTGGACACCCCCAACCCAGTAACTTAGAAAAAATTCATATACGATCAAGAAAATTGGATCAATGTGGATTCGTTTCAACAATCAACTCAAAAACAAAGTGCTTCGAGTTAAAAATTGCATATTATGTAGCTTGCCATTCTGCTATCCAAAGCGTCGATCATTTGGGGGAGTTACATTCCCACCGTGATTCATTTAACAAGAGTTCGATCTCCGGAGCGACTGACAACGAAAGCAAAGCCAAAACGTACCTATTATCAGAGTTGTCGTTGTTGTCCGTCCATCATCAGTTTTATGGGTTTCCCTCTCGTCTTTCTTCTATTCTTATTCTATACATGTGCTGTAAGCTGTTGTAACACTAAACCAACAAAACATAATGTTTGTGTTTGGTTTGGCGTTGTCTGCCTGCTGTGTTGGCGACATTTTATTTCTTCTTCTTTTATTTTTTTTTTTTTCTCAAAATGAGGAAAGCTTTAAAAAGAAAAGATAACAAAACAAAAATCATTTTTTTTGCTGTATTTGGCTTTGCACATACACATGTGAAAATTAGCAAACACAAAATAACTCAAAACAGATTTGAATTTCACTCATAACAATACTTTCGCATGTCTCTCTCATTCTCTCTTAAAACAAGGCGTAACTGGCTTGTTGTAAAAATTATGGCAAAACTTCAATTGTAAGAGTTGAAACCGCTTTTTAGCGAAAGGAAATGATAATTACACCGATTTGGATTGCTTTTCAATTAATTTCAATTAAATCGACCATTGGGGCTTTGTACTATTTAGGTACTACTTTCTACAAAAGTGCTATTTACTATCTCTTTTTATTGTTTTTTTTTGCTTGACGACGTAAAAGCGTTTGCTTTTGTGTGTATGTGTGTGTTTTTTTTTTGCACAACATGCTCTGAGGCCAGCCCCAGCGAGGGTCTTTAGTTGGTTGAGCTTGAGCGTTCTCCAATCTCCATAGGTTGCAGTGTTCATAGATTGACAAGTTTTGCACTTTTAGGATATTTTCTTGTTCTCTGCAAATTGGCCTCGTTAGTCGTTACTCGTTAAGGCAAATTTGATTGTTCTCAGAAAAAATTAAGGATTGACACAAAATAAAAAATACACGAGAGTCCAACCAAGACACAACGTGATGAACATGCAGACATTTTTAATTAATTAAGAATGCGGGTATTTTTATTTGTTGGTGAGGGTGAGTTAAGCTTTAGAGTTCAAATGTAACGAACCAAGGTAAACATAAACAAGAACCCGAATTTCTTTTGTAGGTGCCAACAGAAAACTCTTGCTTACTTTTTTTTGTTTTGTCCTATTCCACCGTACCTTACCGCAAATCGCTCAAATGTTTGGCTGGGCGCTGGGCTTATAATATTTAGCTACATGGGAAAAATTTAGAATAGAATTTGATAGGCAATGCGGAGAGAGAGGTGAAATTGAAAGGGGCGTGTGTGTTTTTGTGATGAAAAGCAAGAAAAAAAATACTACGGAATTCCTCTCAGACGCAAAAAATTTCGTTTACAATATTTATTGAGTTGATTTGGTTGCTGTAGCTGTTAGATACATAGGCACAATTTTGAATGTATTTTAAATATGATTTTGAAACCTAGGCGCTAGGCACTGACTTATATAAAAGTGTGTGTGCCTACACGTGTCATTCCTGATTTGAAACAAAACAAACAAGAGAAAAACAAAACCTACTTTACCTAGGGCTTGAAGCGTAGGCACTTGTCGGGGTGGAATGGGAATCCCTTGTTTCGCGACTTGTTTTTTTTTTTTTTTGTATATAAGTGTCGGTTGTGTTTAATCTTGCCACCTTGCCACTTGTCTGTCAGTATTGCGTTTGTTTCAATCAAATTAGATCATGTATATGTATGTGTTTGAATGTTGACGATGACAAAACACATAGGAAGTTAAGTTAACCGCGCAAATTATTTCTGCAATAAATTATTTTCCTCTAGAAATAGAAATCAAAAGTAAATATTGTGTTTTTGAGTGTTTCGTTTTGCGTAACTTTTATGGCCAACGCGGTGAAGAGGAGAACAACTCTAGATAGGTAAATAGAACGGGTGAAAATGAAAAACTGAAAACTAAGAAGCGGTCTCCGCTTCTAAGAGTAAGAATAAGAACGTAAACGTACTACGAAGTGGATACCTATATTTTGTATTTTAAAGTTACCTTATTTTGTTTGTGTTGCAGTTTGCAGTTTAAGGGGTATGCTTGTATTGCTTGTTGACATTTTTAAGTAGGTATAAACTGTACATTCCCATAAACATTCTTCTCTGTCCTACTTCCTACAAGATCACCACTAGCCAAATTCAATGTGGTTTCAGTGCATTCAAAACAATAATTGAACAGAATTGTTCTCTACGGGACTCACATAGGCCTCTATAGTTGCTGCTGTTTAAGGGATTGGGAGGGCTGGAACGGCAGCTCCGAAAAGCCTAAGTGGCTTGTACTTGCACAAAATGAATTCTCTGAGTGCGTGTGAAGAATCCAGTGAGCTTACGATCTTAATGCTGATTCTGATTGCCTGAGTTGAGAAACAAGAAACAACCCACACTTTTTTCTGTACTAGCCAAAGAGACCTACTTGTCGATAATGTAAAGTGCTCAGGAGGAAAGATGGGACTTCTGCTGCTGTGAACAGTATTTGGATTATTTGGAAGGAAACAAAAAATTGTGTCCATAACTCAAAAAATTGCCGATTCAAAAATCGGAACACTACTTCCAAACAGCTACTCTATAAGACCATTGTCGACCATTACTCACAGATACGGGACATTGTAATGTTGCATTAACTGCATACGCTACAAATTCCAGAAAAACAAAATATACTAACAAAATAAATGCTAGCGTCTGTGGCGTAGTGGTATGTGCGTTGGCGTGCTACGCAGAACGCATGAGTTCGATTTCTATTCCTGCTCGTGTCCAAAAAGTTTTTATTTCTTCTTTCACGCGTACTGCCTCTTGCGATTTGCAAAGAACTGACAAAACTTCCAAAAGTATCATTCTGTCTTTCTAACATGAACTTTTCCGTTCGGAATCGGCGTTGAATTGGTAGGTCCCCTCCCCTTATTTCTTCACACGCACTCAGAGAATTGTTGTATTTTTGTCCTACGACAAAAATCGTGACTTTGTGTCCATTGCTCTTATGAGACAACACATACCGAAAAAGACACGACACGACAAAAAGTCTTGTCCGTTGTCGGTTGCAGTTCAAACATGGGGTTGTATAGGAGCTAAACACACCGAAGCGGACAAAAACAAGACATTTTGTCATCATTGGCATCGGTGTGGGGTAGAATATGAGAGACTTATTGTCTGTGTGTTTTAGCCTTAGGCCTTGGCTTGGCTCTTCAAGAGCTGCGGCGTCACTCTCTTATTTTGTTTATTTATTTCTACTACAAACACAGAACGTATGAGAAATAGTTTTGTATGAATTTTTCCAACTCAATAAAATAAAGTTCACAACCAGTTTTTGTAGGAAATGTACATGAGGAGCAAACCCTCGACGACAAAACCAGGTTGAAAAGTGTCAACACTTCATGGCTCCTCACATACGGAAACCGATCATTCGGTCAAACTATACTTCCGAACCTGTTCGTTGAAATACCAGTTAAATCACCGTTAAGCCTTAAGCCGATTCAAAGCTGATGATGAGCCAAGGGAAACCTTTTAAGCACCGGTCGAAGGACCTTTGAATGCCGGAGGAAGTTCTGGATATTGATAAACCGGTTCAAAGCCGTAGATGAGCTATGGAAAACCTTCTTGAAAACCGGGCGAAGAACCGTTGAAGGCCGGAGAAAGCTTTGTTGATACCCAAGGCTGGGAAGCCTTGTTGACAACCAGTTACCAAGCCGTTGAAACCCGGAGGAAACTCTGTTGATACACTGGGGAAAGCCCTTATGGACGCACGCATACATTCGTCGTGCTCAGCTTTAAGTCATCAGCATCACCAATCGCAGAAGTGAAGGACGTAAGTTTAAACAAGGAAGAACTCCAATCAACCTAGCCTGATATCGTAAACAAAACTACATATACGAAACCATAGGTACTTTCAAAAACCAATACTAAGAAAACAAACAAAACTTTGTATTAACAAACATTTATCTTTTCTTTAAATTAGACCGAACTAAGGTTTACTTAACTTTGTAGACCCTGGATAACCTCAGGATACCCCAACCTTTGATATCAAGGAACATCACAATCACAGCATAAGTCCCGCGTTCGCGAGAGAAGTTTACAGAGAAACGTTAAATAGTTTCTGAAAAAGGTAACGATGCCCACGAAGCAGATATAATAAGAAAAATAAGCCTTCTCCAAAGATCTTGAGCCAAGAGGATCTTGAATTGCGAAACTAGAAGTCATTTTTAAGATGGCAAGTAATGAAAAAAATGCAAAAATAATAAAACTTTAGAAAACAAATTCCAGTTTTTGAACTTATAACTTTGTTGGTTGTTTTTTTTTTTTTTTGCCCAACAATAACACAATTTTTCTATAAAAGTAAATTTAATTTAATAATGACTTACTTCATAAAATTAGTACAATATCATTTTTTAACTTAAACTTTCGCAAAACAAATTAAATTTGCATGAAACTATCATAAATTATATGACTACAAAAACCAATGTGTAAAAATAAAACTTTTTTTTCTGCTTGCTCCTTCATACATTTGTCTATTTATAGATTAGATTTTTAGATTTTTTTTTAGATTTTTTTTTCTTTTATTCAAAAATTCATAAAAAATATACATAGACATTGAAATAAAAATTACAAGCATGGCATGATAGCCGACTGCCTGTCTATTTATATAAAAACATAAAACCTCCATTTATGTATTATTTGACGCCCAACAAGGAAATGATAGTTGAGATTAGAGGGTGAGAAAAAGAAACCAAGCGAACTGAGGTAGGACTTCTAAAATTGTTAAACTTGTCTAATATTGATAACTTTGTCTTTCAAGCTTTCCCGACATAAATTACTTTGACGATTGTACTTTGCCGAGTGAGTGCTGAGGGGGGTACTTTCACTTCAAACATTTTCATAATGTAAAAAAAAATGTAAGTCTAATTCTTATATAAGACAGAGCTACAGTATAGCAAATATCGATAATTTACAAAACCCAATTTTTTGAGACGAGCAAAATCACCTCCTTAATGGCAAACAAAAAAAAAATAATTTTCTTTTGCTGTAGACAAATTTATTATTCCGCCCTTCAAAATAATGAGCCTTGACTCGGAATCAAATTTTTTTCCTCCCTTAGATAATACCAACACTTTGAGAACATGGAAAAGTCGAGTTAGTGGATGTTGTCTATTGTCTTGCATCTATCATAAAATCAAAAAATCAACGCAAGGTCAAATCTGCCATGAAGTGTTCTCCATCATAGCATAATATAACGAACACATAGACAAATTTGTTTTTCTTATTTAAGGACCACCACCACACTCTTTCCATGTCCTTCTCTTAGAACATGCCAGGAGGTTCATATTTCTCTTTGGTCATATTTTATTTTTCACATAAAATGTCATATTACAAAATAATTTATTAGCGTCTGACTTCCTACCTTGTTATTGTTTTAATAGTTTTTTTTAATGGTTTTAGTCGTTGCAAGACTAACGTAATTTTTAGGCCTCTTGAGAACATTCTTTTTAGAGATTTTTTGTTTGGTTAATGAGGATGTAGTTGGGGGTTTTGAGTGTCTGCCTCTTGCTAAAAGAAATATATACGTACCTAAACTGTATGTTTTTACAGTAAACAATGTGTTATAAAAAAAAGTGCAGCACTCCGCTTGCAACATAGATTTCAGTTGATTGAGTGTTTCTGGAGCTTAGGCGTTTTAAAGTGCAATCCAAAGATAGTTTGTACCTTTTATTGCAAGCTAAAGCTCTAAAGGTAACAACTCATCCGAGTTGTTTCAAACATGCGCAGGGTTTTATACAAGGAGATGCGTTGTCATGTGATTTCTTCAACAAAACCCTGGAGCAGATAGTGTGCAGGTGTGAGTATGGAAAACACTATTTTCAACAAATCCACTATCCACCAAGCTCCTAGGCTATGCGGACGACATAGACATCATCGGTCGATCCAAGAGAGCTGTGCTTGGACCTTCACAGCGATTGAAGAACAGGTGAAACTCGTTGGTCTTGAAGTGAATGAGGACAAAACAAAGTATGTACAAACAAAACAACATCTGTCCACCGACGGACTTTCGGCCCCGTATGCGTCGATTACGAATGGTCAGATCGTACAGTTCGCGTTTGAACCTTCTCGAACTGTACCTACGAACTGTACCTACGAACTGTACCAAGATATGGATGAAGTCCAGAAATCCGAGAAAAGGCGACTAAATAGACGCGACCACATTGAGCGAATGGACGACAACGCTCCAGCCAAGAAAGTCCACTCACCGCAGCTTGCAGGACCAAGTGACTGATGCCAAAGAGCTTGTTTTTGGCGACTGGAGAGTGCATGCGATTGACCGTCCCCGATGGAAGGCTGAGATCTTTCATGGATTGTTAGCCGGTTAAGTAGGAAAGTATAAGTAGAAGCTATAAAGGTCTAGCGTTAGTTTCGTTTAATGTGAATAAAAAACAGATAGGCTTAGTAGCTTTTCGTTTATTCATTCATATATTTTGACACAGCTAGCTAAGAGTAGATCCCCAGTAATCCTCTGCTTGTTCTGGACAAATCACATAGATAGATAAATTGTGGATCTTTTTAAAACACTTGAGTCGCAAAATAACCCCGCCAGTGAACACTTACTCAAAAAAAAAAACTCTTCAATTGCATTGAAAGTCACTAGTACAAACTAGCTTGGAATAAGCAATATGTGGCTCTTGCTAGCTCTAAACGCTCTAGAAAATGTATATTTTGCCATCCATTTGGCCTTTTCTGCTTCGATTAATCGACGATTCTACGAAAGATGGTGGCGTAACGAATAGGGCCTATCGTGAATCGTGCTAAAAAAAAAACAGTCGGTTAAAATGGGTCTGTAATGTTCCCCGTTGACCTAGTAGATCGATATTTCCAGCTAATACCTTCTACAATAAACGCATTGCCCATATGGCACAGACTATTCTTTCAAGTGTATACTGCAAGTACATATATCTATTTTAGTAGCATCCTTACATAGATAAAGATGATACTCAGATCAGATGATCTATATACAGAGGATGCGGTGACGAGGAGGAGCATGAAGACACTCCACACTTTCTCTGTAACTACCCTGGTAAGTCGCCAAAAGAAGAATTTGTTCGATAATTATTTTCTTGGGAATTTAGAAGAACTTTCTAGTACCTTCTACACTAAGTAAGCTTTCCAACTTGGTCAATTCCTCCAAATAGCAGTACTCATGGGTATCACAACGGATCTACAACTAAATCTAGTCAACCTAACCTACATGCTTGCTCAGACCTCTTCAGTGGGGCATGGGCACCATTTTAAGACATATGATCTCACTACGCATCTCATCACACATCGTGTTCGTATGAATATGCGTCTAGCAACCTCCATTTTTCGCCTCAAGACTCTGATTCGTCCTCAACTGTCTTGCTCCTTGTCATTTTTGGGCTACAACGTTGCTTGAAACCAGTCATTTTCCATCACTAAGGACTAAAATAAAAAAGTCAACAAGTTCCTGAACTACATTCTACAACTATGAACGTAATTTTCAAGTCATTTTGTTTCATTTTAATAATATGGCAAAACAACGTTTGCTGGGTCAGCTAGAAGGAACGTATCAACTCAGAAACCTTCACGGGGTCATGCACAACAACTTTGCCAATCATCACATGACCAAAATGCATTGTCATAAAACACTCAATTATTTAAATTGTCCTCGTCCTCAAAAATTGTATTTCTCTAAATTTCTGTTGGATGAACAAAAATCCAAAATTATTTAAATTTCGGCGCCAAAAATGTTCCACATTTTGAAACTAATTAATCCCAACCAGAAAACAAAACAAAACAAAAATAACAGTTCAGACACTTGTAATGCTTTTCAAAGCTGTCCCGACACCCTCCGAGTCTCTTTAAAAATCCCCATTTCCAGGGTCCAATTCTTATAGGTTAGTGCACCTTTTGAAAAATCTACTCGTGTCTAAAAAGCTCTTTTCCCACCTAAGTACAACCAATGGGGAATGGAGCAATTTCTTTTTACGTCTTCAGTTTGTCAATCTTTGACAAAAATTTCATCTAATTGTTTTTATTTCTCAACTTCAAGAATTCCGACAACATCGAAACGTGAAAGAAATTTCGTATTCAAAGTCTGACCCAAACCAAACAAGTCGTTGCCTATAATAACATTGCGTTGTCGTGTCGGTCGTTCTGGTGGCAAATAAACATTATTCCCTATACTCCCTCGAAAACCTAGATTTTCCCAGACGCATAAAAAATGCGCAATATTCTTGTCGTTGCCATCTTTTAACTTTTTTTTTTTTGGCGCTGTGAACACTCTCCCAGTTTTGTATTTTTTTCGCACAACATTTCTGGGATAGTAGCATCAACAAACAAAGGCCACGCTCTCGCTTGGTTTAACCTTGAATTTAGGGACATAATTCAACCGAAAACACAGACGGTAGATTTCAGTTCCTCATTCTACACTTGAATTCCAAAACAAGGGATGTTATTGTTGATGTGCGCCTAACATACCAACAAGAGAGAATATCTACCCTTATAGATAAATGAACCTCCACCATACGTATAAAGCCAAGACTACTTTGGCGTGGGTCGACGCGGTGACAACGACCTGACATGAGCCCGAAAAAGCTTTCAAATAAAGGTTACACGTTGCATTGATATAATAAAGCGTTAGATACTCCCTCTCACCAATTGAGAGGGAGTTCAAACATAGATACACTTTTTACTGTATATCCGAATTCGAAATTCCCCTAAAACGACACGACGCAGTTTCAAAATCTAAACAAAAAAGAAAGAAAGAAGTGAAGAGAGCTTTCAGTAAAATAACCTACAGCCAGTCACTTTCGTGGAATTCAATGACCTGACCTTGAATATAGTCTGAACACAAAAAAAAAAACACTTCCCCCAGCATTTTGTGTGTGTTTTGGCTATGGCTTCATTAAAGCGATGAGAACACATCTTGCAAATAGTGACGGGCGGCAGTGGTGGCGATTTATGGCAGGAAGAGAAGTAGGAGAAGATACAGAGAGAGATATCCATATTGAACCAAAAATACGCCGGCCGGCCGGCCCTGCCCGCCGCGTCGCGTCGGTCGGTTGGTTGTTTCGATTCCAAATAAAGGTCAGTATCCTATAAATAATTTTTGCGGTTAAGCGTTAGGTAGGGTTATCGATAAAGCTATAGTGCATTTATTATAGCTTGAATTTGTTTGTATATGGGAAGAGAGAAATATCAGACAAAGTCGATTTGCCGCATTTGTGTCTCTAATTTTGATTAAAACACACAAAAATGATTAATGAACAGACACGCTACGGCTGTACAGCAGTCTCTCAAGTACCTACTTAGAAAAACCTCAAAAGCTTAAACGAGTAGAAACAAAATTTTGAATTAATTCATTAAACTTATTATACTCGTACGTATTGTTCGTGGAGAGTTGTCGGAGGAAGGGAACTAAATTGGATTTGGACATTGGGTGGGTATAACTCTGACTATTTAACATTTGCCGAAGTGATATTCGATATTTGTGTGTGAATAAGCCATGGGGCATTAAAGTACATCAAATTGATTAGCCCCGAAACTTCGACAGTGTCATTTCTTGTTGAAGAAATTTCAGAATATTTTTCTTAAAGTTCACTTATCATTGTTGTGTCAGTATGTCAAGAACAATTTCAGGAAAGGTTGTTCTGCTGATATATTTTGGGGAGAACAAAATGGTTTATAGTTTAAATTTTTCTTAATCGTTTCTGAGAAAATTGAAAAAAAAAAAGAAAAAACAAACAAACGAAAATAACTTCTAGGAGGTTTAAACCAATATTTGTATTTTTTTTTTACAATTATTGTGAAATCGTGAAATGGTCAAAGAGTGGGTGTCTACATTCAATTAGGCAGAAGCTTCCACATCAATCTCTGTCTACTAATTCCTGTTCTACGAAGATAGTAAATCTCCAGTGAGACATTGTTGGTGACGTTTCGATATCCACAAAGAGACAATATTTTGCTTAGTTTGGGGAATGGACAAATCAAAAAGTTGAAAGAACACTTTTTTTCGGTTTCAAACCAACGTTCAGGCGATGCATTTTGAATTGCCAGAACAAGCCAATCTCCGAAACCACAATGACATCCCAGTAAAGGCGAGATCTTTGCCCCAATTAAAGCCCTTAAGAACACCAAAGCGATGAGACTTGATGGAATTCCAGAATTTTAAAAGTAGCGCCAACATCATCAAGCGAACTGCTTCATCCATTCGTTCATAAACGGAGCCTGGTCCAGCGAAAGCTTTCCCAAAGAGAGAAAGAAGGAAATGATCGTCAAAAAAAAAAAATGATCGTCAAGCTCCCCAAAAAGGAGATTTTATGAGATCTGTAAAAACTGGAGAAGGATTTTCGATCTTCCTGTTCCTGTTGTCAAAATAATATCAAAAATCATCCTGGAACGCATCAAAGAACATCTTGACCACACTCGATGCCGAACCAGCAGGATTCCGCGTTCGATCCTCCTGTATTGATCACATAACACTGTGCGGATCATTATTCAGCAGTGCGTTGAATATCGATTACCACTACACCTGCTGTTTATCGACTTCGAAAAGGCCTTTCAAAGCGTCAACAGGGAGTTCATCTGGTTAGCTTTACGGAGGAGAGGAATCTCAGAAAACGAATTGCTATATTATGAAAGCAACATAATGATGGATCAAAGCTGTGCATGATGGTAGGTTGACAGACAGTTTTGAAATCCACAGCGGTGTCAGGCAAGGTCGTATTAAGCTGTATTGTTTTTGCTGGTGATGTATTGAGCAGGGATTCAATGGACTTTGATATCCTATTTTAAATACCTTGATTACGCAGTCGACGTGACGTTTGTTTACTCTCTCATAGGATCATGGATTTCCATCAAATGACGATTTGGGTGGAGAGAGAAGCAGAAGCGCCAAAAATCAATTCCAACAAAATCAAAAAGATCAGCCTTTTAACACGACCATCCTCAAAAATCAATATTTCCTCACAACCGGTGCGTAGATAGCTTCCAATATCCCGGAAGTATCGTTTCCATCGAATGCGGAACCCAAAAAGACAACATCTACCGCATCGGTAAAGGAAAAGCGGCGTTTGGTATGCTGTCCAAAAAAGGAATAACTAGGAACGAATCTATGACTTTTTCGCACGTCGAATCTGTGCTGCTTTATGCATGAAGCACTTGAAAAGTTACTTCATCCATCACAAAAAAAAAGCTGCAAACCTTCGCAAAACCCTTAGGATTTTCTGGCCTAATAAAATATCCTACGAAGACCTTCATAGGAGGACAATTTAGGAACCTAATGAATCTATTTTACAAAGACATAAGTGACAATGAAGTGGACATACGCTTCGGAAAGGTAACGATCACACTGTATGCTAAGCAATGCAGTAAAATCCGCTCACGAAGAAGAGATGTTCGGATGACAGTCGAGGTGGAATCAACGTCACTATGAAGTAGTTAGAGGGAGCTGAAATATGTTCATCTCCGGAAACCGAACACGATGGCGCGTGGGCGTAGTAGAGGTTCTATGTCCATTTAGGGTTCCCCCACGGACTAAACAGTCCCGGGACATGACATGGACATTTCTTGTTTAATCAACCATCGACTAGTCATGCGGCAGCTTAGATGACCAATGTCCATACCAGAGGAACAAAAAGTGGGTTAAACTACTCGTGTTCCGATCAATTCTGCAGCAAGAAATTGTACCAAGCATCAACGGACGGCGAAATGTTACCCTTAGACAAATTCAACTTTAAGGAAGTAGAAGGACTTTGTCTTTGTCAGTTTTGCTAAAAGCGTTAGTTCTTTGGACAAAGAAAATAGGTACATAATTGAATAACAAAGTCCCCTCTCGGGTAATGAAGGCGTTATTTTGTAAGCTGTTCATTAAATCGGAATGTTTGTATGGTGCAGAGGTGTGAACCTACAATATTCGGGTAATTTGGCGAAAAACGATCAAGCCACAAGAGTCGCAGTTTAATGACTCAGATGGTTAGGTCGAACAGATAACGAACTTATTGAAGTACATAGGAGGTTCGACACCTCAGGCTCAACCTACTTGACGAGCGTAATGTAAAACAGCTAGCTAGCAAGCTTGTTTATGGAGTGTCCCTTATTGAACCTGGTTTCGGTACAAATGGTTCATTATCTAGTATGAAGTTCTTTCGTAACATTTATTCTTTCAAATCTTTCTTGAAAAATCATATCTGATCATCAAGAACCTTAAAAACTGTCGATTCCAAAAAAAATCTAATTTCACGATAAGAATAAAATAAAACTTTCTTTAATCACAAAAATAAAAAAAAAATTCTATCGAAAACTAATCTAAGTCTTGTCACCCGCCCTCTTTTACTTATCAATACGACAAAGCAAAAAAAAAAAAAATACCTAATCCATTTCTACCTAACTAACTATTCATTTCGATTTAACAGATTGAATTTCATTCGTATGTGTTCCTACCTCAGACTTTTATAGGACTATCAGGTAAAATCAAAAACTCATACTCGTCGCAATCATTTGTACTTGGTAAAGTCGTGGCAGTATTGTATAATTCGGTTCGCGATTGTGGCTCTTTCAGACAGTCTTCCGAATCCAATTCCAAATCCAATATCATTCATGCTATTCATATATGCGCTGACCTAGAAATATAAAACTATTAAATAAATTTCCGAGAATTTTATGTCTTCTCGTTTTTTGTTCTGTCGTGGGCATAAGCGAACTCTATGTTGGCGAAAACTTCCCTCTTTTAGTATAAAACTATGTTATATGTGCACGGTGATGTGCTTTGGTAGCCCGAAAACGAGCGATTTCGCTCGAAAATGATTAGATAAATACCAGCCGACATTATTTCTGACGATGATTTAGTAGATCACAAGTTTAAACAATATAACCTACCTGGTTACCCCTAATAAAAATGAAATAAAAAGTCTAATCGTGAATGTTGAAAGACGGTTTTTTGCTATTTCATTAGTAAGACGGTTGCTTGGACATCGGGAAGATGAGACTCCAGAGGTGCTGCGCGAATTGAATTGATTGAGATTGGGACATTGATTATGACGGAGAGGAAGTAAAATACGCAAATTAATAAAAAAAAAAGGTTTCTTTCAAGGTTTTATGATTTATGCTGGGAGTTTTGTTACGATTTGTTCTCACTTTTATTGCTTCTCTAATTTTCTTTTTCAAGCCTATTAAAGCTTTTCAGAATAGATTAGCTCGAACCAAACCGAACTAGACATATCTAATATCTTTTTTTTACTATAAAATTGCCTTTCCTTTTGGTCAAACCAATCCAGATTTCATTACTCAGCTTTGGTGGATGAAGACTCTATAGCCAATCACAGTTTAAGATGTGATGCTTCGAATTAAAGTAGGAGGAACAGTGGTTTTATGAAAGGAAGATCAGCAGCAACAAAGTTAACACTTTTTACAAATTTTTACGTAAATTCAACGGGAAAAGTAGGGCAAATTGACGTAAACTGTGCATATTTTACAAAAGCTTTTGATAGAGTAAACCACAAAATACTTATTTAAAAGCTTAGTTTTCTCATCAATTGGATAGCTAGTTATCATACAAATCGTATATCCAATACGTTAAATTAGGTTCAAATCGTTCTGAAATAATTTCAAATAAATCTGGGGTTCCTCAAGGAAGTCATCTGGGTCCCTTACTATTTTTGCCTTATATCAATGATCTCCCTCTTAATATTTCTTTTTCACAATGCTTACTATTTGCTGATGTTGTTAAGATTTACAAAAAAATTGAATCAATTGATGATTGAAAAAACCTTCAGAGCGATTTAGATAATTTTTATAAATGGTGTGGTTGGCTGCTGAGCAGAACGTCGTGAGTTCGAGTCTTACTCGTGCCTATAGTTTTTATTTCATCTTTCACGGACACTGTCTATTGGGAACAACTGATAAAACTTCCAAGAGTATCAATCTGTTATGAAAAAGTGCTTTTCAACATTGCCGTTCGGAATCGGCGTTAAATTGTAGGTCCCCTCAATTCTTCACACGCACCCAGAGAATTGTTGATGAGAGTAAGCCATTTATGCCTTGGCTCTTCCAGAGCTGTAACGCCACTTTATTTATTGTTTTTTTTTTTAAGGATCTAGGATTAATTTTTGATTCCAAGTTGGATTTTACAATGCATGTGGAGTGTCAGAACCGAACGAAACGCTCCCTTCCGAACTGCCATGTGAACACTACCCATAATGAACGGATGTGTACGGAAGTATATTTCAAAATAAAATATTTGTTTTTTATTTCCAATAATTTGTGAATTTCGGTTGCCATGCAACAAACAACCAATTTCAAGCAACGCTGCCACTTTGCTCCTTTAGCAGTAGATCTACTGCGATTTGGCTCAAATGAAAATCTACTGCGCAGTAAAACGAATCTGCTTCTTTTTCCCAGATTTTCAGATGAATGTTCAAAGTTAGTTCTTAACACGTCCATTTCGAGTTTCAAACTCAAAATGACGTCTACTGTGAATGCATTCAGCAGAAATACAATATGACAAATTCTTTTTAATTTTGCATACAAGTCACACGAGGGAAATTTTTGTAGTTTTAGATCTAATCCATAGAGGCGTTGCTATAAAAGTGCGTTCGGTTAATAACTCCACCTCTACGGTGGCTTTTCTCAAGCAGCGCCTCTAGGATCAGACCTAGAACTACAAAAATTCTACTACAGTAATATGTACCTACATAATTATTATTGACTAGACGACGGATGTTTCCTCAATTAAGTGTCTAGTTATTGTCACTCGATTTTTTGATTTTGAGGCAAATAAAATCGCTGACCTTTTTCTTGCTTTATTAGAACAGAAATATTCTCGGGAATAAAATCCGTTTTCGAAGAAAAAGATATTCCCCTCACCAATATTATTGGACTAGCAACAGACAATACATCTGTTATGTCCGGTAATGTTGGTGGAGATGAAGAGGAAATAGAAACCATAAACACCTGGGAGTAGGTTTGTTGGGGAACTGGATGATCTAAAACAGGTCTCAATGGCAAACATGAGGAAATTTATAGATAGCACAGGCTGGTTCGTTAACGAGCCGGTCTACGTTAATCGATAACTTTGAATAGCATCGATGCTAACTTTTATTTTTATAGGGGATCACAATGGACCAGTAGGCCCCCGTGTATGCAACAGTTCACGCTATGCACACCCCTCATAGCCTAACCTAACCTTGGTGGGGTAAAGTAAAGTTTCGCCAGATAGATAAGAATATTTATTTTCTTGGATGTACCTGTCACTCGTTACATCTTTGTGCTTCGGCTGCACCGAAAGATTTCCTCATTATATAGAAAATTCTCTCAGAGCAATTTATAATTACTTCGCGCTTAGCCCAAAACGCATTGGAGCATATAAAGAGTTTCAAGAATGTTTTAATGTAAAAATACCAATATCTTAGTTTTGTCTTCCACTCGTTGGCTTTCGATGGAAAATGTTGTCAATCGCCATTTAATATACAATGCAGAATTTTAATAGGAAATGGCGAAATGGTTGAAAAATACCATGACCTATTGGACATTACCAAGTTTTGGGCAAAAGCTTTCAATCTTAAAAACGCAGTTGGTCTTTCTGTGTTGGCAGAGCTGGCAAAATGTATGCTTCTTCTTTGTTCGTTGCCTCATAGCAGCGCAGCTGCCGAGCGAAAGTTTTCACTGGTCAACTTGGTGAAAACTGACAACAGAACCTTAATATTATTTGAAATGAATTGTGATCTTTTAAGAGAAAAATGAATAATTTTCATTTTCTTAATTAGTCATTTTAAAGAATGAATTGTATTTTAAATGAATGTGATATTTTTAGTTTTTAATTTATTTTAAATATTTTATAAAAAATTGATTTTTTGTTGAATTGTTTCAGTTATTTATTTGTTTGATAATTTTTTATTGAATTGAAATTATTTTAGTTATTTTTTTTTATGATAGTTGTTTATTGAAATAAAAGTTTTGTTTTCATAAAATCTACTGCGCTCTCATGAAATCTACTGCGTTCTTTTTACAAAATATACTGCGCTTAATCATTACAAGGGTGGCAGCGCTGATTTCAAGATATTAATTTCTTAAAATCAACAAAAAATCGAATTCCACTTCAGAAAAAAATCAACAAAACCAGTCATTTGTCAAATTTTCGTCCGTAAAAAGCCAAGGGGAGCGCAGTTTACGTCCGTAAGCAAAACTGAACGAAAATTGACGAAACGGAGCAATCCGCTATTGCGGGCACAATATAGGAATTCCTTGTATTCGCTCAGTTACGGACGGCTCCGTCCGCTCCATTCCGTTCATTATAGTTAGCCCTTTACTCTATGCTAGGCTTTTTTATTAGAAATTCAAAATATTTTCATTGTCCATACTCATTGAAAAATCGTTTTGTTAGCTTAGTGCGGCCAACATTGGAATATTGTAGTGTAGTGTGGTTCCTTTTATAAAAATGCTTCTTATTTAGGATTGAGAAGATTCAGAAGTATACTCTCTGTCAGCTTAACAAGACAGTTTCATTACCACAATATAAATCACCTTGCCTATTACTAGACTTGAAAACCTTGGAAACAAGACGAGTTAATCTCTTAATATCCTTGCATATTATCATTGGACATATTACTTGTCCGTCTTTGCATCTATTATTTAAATCGCATAACCCTTCACGCTCTCTTAGACCAAGAGTTAACCAATTTTTAGATATTCCTCATCATTCTACAAACTATGGCTGTAATGAAACTGTTACAAGGTGCTGTACATTTTTAAATAAATATGCGAATGTTATTGATCTTGAATGTTGTAAGGAAATTTTCAAAATAAAAATATTAAATATTATATTATTCGATTTTGAGATTCTTAGCCGATTTTTCATTCATCGAAAAAATCTAGAAAATAACAAACTAGCAAATAAAATTATCTGAATATTCATCGGCCGAATAAATAAGAGCTTTATTTATCAGATAAAGTCTATCTGACGATTGAAAAATTCAATATTTCGTTATCTGTCGAATTAACACTATCTGCTTGTTTATCTCTAAGGTCTGGATAAATGTTCTCGAATGCAGTCGTGAGCATTTAATATTTTGTTGAAGTTTATTGAAATGAAAAGCGTGGATGCATTTACTCTAGCTAGTCCACTTAACCTACGGTTCGATTGTATGGCGGCTCGCATTTAGCAAAGCCTAATTAAAAAGTTTCAGAGAACAGCTAGTGTTGGCTCCACTGGAGCTTTACGTTCATGTTCATTGGATGCTTTAAGCGCTTTTCTTCACCTCTTACCAATCGACATGCACATCAAATATTTAGTTTCTTGAAACGCGTCTAAAAAGAATCGGATAGTTGGTATACTAAGCGTTACGATTATAGTAGATAATACTACTATACAGTGGACATTTTTTCAACAAGAACCGATTCATGCACTCCTTCTGTGGGCCTGATTGAGGATTTTAAAGTTATCATTTCATTCCGAAGAGAGTGGTATGATGACTTAGTGACGATAGGTTTCGACAAATCTATTTTACGTGATTGTTCAGGTTGTGAGGTTGGTGCAATAATTTTTTCCGAGTCTTCAATGTCCCTAGGTTTGTTATTTTCGGCTTCCTAATTTTGCTAGAGCCTTTCAAGCTGAACTACCCCGCAATACTTTGGCAAAACGAGAGCTAAATCATTGGGAAAATTTGTTTCAATGACTTTCCAAACTGAAGATCAAAGATTTGATGTCTTTTCTAAACGCAACAAAGTAGATTTGAAGCATATTTCAAACAACTTTGAGATCACAAGCTAGCAAACTTACGAATACAGGTCAGAACTTTATACGCATAATCCTTTCAAAGCCAAAGGTCAAACTGGCACTTGACTGCTCCTTTTTTACAACTTATAATATACTAGTCAACCTTTGATGTCAAGCGGTTACTTGGATCACATTTCTCGAATTCTATCATTAGAATGCTTTTCATGGAACGCTCCAAATACAATGACAACGCTCTTGATTACTGAATTAAGAGTTCGCCCTATAGCAGTGTAAATGCCCTCAACATAACCAGGAAATGTTGCGATCGGAAATTTTTGTTGGTTTTCGGGGTTATTGCATCTTGCATTTATATATTTCATATTTAACATTAAACAACGGATAGTTCGTATATCGTGCATTATAAAACGAAGATTCTATCCAGCCACCTGGTTTTGTAAAATTAACATTCTAAACGACCGATAGCAAGATCAGACCGACGAAAGTAGGGTTACCTAGTAGAATACGCCCCTTGTTTCTTTTTTACTACCAGATTTAAAGTTTATTAATTTTCAAGTTGATATTTCATTGTTTGTTAAATACGAAGTGTGGATGTACAGCGTCCTATGGCGTCCGATGGCCCTTTGTCTTTCGTAAGTTTTGTTCTTGAAACTCTTTGTAATCGAATCCAAAAAGTTAAATTTATGTTTGATTTAATTTAATTATTTGTTTTCATAGCTTCTAAGTTAAATAATTTCCTTTCGAAAATACTTGCAACACTGTACTGAAATATTTGTTTTTTTAATTTTTCTTGTTAATTTTAAAAGGTCTTATAAATAAACTTCTTTCATTGTTTACAAACAAACATTTTCGCCTGTTTTTGAGATTTCTAATTATAAAAAAGCTTTTACACTTTTTTGGGCAAAATAAATTGTGTTATTTTTTTTTTAATCGATTAATTTTTTTTTTAGAAAATTGAAAACAAAATACAAAACGTTTGAGTGGGGCAAGGAGGGGGAGAGAGAAAAATGCACAAGCTCTTTCAAAGATTTTTTTAAAGAAGAACCATGACCCGTTTTTGAAATAACACAAATAACACGAATGTCCAAATTTTGGTTTAAAAAAAGTAAATAAACGAAGACACATGAAATGGCTAGATTTATTTTTTTTTTCGACTTCTTGTCAAACGTATTGTCGTTTTTGAACAAACATCTCGAGTATGAAAGAAATTTCAATGAATTTGATGATTTCCATTACAAAAGACAGGGATGGGTGGATGTACTGCAGAGAAGAACAACGCATTTTAGGAGTAATAAGTCACAAGTGTCTTACCTAAGGTTCAATTTTCCATTTCGAACAATTACTCTGTACAAATGTACATACATTTTATTTACAATAAACAATCAGTTAAGTAACCAAGTTATTAAAAATCGTCTAAGGCCACAACAATTCAATGACAGAATTTGAAACGGCCTTTTAGTATCACACTATGTTTTTTTTTATTGTTTCTGTCATTATGGTGTTACCATAGCCAAACCAGACAAGCTGTTTGAGGCGTGTCTTCGGAATTCCAATTATTAAAAGCCTAACAACGATACAAGTTGAAATTTACATTTATCAAAGCCGGTTAATAAAATGTTTATATTAAATGTTTGTCTATATGCATTCATGTTAACATAAGAAAACACTTGCTTTTTCGACCATATGTGCTCTTTTGTATATACAAACTAAAATATTTGAAACAAAAAATTTTCATGGAGACGCTCTGGCTGGGGCATCACATCTTCATGATCAATTTAAGTTTTGAAGAGATAGATATGCTATTTTAATCATTTTTCTTTTACCAACAAAAAAACCTAGGGTAAATGCCTCAATGTTGTTTTTTTTTTTTCTAAAGTTTTTGGAACGAGTTATAAAACTTTGTATTTGTTTATTCTTCTGTGTTAATAGTTAAAGAAAAATCAAAAAAATTTCAAAAACTCACACTTTTAAGACTCTAATTTCAAAACAACAATCGTTCAATCGCTCTAGAACTAACTTCACGAAAGATAATTCATTTTCATTTTCAATGTTAAGTCCTTAACCTGTTTTCTGAATTAACAAATTCGTCAATTTAAAATTATCAATAAAAAAAAAAAAAAAAAAAAAACAAAAAAAAAACATTTGCGGCCTTTCAATGTATAATTAAAGTTTAATCGGTTTGCGTAGTGAAGAAATTCTTGTTTAATAAAGTTTTATGTTCCTGGTCATGATAGAGTGACCATTTCTTTGGTTGATACAGTTTCTTTTTTCATTATGAATTCATAAGCTTCAAGTTTTTTTTTTTTTTCTATTCGGATAGTCATAAGCTTTGGATTTCTATCTCGTAATTTGGCGCTCTGCTATTCTAATAGTCTGTAGAACATTTTTTTTTTTGTGAGAGAATTCCTTGTATGTTGACATTTGATTAAAATACTTCAATGGGAAGGGAAGTCTTACTAATTTGATTAACCTTGAGAGTTTAATAAGATAAGAGAAACTTCCGCTGTACAATTTTTTATTCAGATGGGTATGGGGTTCTAGTGACAGTTTTGCGTACACGTCATACGTACATCCGCACGGTCAGGAGATAAGAAAATTCCAAAACTTAAGATAAGGTTAATTCCATGCGCTCTGTAAGCAGAATCGCAATTGCAATTTCCAGGAGGCAAACCCTCCTGCTTCTGAGAGCGACGGACAGGTTCAGAAGGTGGTAGACTATTTTGAATCAATTCTAGAAAACACCCTGTAGAAGTAAAAACAAGCAAGACGCAATGTTCACGTTTTTCAAATAAACAAACAGACGTACACATGCAATTTTGAAAACGATATCTCACCGCAACGACGCACAAGGCACGCCAAAAAGTGCGCTCGTGCGTCCTTGGTTCGTTGATAGGGAGGGCTTTACACGAGTGCATATTTTTTTTTTCAAATGGCTTATTTCTATTTTAGATAAATGAATAAGGAAGCGTCTTGAAATGTTTATTTCAACAATGTATTTAAATTTTAAAAATTTTCAAACTATTCATCATTGTCTTACGCATAAAATCATACGATTTCTCTAAAAATATCAAATTATTCGCAAAGTTTAACTTTTTTTCAAAAAATGTAAAAAAAAAAACCTATTTAGATAGATTTACGATTTGGCGGATTTTTTGTATGTCTAAATATTATTATAATTCTACGCAGTTGGTTTTACACTAAAGTTTTTTGTTTTATTTAATTTTGGCAGAACGCCTTCTCAAGGTATACGTATCTTCAATTTATTGGTAGATATTGTAGATTCTTTAACTTAAACAATTTACATCTGTACAGAAAAAAAAAACAAGTAGAAATGAAAGTGTTGGGATCAGAGAGAATACAAAGTATTTTTAGACAACAAAACGAAGTCTAGCATACGCAAGGTGGTCCCGAAAAAGATCGTTTTTATAAACACAAGGATTTTGTGTGGTATAGAGGTACACCTACCTATTTTATAAAAGTAGAGCAAGTACGTATTAGATAGATCTTCCCAACAAGAACCAAAAAGCTATAAAGCTCATGTAAAGTATTTAAATCACTTTTGGGCTCGTTTTCGTATATTTATAGAATCGCGGAAGTGATTTATGCGGTTCTCTATGAGAGTTTTGTCCTTGAGAATGAAAGAATTCGGTTTGATTATGGATTAAATGCGTAAATTTGATCTTTTGATCTGTTTGTTTTGGATTTTTTTTTCTTTTCTTTTATTTATTTTGAAAATTAAAACGAATGGTAGAAATGTAAGGGCAGACAGTCTCATTTTGGAGCAAGAAAATGAAAACTTTTGATTATGAATTTGATTGAAACAGACATGTACATTAAGAATGCCATAAAAAATTGTTAACTACATTTTTTTTAATGAATGGTAATAAATTGGATTTTTTTTCGGTTTGACGCCAACATTCTACTATTCTTATTTAATCAGCTGAATGGTAACTTGATCGTTTGTTCAAAACTGCTGTACGCATTTGTTTATTTTTCAATTTAACCTAGCAGCAGAAATTGCAAGTTAAAGGTTGACAGGGATTGTCAAAGCTACGCTTATTAGAACAGAACTAAATTTGAATTAGAAAAATTTAAGGTATAGTATTTATGGGCATTTGCATCCATTAGGAACACAGCACATTAATTGCCATTTGTCACCATGTAAATTTCCCGAAGAAATTCACGGACATCACACAGCACTATCAATATATGCATGAACACGAGATTTATGCTTTGTGATAAAGTAAATTCGCATAACACTATTTCATGGCCGCACATAAAATTTTGCGCAAACACATAGTCTGTCTAGAATGTCTCGTTAGATATCTTTATCTTTTCTAAGGAAGCAAATTGTGATAATTCTTGTTTAGTCAAATATTTTAACAGATGGAGGAACAGTTTTTTTTTTTCAATTTCAATTGAATCAAGCTTATGCAATATTTTGTGCGGTAATTTGGAAATTCTTTTGAACCGCAAATATAATTTGTTTTTTAAATTCAAATGAATGAATATACGCCTTATTTAGGATTTATTTTAACTAGTCGGCCCAGCTATTTAAATTCGAGTACGTTAATTCTTCATATAAAGGGCTTCACATTCAACAACATGTTTATCAACTACTGTCGTATTGGTGTTGTGAACCCACTTTATTTCTTAGTGCCATCTACGATATTTCTTCGCAATCACACCTTGCATACAACAGCTTTTTGACACCACTGTGATTTGACATTTCCAATGGTATTGGTTGTTTTAATAACCTCACTTTTTAAAGTTTTAAATTAATGTTTTAAGCAATTTCGATACTTAATTACTTACTTAAGGTGGCGCTACAGTCCGTTGTGGACTTGGGCCTCAATCAACAGTCTCCGCCAGCTAACTCGGTCCTTAGCTAGTCGTCTCCAGTTTTGCACTCCAAGTTGATTGAGGTCCTCTTCCACTTGAGTGCGCCACCTGAGTCGCGGTCTTCCTCTCTTCCTACGTCCCTCTGGAATAGTGTCGAAGGCTTTCCGGGCCGGAGCATTGGTGTCCATTCGCTCTAAATGACCGAGCCATCTGAGTCTCTGGACCTTGACCCTTCTGGCTAGGTCCATGTCGTTGTACAACCCGTAAAGTTCGCTGTTGTATCTTCTTCGCCATTCCCCTTCAATGCACACGGGGCCAAAGATGACCCGAAGAACTTTCCTCTCGAAACAGCCTAAGGCACTTTCATTCGATTTTATCAGGGTCCATTGGTCCGCACCATACAGCAGGACTGGGATGATGAGTGTGTTGTACAGTTTTACCCCAGTTGCTCGAGAGAGGGCTTTTCCACTCAATTGCTTTCTTAGCCCAAAGAAACAGCGATTAGCAAGAGTTATTCTTCGTCTGATCTCGGCGCTGGTGTTATTGCCCGTGTTTATAGCAGAGCCTAGGTAGACAAACTCCTCTACTACCTCAAAGTTATATATGTGTCTATTGTGACGTTCTGCCCGAGCCGTCGTTGTTGGGTCTCCTTCCTCGAAGACAGCATATACTTCGTTTTTCCCTCCACGGGGTAGGCCTTGACGTGGCGGAGCGGCTTACGGTAACTACTACTATGAAGCATAGAGCTATGCGATCGCTAAACTTGATTTCGCAGAAGGGCCTCCCATGGTCGACAGGTCGAAGCGGAGTAGGCTGTTACTACCAATTACCCCACAACGAAGGAGTGTTCCCACCAAGGCACTACCACCGAGGGACGGCAGCGAATGAATTTCTTCTTTGGAATCAACGGTGGCGTCTCCAGTTCCAGTTAGGCCGAACTACTTGGTGAACACCTTTACGGGCTACTTCGACTTATTTGAAGCCCAGGCCGTTAAAGGAGCGGTTTTTCCGGCTCTTGCACTTGGAGTCACATCAAGTGCCTGGTACTCCAGGTTGGGGGTTGTGCGTCGGGGTGACTTCCCGACCACGTAGAAAAAATCTTAGTTGCGAAACAACAATTTCGATACAGAATATTTAAATAATATCAAGCCGAAAAAAAACTAAACCATTTTATTTTTCAACAACGGATTTAAAGAATTTAATAAACAAAAATTCAAATATGTAATTCTTTTTCGAAATTCCTGAAACACAAAACAAATTAAAAAAAAAAAGTGGCATGACAGTTCTTGAAGAGCCAAGGCCCAAGTGGCTTACACCCGCCAACAATTCTCTGAGTGCGTGTGAAGAATTGAGGGGACCTACAATTTAACGCCGATTTAGAACGGCAAAGTTGAGAAGCACTTTTTCATGACAGATTGACACTCTTGGAAGTTTTGTCAGTTCTTCGCAAGAGGCAGTGCCTGTGAAAGATGAAATAAAAACTATATGCACGAGTAGGGCTCCAACCCACGACGTTCTGCTAAGCAACCAACGCACCTTACCATTAAGCCACGACTACACAAAAAATATGTTTAAAGTTATATAAGCGAACCTAACAAACTTTGCTATCCATTCAAGTTTTAAATTTATGATATATGTAAGCAAGTAGGTACAGGTCAACGTCCTTCGGGTCTTCTAGTATATTGAATTGTGAAAAGGCAACATCTGTTGGGATCGCTAAAATACTTATACTTAATGACTTTCGAATCTAAATTATTCCACAACAAACAAGCGATAAGCTTGTATGTTGAAATTTAATGACTTCTCGAAATTTGAGTGCTAATACATTGAGGAATTAAAATACTCCGAATTTCGAAATAAAATCGTCAGCAAAGAGTGCCTTTGAAATTCTTCACGAACACACCCTGCACACGACAGATGTTCAACACTTTGCTATCTTGGCATTAAACAATAACGCCTAATATTTGATTCTTCATTCAACAACATGTTTATCAATTTCTGTTGTGTTGACGGAGTTGTGTTATGTGAAAACTACTGTGCGCCCACCTTAATATTTTCGGTTGATTTTTATTGACATTTCTTCGGGAAAACACCCTGCAACATTTCCATTTGTTTTTGTTTTAATAACCTCATTTTTCTCAATTATAACTTATTGTTTTTAACAATTTTGTAACAACGGGTTTAATGAATTTAATGATTCACTGTTTTCTGCATTCCTGAAACACAAAATTATGGTTAAATTAGTGAAGCTAACAGACACTGTCCTCCTATCAAAAGTTTTAAATTTTTCATATAGGTACCTACTTATGCAAGTACAAGTCAACATCAATGTCACATGTCCACTAGTATGCTGAATTTTTAAACTAAATCATTTTCGAATGACAAGGCAACGTCTGTTGGGTTTGCTAGTACACTGAACTTTGAATCTAGATTATTCTACAATATATTTGAGCACTTAGCTAGAAAAAAACAAAATAAAGTGGCGCGAAATCTCTTGGAGAGCCAAGGTCTAGGTGGCTTACACTCATCATTCATCAACATTTCTCTGAGTGCGCTGGTTCAGAAGCTTTTTTTGGCAGTTTGATATTCTATAGAAAGTTTTCTCAGCTCATCGCTGCAATGCGCGTAAAAGATGAAAATTAAAAACTTTATATGTACATGAAAGATTCGAACGCAGCATTGTATATGGAATCAGCTAATATTATGAAGAATGGTGTTCGATATTTTGTGCTACTTCAAACCCCCCAAAAAAAAAATTCCTATAGCAAACTTATGTAAAAAAACAGCACTGTGCCAGGTCTCAAGATGGCACCACAATCGATTGCCAGGTCGCAGGTACTAGCTAAATAGAAATACAATGGAAAGCAGACGCTAATCGTAACAGCCAAAACACAGACATAATCACTACACCATGGGCACTCCTACGAGTAAACTAGACAGTAGAATCTAAATTATTCTACAGTTTGACAGTTTAAACGGAGCCACATGCTTTTTCAATAAAAATATTTTTTCATACGGAATTGAAGTTTTGCCTTAACAATTCACACTCTCTCCCATCGGAAAATATTGTAAGTAAACTAGTATGATCGTACTAAAATCACTTTTTCTACTACTAGCGAATGATACAGTAGTAATATTTGTTAAATTTAGCCTGGAATAGTCCGACCATTTCATCATCGGACCATTCTCCCACAAGCGGTAAGAGGTTTCGGCCTTGTAGTCATTTCGTCCGTTTTGATTGCCACCAGGAGCATTGTACCTGCTCATCCGTGCCTTTTTGGGGCACGGAAAAATCTGGAAAATCAATAGGCAAAAATTGAACATAGCAGAAGAATGATTTTTTTAAATATTTTTTATAACGAACTCATTCCGTAAAACAGGCAGTTCAGTGGATCCTAAATTGGGTGTGGCAGTGGGTGTGTGGAACTAATGAAGCAAAATTCAAATAAATTTGCAATTCCAAAAAATTAAACAGTAAAAACCAGAATTGTCATCTCACAACCCTCAATACATTTTTCGTATACTGTATCTAAAGTCATAAAAATGAGAAAAAAAAATTGCAACAAAAATGTAATTTACAACTTGATAAATGCAAGACAACACAAAAACAAAAAGTGACACTTATCATAAGACCCAAAAACAACAATCAGAATGTCAAGTGACGTTGTCGGCTGCACTCTTGAATAAAAAAAAAAAAAAAAAACAATAATCAAACAAATATTGTCATATATTGAAACATAATCTTTCAACCAGGCACTTGCCTCCCTAAGGAGATGTCTATCATCGAATTCCAGGAATTTTCATTACAAAAAAAAAGTAAAAATGGTAAGATTCTTGAAGTGTAGTACCTACGCAAGAGACCGAAAGAGAAATGTTTTTTAATGACTTTCCTTTTTTTTATTACTTCCAGTGTCAATGTGTCGTGTCGTAGAAGTCGACTTATTTCGTTAAGAAAATTCTTCCGAATTTGTTTCGCTGATTGTTTCGTGATGGTTATGGTTCTTCAAAGATATTCCTCCCTACTGAGACGTTTTTTTTCTTCTGTTAAAATTGAGATAAAAATATATATTTTCTGTAAATCGAACACAAAAAGAAAAACGCTCCTGGGAAGAGAACTATTTCTCGCCTAGAAGTGTTTTCTTTAGAGGGATCATAAATTCTTAAAAAAAGAAGTAATTATTAAAAAATGGGAATAAGGATGCCGTAAATTTTTGTCTGCAAAGTCGTGATTTTTGCTGTTTGAACAAGAAATTAACACTTTATTCAATATTTTCAAGTTTAGCATATTATCTTCATTTACCAACTATTTTAGTTTTTTTTTTTGCAACTTTTGTGTTCTTCACGATTTCAGTATTAAGAAAAGAAGATGTTTATTTTGAGCATAAAAAGGTGTGAATTGATTTGAATTATGTTCTTCTAAAGTGGAACCACATTGGGCAAACCACAGTCTTTGCGGGAAGGAAGTGGATTTGTTGCGTGAGTTCTGGGTTTATCTACTTAACGCAATGACGCCAAATTCCAAACAAAGAAAACAAACACAACGCACATTTTTTTGTTTTATTATTTTTATGAGTTTTTATTTCACTCGCAATTTTTGTTATTGTGGTTTCTTTGTTGCTGGATGTTTTTTTTTTAGGAAGATGTAACCTCAAGATTTTTCACTTGACAAGGTCACGGGTACTGATAAACTTTATTGGGTAGTTAAGATTTTTATTAAGAAATGTTAGTTTAGATTTTCAAGAACAATCGAATAATGCTTACTTTCTATGATTTCTTTTAATGAAAAAGTGAGGATGAAACTAAAGTAAAAGGCTGTAAAAGGAACAAAAGAACCTTAACAGGCAAAAGAAAGTAACCAAAAAAAAAAAAAAAACATTTTCTGTGAAATTGAAAGAAATAGAGAGCGAGCTCAGGCGCGAAAGTTCAACCAATCCGTCCGTAACATGACGTATTAGTATACACTGTACCTAGTGTAAACTATAAGAACGGAGAGGGTAATCTGTTCACCGATCCCAAAAGGCTTCCTGGAGCAATGGGAAGTGCAATTTAATGAATTGCTCAAGGGCCAGATAACCATAGAAATGGCGGTTCCGCCAATGTCTAGAATTCAACTTAATCAGACTATGTGGGCTGGCCATGACCAACGCTTCAAGCCAAATTAAAGTATCCAGATTGCTATACAGACCCTTGTCTCCGACAAGATTGCTATACTGACTGGCCAGCCAAGTGACTCAACTACTGGCATACGCAGACGACATTGACATCTTTGGAAGGAGCCCATAAGATAAACAATCCCCATTTATCCAGATCAAGCAGGCGGCAAGAAACCTGGGGCTGCATACAATTGAGGAAAAAACTAAGTACATGGTGGCCCCGTCTGCTGAAAACGTTGTCAATGATAGAATAAACACTACTAAGGTGGAGGAGCACGAATTCGAAGTAGTGCGATCCTTCAGTTATCTTGGGTCAGTAGAAGCAGCCGATAACAATATGGAAGAAGAAATACGCGAGCGGTTGCTCAAAGCCAACAGAACCTACTTTAGTCTTTCAAGGCTATTTAAATCCAAAAATACAATTACTTCGACACAGTGGCTGTATAAGATAGTCTTACCAGTACTCATTTATGGATCCGAGACCTGGGTGCTTATAGCCAAAGGTACCCTGAACTCTTAGCCGCTTTCGAGAGAAAAGTCTTACGGAGAATAGTAAGCCCCATTTGTGAGGAAGGAAGATTCCGGAGACGATATAATCACGAGCAATATCAAATCAACCGCGAAGCAGACTTTATGACAAAAATTAAGCTTGGTAGACTCCGGTGGGCTTGAAATCTAGCTCGTATGAGCGAAGAGGAACCGGCCCGGAAAGTCGTTTACGGTAAAATTCATGGTAGGAGACAGCGCAGACAAAATTTGCACTGGAAGGATGGCGTTGACCAGGATGCTCAAAGCCCTAGGGTGCGCAACCAACGGGAGGCATGGGGGATCTTGCTGATGGAGGCTCGGACTAAATCCCATCCATCCATCATCTAGACCTTTTGTTATCTTCCTGTATACATAGGTACTGAAGTTGAACACTTAAAAACATATCCAGCTGTGTCACATAATGAAGTTTCACATTACGCATGTGATTTTTTTAGCACAGTTTTGTAGCAGGTATCAAGGCAGGGAACAACACAGGAAATTCACCCAATTCGTTGATTATGCAGATGTTTGATCACCGGGCAAAGAAGTTCACATCACACATGAAACCTTAGTGGAAATTCTTCTACGGTTTTTTCAAACAAATGTAAAAAATTCATAAATAAAAATTAAAATTGAAATATTTACCTCAAAAATAAATTGTTGATTTTTAAATTAAAAAGAATATTGTTTTTTTTTTTATTTAATTTTTCATACATACAATTTTTTCAAAAACATATTTAAATTAATTTGGGTAAGCAGTATTCAAGAATATGTAAATATACATTTTATAATGGAATTTTGATTTTTATTAATGATCCATTTTCGAGATGTAGAATTTTGAAAAAAAAAGTTTTTAAAACATTTTTAAAAATACAAAAGAAATTTTGACATTTTTTCGAACACAAAATATTATTTGGGCAATATATACGTACTTTCAAACAAAAAATTACGCTGATCAGACTTTTATTTTTCAAGAAAATCGTATAGCAAAAAAAAACGGTTCTATGAGGTCCCGTTTTGGAGCAATACAAAAATATTTTTTACATAAAATACATCAGTACATATTTTGAAAAAAAAAAAAATTACAACACAAGGAAGTTTAAAAGAATTCGCCGTTTTTGAGAAAATTGAAACTTTTGGTTTTTGGCTAAGAAAAAAAAAACGACCCACCCGAATTCCCTCAAACCTCTAATTTTCAAATTTGAAGTCAATCGAAATAGTTGTTCGTTAAGGCTGTAGGCGCTTTACAGACAGACAGACGGAATCGCCGGACCCACTTTTTTCGACTTCTCTATCATCGTAATATCGTATTTGATCACAATCTCAATTTTTTTTACGAATTCAGTACATACTTGCCATATACTCTATAGGTAGCAAGATTAAATGTAATTCGGACACTTTCGATTGCGAAGCTAAAAGGAGGACCAAACATTGTCATCAAGCCAAAGTCCTGTGATCTTAGAATGCTTGGTTTTTACAAAAAGAGAAGGACGCAGGCAAACTGGAAGAAAACTGCTTTCAGGCTTTGGAGCATAAAAGCGGTTTTATTCAAAGTCATTATTTGGGTTGAGATCTACTCTTTACTCTTGCAACTTATGTTAATGAAAATAAAGTTAAACTTACTTTTTACGAGCACGCATCTTTCCATTTTGCAATACCAAAACGTATGCCAAATGAAGGAAAAATTGTCCATCCTGCAAAAAAAAAAAATAACTATATGAGTACATTTGTTTTTGTTGAACATTTGAATGATTGTTCATTAACTTCAAAACCTCCCACATTAGCTTTTTTTTGTTTCAGTCTTCGTTAAAGGTCAAACGCCTCTTGAGAGATCGTTATAATAAGTTTTGTTTAATAAAAAAAAAGTAACTATACTTTGTCCACATAACATAGTAATTCTGTATTTTAGAAAGCTTCCTGGAAAGAGCTTCAATAATTGAGAGCCCAACCTACAGACATGTCATCAATCACAAATGCTTTGAGTCTAGACATAAGTTTAGACTCATTTGCCACCGGACGTCAAAAAAAAATCTTTTTTTAGATCACATACAACAAGAGACAACAAAAATTGAATTTTAACATTAAGTAGGTTCAAAAAAAAAGCAAAATTCGTGAGTTGAAAAAAAAAAAACATTAAAAGCCCAGACAAATTCTGCCAAAGATTCAACGAACGGCTGACAAATTAGAGATCATCTCATCTCCGTTACCAAATCGCATGATGTTGTCAGAGTGATATATCATTTTGCTATGGATGCGATTAGTTTATAATAAATACTTTAATTATATTCCAAACTCATCATCATCATCGCCATCGGGTTCTATTTTAAAATTCTTTTTGAAAAAGATTAATATTTTGATTTTTGTTAGATACTTAGTTCATTCACAATTCATTGGAAGTAAAGTTTAGAGAAGTAGTGAATCATCTGATTTCTAAATTTGTCTGAATGCAAGTCCCAGGGGCGCCGGAACGTTTCAAAAGCGGGTGTTGAGTTAAGAGTTTTTAAACCAAGGTATCATAGAGGGGTTAGGGTGCGTTTTAAAAATTCTCAAGTAACACATTTTATTCTGAAACTGTACAAAAAATTTATTTACTGTTTCTTTTCGTTTTTTTACAAATATTTAATTTTTGTTGGTCATTTCAATTTAGCAAAAATCCTTCAACAGAGCAAAAACTTTAGTCCTTTTTGTGTTTTTTTCAATAAATTCATCCATAATACCCTCCAAATCGAGTTTCTCTGCTAACTCATGGTAGACGTGTAAAATCGCAACATTAGATATTTAGTCGTTTCTGACCAATTGCGGAGCGTAAATAGGATTTGAGTCTTTTCAGTGTCGAAAAACTTCTCTCATTCGAACAAAACGATGCAGGGATCGTCAATAATATTACACCATTGATTTTCTTGTATGAAAACTATAATTTCCCCAAGATTCTTTAATTGCACTTCTTTTCTGTGAGCAAATCCAGAAATGTGTTTCTATCACTGAGTAAATTATCTTTGTGAAAATCATTTCCTTAAAACGTTATAATCAAGATCTCGAAAAAACTTTGCCCAATATGTTCCAAATATAATTTTCAAAGATGAGAGAACTTGATCGTATACTTCGTAATAGACTTTTCTGCACATATCTTTTGGATTCGAAACAACATGATTTTCTGCATTGAAATATTCATTCAAACGTTAAGGAATTCTTTTTGGTCGTCGGCAATTCAGCTTCTTTGATGTCAAATTTTAAAAGAGCGAGATATTTCCCGTGGTGAATTCCCCATGGGACATTTCTACGCATGGTGAGCATAATAAACACACACAACAGGTCTTCCGGCGCCCCACACTGGGGAAATTAGTATGGGAGTGCGGAAAAAATTCTATAAAAACTGAACCACTTGATGGATTTGGATGAAATTTTCAGGAATGATAACTTGGAACGTAAGAAATCAAAGTTATGAATTACCGCCCACTGCCACGCCCCTAAATATTAAAAACAAATACATACATTTTTTTTCGCAGAATTATAAAAAATTTAAATAAATTCATTAAAAAATGACAAAAATGCTATTGTAGTAATATTAGTAGTCATTATTCCGACATTCTTGAGCCTCTTCAGACAATGTTCCAACAGGGAAAATACATCTTACCATTATGGATCAATAATTATTTTTAATCAAGAAAATCTCAAAACCACTTTTCCACAAATTATTGACTTCAAAAGATTTCAATAATTGTGTTTGCAGAAGATAACGGACCATTTTTCTTTGAGCCAAGATCAAATTATCATGAGTAAATTTTTGTAGTAGATTTGCAAAAAATGAAACATTACATACAACAATTTTTTGTTTCGCTTATCTACTCTCTTTTACTTATTTTGTATTATATTCAAATGCATTAGTATAGATAAGAGAGCTTTTCGTCGAATTTAAGAAAAAAATGCGATTGTTAGCCAAAGATGTACCATAGCTCTTAAACGATAAGTTGTAAGAAAAAAGTGTCTTCACAAATTTTATAGGAAATTAAATTTTCTACAACTTTGTCGGAGGTGATTTTTCTCTATCGTCAAAATTGAGCCAGCTATGAGCAGCTTCTTAAATTCATTAAAAACAAAATGGCGATTCATCCGGTCAAATTTTTAGTGGATTTTTTTTAAATATTGTTTGACTATTGATGTACTTCCATATTTTCGTCAAAAATGCAAAAATAATTTACTAAAATAGATTTTGTAACGCAAACAAAACTTTTTTTTTGAAATTATAACCATTTTTATCGTTTATTTGTAAATAATTGCAGTTTTCCGTCTGCAATAAAATACAGAGTGGCACCTGGTGGCACCTAAATTTGGTACCTATCGAAAGATAAACTTAAATAGATTGAGATGACACAAGTCTCTGACTGTAGGCAAATGTAGCTAAAATTGTATGTCCAATAATATAAAAAAAATTACAAATTTTTTAGTGCTTTCTTAAAATAATCATACCATGAAAACCAAATTTGAAAAATAATTTTTTTCTTCGGTTTGATATTGAGACAATAAAGTTCGTTAAGAAAAAAATTAAGAAAATATTGGGGCGAAACCAAAAACAAAACAAAAGTTTTCACCTTAGTGCTTTTTTACCATATAATCAATACCACTGACGAGTTATGTCTTTAAAAAGCTATAAAAACGAAACCAATGGTCCGATTTCAATAATTTTTTCTGATTTAGGTGCAGATTTTATTCTGGAATCAGAAAATATCATCACAAATTCTGTTTTCAAAATTTTATGTTTAAGACTTTTTTCCGCAAAATCCCCAGTGTGCGCCGCGCCGTTAGACTATAATTTTCTGTGGAACTATGTGAAGTCTATGGCCTGTTGAAACAAACCAACGACTATTTATGATCTTCGTACGAACATTAAGCGTGAGATTGTAGAAGTATCGGCCGACTTATGCTTTAAAACCGTCGAAAATTGGGTTAAAAGTCTAGACTTCGGCAAGCGAGCACGTGCACAGTGGGTACCCGCCCATACATATTGCGGTCAAAAATATTATTCTTGTTTTTTTGCAATAAAAAAATGTTGATATGATTTAATATTGTTTATTTGAATATAATTATAGACAAAAAAAATACAAAAAATTATACAACTATAAATAAAATATTGAAAAAACTATGTTCTTATTAGCTCTAATGCTGTATTTGATAGCAGAGATTTCTTTTTACTAGGCAATTTTCTTAAATTTGATATTAGCGGGTCGGAAGTTAGTAAAAGACGATTTAAAAGATCCTTATTTGTTATTTCACAAAAGACATTTTTCTTGTAAAATTTAGTCTATATTTTAAATCCTTGTTCCTTGACTCCGCGGCTACATAACTTAATTCACCTATAGATAAAAGACCATGATGTTCTATAACTGATGCGCCATGTAATTATCATTCCTTAAAATGGTCACTGAGGTGGATTTTGTTTTCAATGTACCTTAATAAACTTTAATCGTCATTAAAGTTTTTTTCGTACACTAATTGTTGCACCGCTTTTCAGTTTAGTTTTTTTTTTTTTTTCAATTTTGCTAAGTTGTAGAAAAAAGTTGCGAGCGATTCCTTGGGACTTGAATTAAGTTCATCACAAGACAAGACATGAACCCTAGTACATTAACGTTGATTTACTTTTTGGAAATGAGAAGAAATAAAAATATAAATTCACCTTTTGCTTTGAATTTTAATTTGTTTTTTTAGTTATTAAGTGTGTGAATTTTCTTGGAAAGCATTTATCTGAATTGAAAAATAAAAAAAACAAAAACATTTATTTGAAAATCTTTGAAGCCATCGCATATTTACGATCAGCCCAAACGGGAGACTCGCGATAACGCTAAGGTTCTTGCCACGGAAAGGAACTTTGCTGATTTTAAAATATAATGCAGTAATGGCAGTGTCTACAATTAGGCTAATTGTTATTTAAACGTGCCGAGCTATAAATGTCGTCTTAAGATCTATGTTTGATTTTTCCAGTTTTCCACTCTTCCGTAAGATTTTTCCAATTTTTTTTTAAGTCATTTTTTTATGACAACTGTATTTACCATGAAAATTTCATACCAGACATAAAACCAAACGAGAATACAACCATTTTTGTATGTAGAGACATTTTGTATATTACTAAGAATGCAATAAACACATGGGCGTATACGTGCTATTTTTTTTTAGATTTTTTCGTTTTATATGTTTTTTTTTTTACTTTTTGCTTGTTTTTTGAATAAATTGTTATCTTGTTAATGTTAACAATCTCTACCGTAGAGTTTTGTTTTTTCCAATCAATAATATGAAAATATTTGCTAAAAATATCTGGTTAACTTATAAGTTCACCTTCACAACTCGACAAATTTTAATTTATCTCTGTTTCTGCATTGACTTTTTTATTCATAAGTCACTTGTTTTTAATTCATAATTCACATTTTAGCTCATTTTTAATACATAATTCACTTTTTGGCTTGTTTTCTAATTCATACTTCACTTTTTAGCTTGTGAATCTAGGAAACTTCAATTCGTAATTCACTTTTTAGATTGTGAATTAAATGGTTTTAAATTCATAATACAATTACTGCCTTGGGAATTAAAGTAAGAGTTAAGCTAAGAAAAGATTTAAGCTTTTGCAAGTTGCTCGAATGGAGAAGCCAGGAAGAATTGTGTACATTAAAATCGCCCGTAAACGATTTCAGAACGAGGATACAAGGAAACAATTCTTTGGATAGAGTCGGACAAAGCGTCAAATTTGCGAGAAGTTGAAACTGTAAAACCAAAACAGGCGATCACAAAGAAAAATTACTTGAATTGAATGGATATAATCAAGGCCAAATTCGGCAACATTAGCCTAATATGGTCGCATGCCCCCACAGAAGAGAAAAAGGACGACACCAAAGACGAGTTCTACGAGCTCCTTGACAAAACGTACGAGCAATGTCCTAGTTATGACATTAAAATTGTCCTCGGCGATTTTAACGCAAAGCTGGGAAAAGAGGACATCTTTGGTGGAACGGTCGGAAAGTACAGCCTGCACGACACCACATCCTATAACGGATTCAGGCTGATCGATTTTGCTGCGGGGCGAAATGTTGTGGTAGCAAGCACCTGGTTCCCTCATCTTAACATCCATAAAGGTACATGGAGGTCTCCTGATCAATCAACCGTCAACCAGATTGATCACATTGCGATCGACGGAAGGCACTTGTCCAGCATTTTAGATGTTCGAACTTTCCGAGGAGCTAACATCGACTCGGACCACTACCTCGTCATAGCCAAGGCAGTGCTGCGAATATCCCGACAACGGCCAAAACAAGGAAATGCTGCAAGATGCCTGCAGAGATAAACAAGGGAACATCATAGTAGAATCGCAGTCAATGCTGGGGATTTGACAAGACCACTTCTGTAGACTGTATAACGGTGACGACGAACAAAACTCCGCCGTCAGAATTCTGATGTTCCCTTGTGTCCTGCAGGCATCGGTTCTTACTCGATGACCTTGAGCCAGCTGTTTAACCTTTCGGTAAAACCTCCGAACTTCATTCCTGCTGTTGGCTCTCTCAACATCCTCGATCTGACGCTTCTCGTGCTCTCTCTTTTTTCTCCTGAGAAGCCGGCGTTCCTCTTTCCTCTTTCGCTCGTAGAGCTCACGAGCAGCTATTGTCCTTCTATGCACCGCCGCTTTGTATGCCTCCTGCTTGGCTGCATATGCCTGCCTGCATTCTTCGTCAAACCAGGGGTTTCGTTTTGGTGGTGGCCAGCACATTAGAGGCGACATCTCTAACTGCTTTCTGACAATGTTGCCACTGGTCTTCGATACTTGATGTTGGCGGCACGCGTAAGAACTTCTTAAGATGTTTCTTGACACTCGATCAGAGAAGGATCTGTCGATCTCTTGCCATTGTTCTCGTCCGACGTCGAATTTTCTTGCAGCATTTCCTTGTTTTGCCCGTTGTCGGGATGTTTGTAGCATTACCTTGGCTACGACGAGGTAGTGGTCCGAGTCGATGTTGGCTCCTCGGAAAGTTCGAACATCTAGAATGCTGGACAAGTGCCTTTCATCGATCGCAATGTAGTCAATCTGGTTCACGGTTGATTGATCAGGACATCTCCATGTTCCTTTATGGATGTTGGGATGTGGGAATCATGTGCTCTTTACCACAACATTTCGCCCGGCAACAAAATCGATCAGCAATTTAAAATGCCACAAAATTTTAAAACTCAAAAATGAAAACGAATTACTTTGTACTGAAAGCTACAAACAAATCTTTGCTCTGATTTCCGGAGAATTTAAGTCGGGATGCCAGCTCGAAGTTTCCCGACATTATTTTCTCATGTTTTTCCCCGGACATCCAAATATTACACAGGCTAATTTAACAGGCTTTCTCCATGATTTTTGAACGATTCACAGGGAAAACCGAACAGATAAACGCTTTCCTGATTTTTACACCCCATGCCATGGTGTTCGATTAAAACGATTAAGTTTTTTCCACTGCAAAAAAACTCATTAAATTGCAATTCAGAGTGTCAACCAACGTCAACAATTTGTAGGTGTGGCTAAAGAGAGTTATGTTTAATCTCCTCGATTTATAAAAGGCTTTTATAATGGCACTGCTACGCCAGAATTGCCTCTAGACTATAGCAAACAACCGAGACTTCAACACAAAAGTGTATTGGCGGCAATAAGAGTGGCACGTGAATTGACAATCGGGCAGTTGTTTGCGGTCAGTGTAACGGGGATTAATATAATTTCATCTCTCAATTAAAAGCTTTGTGAAAATTAATAATTAATTATGCGAACTTTCAGACGTAATTGAGTTTCTCTGTAGTATTTTTGGCGTTTGTGTTTTTTTTTTTGTATTTTTCCATTTGAAATTTTTTTTTCTTAAATCGCCTTTCCAGATTTTCTGCTTTTGACAGGTATCCGAATGCACTAGGAAGGAAAATCAGGTGGCTCTTACCATTCCAAAGCTTCGATAGGAAACAATCACACATAGGCATACATTATTATTCAAAGAGGTCCTTTTAATTAGTTTACTAAATAACTCCCATATCTGTGTATGTCTATGCCTACCTTATGGGTTGAGCTAATGAATTTTTTAATTGCAATAGGCATGCCAAGGGTATGGCAATAATTAATTAAAGTTTTTGATGTTTAAGGGGTGGATGATGGAAAGTTGGACTCACTATAATATGGGGGAAGGGTAGAAGTATTTGCAGACAAACACATTTTGTTTGTTTATGTGAATCAGACTTTATATAATGAATATTTGTATTTCCATTGTTAGGCTGTTGAAGCCTTAAGAGTGTTGTGTTGTTCTTTTCTAAACAAACATTAGAACAACTGCTTTCGAAAATGGAAGTAACTGATTTGCTGAAAATGTGCTGAGAGCAAGTAATATGCGTTTTGAAAGTATTATCGCCTAGTGGAAATCTTTATTATTACTAGAAATAAGAATATATGCTGGAAAAATAGCTAAACAAATTGTTTCACCGCATGCGCAGCGGAAATGATTCATTGAATAAAAAAAATCGGTATTTAAGAGTTGATATGCAATACCTGCAAGAAATTTTGCGACATCATAAGGTAACCGGGGATGCGACATAAGCATTATACGAAGAACATATTCCGTTTAAAAAGTTTGGCGGAAAATGAAAAGTTCTGCTGATAAAAAACCTCAAAAGGTGAAAACTTACTTAAACTTACTTAAGGTGGCGCTACAGTCCGTTGTGGACTTGGGCCTTAATCAACAGTCTCCGCCAGCCAATTCCTTCTCAAGCTAGCTGTCTCAAGTGCACTTCAAGTTGATTGAGGTCCTCTTCCACTTGAGTGCGGCACCTGAGTCGCGGTCTTCCTCTCCTTCTACGTCCCTCGGGAATAGCGTCGAAGGTTTTCCGGGCCGGAGCATTGGTGTCCATTCGCTCTAAATGACCGAGCCATCTGAGTCTCTGGACCTTGACCCTTCTGGCTAGGTCCATGTCGTTGTACAACCCGTAAAGTTCGCTGATGTATCTTCTTCACCATTCCCCTTCAATGCACACGGGGCCAAAGATGACCCGAAGAACTTTCCTCTCGAAACAGCCTAAGGCACATTCATCCGATTCTGTCCATGCTTCTGCACCATACAGCAGGACTGGGATTATGAGAGTTAGCCCAAAGAAACAGCGATTAGCAAGAGTTATTCTTCGTCTGATCTCGGCGCTGCTGGTGTTATTGCCCGTGTTTATAGCGGAGCCTAGGAAGACAAACTCCTCTTCTACCTCGAAGTTGTATGCGTCTATTGTGACGTTCTGCCCGAGCCGTCGGTGTTGGGTGTCCTTCCTCGAAGACAGCATATACTTCGTTTTGCCCTCATTTACCGCTGAACCCATTTTTTCCGCTTCTATCGAGATTCTCACGAAGGCGACATTGAAATCACGATGTGTTCTTCCTATTATATCAATATCATCGGCGAACGCGAGAAGTTGATCTGATTTTTGGAAGATAGTGCCTCTGGTGTTGACGTTGGAGTTCTGCACTATCTTCTCAAGAACGGAAATCGCATGACAGTTCATCGCCCTGTCTGAATCCTTTTTTGACGTCGAAAGATTCCGTAAGCTCGTTGCCAACCTTGATGGAGCAGCGTGAGTTCTCCATCGTCATTTCGAACTAGCGAACGAGCTACGGCAGGGATGCCAAAACTAGACATAGCTTTATACCGTCCGTCTCTTTATATGCTGTCATACGCGGCCTTGAAATCGATGAAAAGGTGGTGGGTATCGATTTGGAGTTCATAGGTCTTTTCTAGGATCTGCCGCAGCGTGAAAATTTTGTCTATGGTTGACTTTTCTGGCCTGAAGCCACATTGATAAGGACCAATCAGATTGTTGACGAAAGTCTTCAGACGTTCACATATTACGGCAGAGAGGATCCGCGGTGGCGGTATTTTGTTCGTCGTCGCCGTTATACAATCTACAGAAGTGGTCTTTTCAAATCCCCAGCATTTACTGCGGTTATACAACGATGTTCCCTTGTTTATCTCTGCAGGCATCGGTACTTGGTCGATGACCTTGAGCCAGCTGTTTAACCTTTCGATAAAACCTCCGAACTTCATTCCTGCTATTAGCTCTCTCAATATCCTCGATCTGACGCTTCTCATGCTCTCTTTTTTCTCCTGAGAAGCCGGCGTTCCTTTATTGCTTGTAGAGCTCACGAGCAGCTCTTATCCTTCTATGCAGCGCCGCTTTGTATGCCTCCTGCTTGGCTGCATTCTTTACATTCTTCGTCAAACCAGGGTTTCGTTTTGGCGGCTGTGTGAAACCCAGTAAATTAGAGGCGGCATCTCTAACTGCTGTCTGGCAATGTTGCCACTGGTCTTCGATACTTGATGTTGGCGGCATAGGACTCCCTAAGAGGTTACTTGACACTTGATCAGAGTATGATCTGGCCATCTCTTGCGGCCGTCCGACGTCGAATTCTCTTGCCGCATTTCCTTGTTTTGGCCGTTGTCGGGATATTCGTAGCACTACCTTGGCTACCAGTAGATAGTGGTCCGAGTCGATGTTAGCTCCTCGGAAAGTTCGAACATCTAAAATGCTGGACAAGTGCCTTCCGTCGATCGCAATGTGATCAATCTGGTTGACGGTTGATTGATCAGGAGATCTCCATGTACCTTTATGGATGTTGAGATGAGGGAACCAGGTGCTTGCTACCACAACATTTCGCCCCGCAGCAAAATCGATCAGCCTGAATCCGTTATCGGCAGTGGTCTCGCGCAGGCTGTGCTTTCCGACTGTTCCACCAAAGATGTCCTCTTTCCCAGCTTGCGTTAAAATCGCCAAGGACAATTTTATGTTTTGTCAAGGAGCTCGTAGAACTCGTCATTGGTGTTGTCCTTTTTCTTTTCTGTGGGGGCGTGCGCACATATTAAGCTAATGTTGCCGAATTTAGCCTTGATTCGGATTGTCGTGATGCGTTCGCTCACGCATTTGAAGCTCAAGACTTTTTGCCTGAGTCTGCTTCCCACGACGAATCCGCAT